>VMYD01000288.1:0-519116 GCA_007663325.1 Eucalyptus pauciflora
TCTCACGCTTTGCCCTCTTCGGAAACCGTTCCCGATGTCCCAAAAGTACCTCGGAAAGCATTTGGGACCAGAGTTCATCAAACTGATGCTGAAAATTTCCCTGAAACCAGTCTGAAACTTCTGAATGCAATTCCATCGGATTCTCCTTCCAGACCTCCTGTAGCCTAGCACAACAGTCGATCATCCTACTTTTCAGACTGAAAAGAAGATTACTGACCCTTTTTTGGCTCAAGGCCCCTGGTCTCAGAATGGTAGCAGGTGGCGCAACCATATGTTTCCTCACAGATTTTAGGCAAGGCAAAACTTGACCTTCAAGTAATGCATAGGCGAATACAGCAACGCGATGCGTACCATCAAGAATAGGCACACTATGCAAAGCAAGCTCCCAAAGGTGCGGGCCAAAGGTAGGGACCACCCAACAGAGAACTTGGTCGGCTCTGGGATCATAATAAGGCCTGGGGTCCGTGAGAGGTGAAGAAAAACTACACAAAGACTTCGCATACTTTACGAGCCAGTCTGACTTCACACTCGTTGCTCCATGCATGTAAGGCCTCTTGGTATAAAGAAGTTCGCTGTACACTAAAAACTCAGGCGCCGAGTTAGAAAGAGACGACCAACGATGGAGAAATACAGTTTCTTTAACCATGCTAGCCTGATACCGAACTGCACGAGCTCTTCCATCCCCTTCTGATGAACCTCCTCTAATACGTTTTGCAACTCTATCTGCCCAACCGGCACAAATAGCTTGGCCCAAGACCTCCTCCTCATTCAATTGCAGAGGGTGCTTATTGGAGGGAACCCTCCAAGCACGTTCTACATCGTCTAGCGTTCCATGAGTCCATGAGAATTTTGGGTCAAAGTCAATGCTTTGAGCAAAGACCAATTGAAGCAGTTGTTTTCTCAGCTTCGACATCTCCTCCATTGTTTTAAGATGCAATGAGTTTTCATCACAGAAAGCTACTTGACTTCTCGAAGATTCAAAACACTGTAGCGCATAAGCAATGGAGAGAGCATCACTGCATGGATTTTGAAACTTCCCACGTGACGCACGAATAGCTTCTTTAAGTTCCTTTTTCCTGGATTTTTCTTGATTGTCCATCCTACCTTCCCTGCTTAAAGAAGCAGATTCCCCGGGTTTCTCCAACCCTTCTCCATCTGATTTACTCCCTTCAAGCTGCCTGATGAACGGATTTGGCAAGCTTAAAGCTGCTGCAGCTGCAACTGCATATCCGAGAACTAAGCTTGCCCGAGCATAATTATCAACCATCTTCATGATTTGGATAACAGTTAGGAGCATCCTAGAATGGCGGGGGCTCATTGGATAACGAGCCATGGCTTTCCCTAGGGACGTCAATTTCCCACTACTGTCAAGTGCTTCAAGAGCCTTCAAGCAGCGCTCCGCTTCAAGCAAGGCTGTTGGTTCGGGCTGTGTTGGAAATGGAAAATTTGCAACCTGAATAAGCAAAGAATAAAAGCAATTAATCTGAAGCCCAATACTAAATAATCAAAGACTCAGTGGTGAGGTTAAAATAATGACCATCCAACTGTGTAGGAAATGGAAATTTGCAAGCTGTATAAGCAAGGAACTAGAGTAATCAATCAGGCCCACAATTAAATAATCAAAGACTCAGTGGTGAGGTTAAAAAAATTGACCATCATGTGGTTGTACCAGCTTAAGAAGCGTGGTCATGAATAAACAGCAGACTTAATAAACACAAGCATAAAAAAAAAGGGTGTGCAGCAACACCTTGCAAAGGCAGCTTTATGTAGCAATGTTGCACAAGATGAAAGGTGATGACTGATGACACATGGACATCCACAGTGCAGAAGCAAACATCATTGTACTTCATCATGAAAATCAAATTTTTATCTAGTAGAGCAGGATTGCATTGGACCTACCTTATCAATACCCATAGATTTCATAAGAAGGACAACCCCGTCAACAGGTATTTTAGATATTTCAGCTAAGGAGAAGTCAGAAAATATGTTATTAAAGACTGCAGAAGAATAGAGACGGTAGCAATGACCAGGACCAGTTCTTCCTGCTCTTCCAGCACGCTGTGCAGCCGATGCTTTACTTATCCATTGTATCTCATACGTCTCCATCCCATTGGAAGAGTTGTAGTTCTTCACCTTTTCTCTTCCGGTATCAACTACATACTTTATACCAGGAATAGTTAAAGAAGTTTCAGCAACATTCGTTGCAATAACCACTAGTTGTGTGCCTTCCTTGACCTCCTCGAATACACGAAGCTGTTGTGCTGCAGGAAGCATTGCATAAAGTGGCAAGACATGCATCGGACAAGCATAAGAAGCATTATCTGCCCTGTTCTTTCCCATACTGAGATCCATCCCATCTGAATGTCCTCCCTGATTGGTTGAGTTTGTCGATTCTGTCTTGCATTTTGAAGGAATCTTATTAGTCAGAGATTCGAAAGCAGCGCTTAGTGAAGCAAGTGTTCCCTCCTCCCCAAGAACTTCCGAAAGGCCCCCATCATCTGATGGATTCTTGTCCAACAGATGAGCAGCATCATCATCAATAGTTTCCCACTCACTATCGGAACTCAAATCATGGGACACATCTGACTCTTCCTCACTCATATCAAACTGATCTTCCTCGTAAGAACTAAACCTGTCGGTTTGCTGGTGCACTTGGTTAGTATCAAGCTGATATGCCTCATCAATTTCTTTCAAATTGACTCCCTCGGTATTGCCTAACTCAGAGACTGCATTGAGATCATTCTCTCCATTTCCCTTGGAGGTTTTGTTAATTAGCTGTCTTGAAGCATTCCGAAGCTTCCGGCATAAATGCTCAACTTCCCTCTGCCCAGTAACAAAAACGAGTATGCCCCCAGGTGGCAGCCTCTTGTTTATTGAAATCACCTTCTTATACGCTTGACCAATGTAGTCTAAAATTTCTGTTCTCTTTGAAAAATGTACAGTGACTGGGTATTGCCTAGTAGGAACTTCCAACACTGGAGGAGGATCACGAAATAACCTTTTTCCAGAAATAAAGTCTTCTACTCGCAAGGTGGCACTCATTAACACAAGTTTTAATGGAAAAATCATGCTTTCAGGACTTGGACACTGTCCTAATTGTAACATTTTCTGCTGTTTCTCAAATAGATCCTACAATCAAGAAAAAGATTGTTTAGCAATCTCTACAAAAGACAGACATATCCAACAGATCAAGAATGAATAATTAAAAGACAATTGTCACCTGACGTAATTGTACAATGCGTGACAACATCCCAATAAGTATGTCTGTGTTCAAGCTTCTCTCATGAGCCTCATCCAGAACAATGATGGAGTAACGCTTCAACAAAAAGTCATTCTGCAGATGAAATTAAACAAAAAATGTTGGTAAAGCAATTGTACAATTTTCCCCACCTGATAAAGCATGCTTGTAAATGAACTCATTCTGAGGTGAAAACACCAAGAACCACTAGTAGTATGGAAGTATAAATTGGCCGATGCCAGGTTTATATTAACAAAATAATCAAACTTTGGAAGAACCCTGAGGGCTCTTGCAAATGACCAACAGGCCAAGAGTATCCAAAACCTACTTGATGGGGGCAGTTTATTTTCAGAGATAAATCAGATAAAAAGAAAGATTCACCCAATTCTAGTCCACTTCTCATTTCTCCAACTTACCTTCGCTGGGTAATCGATGGCACTGTCCATTCAGCACATGCTTGATCGAAAACAAGACAAAGGAACAACTAACCAATGCATATGCAGTAGATTATTCCAAAAACCCAGCAAAAAGGAAAGTTTGTCCTTAAAAAGAGAATACTAAGCAGATACTCATACACAAGTCAAGATATGATTGATGTGCTACTTCATTGACTTGTATATAGTATGTAGAGTTGGTGAAAGCGAACCTGAACTTCCCGCAATAAGATTCCATCAGTCATAAACTTGATGGCACAACCATCTCCAATTCGCTTATCATACCTAACTTGAAAGCCCACCTCTTTACCCAGGTGAAGACCAAGTTCATATGCCACACGCTTTGCAGTAGCAAGGACAGCAACCCGACGTGGTTGAGTTACACCAATTATTCCACTCCGCACGGTAGACAGGTCTGAACCAAATCCAGCTTCAAATAAAAACTGAAAACATTGGAGAAGCAATTGTAGTCAAAATCACTCAAATAAGTTGTAAAGCACAACATCGTCACGATAATACAAAGTCAAAGCTTACTTTACCTGTGGAACTTGTGTTGTTTTACCACAGCCTGTTTCTCCGCAGATAATAATAGTGGAATGGTAATTAATAGATTCCATTATCTCCTGCTCCATCATGACCATTGGAAGATCTTTTCTCTTGTCTTCAACTTCCTTTGGCCTCGATACATGCACTATAATAGGGGTAGTCACTAGCCCACACAACTGTGACAGGCTTGTCTTGTCAAACTCTGATTTCAAAGTATCCTCTGCCCTATCCTGCCATGCATTCAAATCCCAGAATCCTTATAATCAACAACCACGAAAAAGTTACAAGGAGAGATTCTGCATATGAAGTTTTCATTACCATGCACATTCCACAGTAATAATCACTGTAATCTGTGCAAGAGGATATGCAAAACGAGATTCATCATGTAAAGTATTACATAACACAGGAGAACAAGTGATCTTGGAAAATATCCGGTCAAAACAAACACACAACTTATTAGAAAATTATTGAGTTAATGACGAGTGGAAGAATTTCCGAGATTAAAATTCTGCTCACAAGAGGCATGAAGCTGCCAATCTGTTTCTTCCCATACTTGCATACCTAGAAGACACTACCTGGTTATTTAGAAAATTTTAAAGGATGAGAACAACCTGGTCATGTGACACAATTACATTAGAGCAAGTGCATATCGTAAGTTCGTAATATGCATGGGAACATTTATTTTAAAAGATGCAAATGTACATCACTAATCTCATTGGATTGCTTCTCCAGTAATTCAACTGTAAAAGCATATTATGATTGAGAAACAACGGACTCTGTGAAACTATTACGGTTCAGGATCCTCTAAGATCCCTCTGAATACATTTAATACACAACAAAGAGGACGCATGCATCCACATACGCAAGCCCAAGCACAATTCTGCCTACATGAACACATACCACTACACCCATGCACAGCCACCCATGCCCACCCATAAAAACACAGGCCAACTACATGTGAATGCATACACAAGCACATGCCTATAGGCACACAGGTGTGTGAGAAATATGCATGGACATGACTGTGTACGGGTGAATGCATGGACAGACGCGCACACTAAAATTTCTTCTTAACCAAGAAGATATGTAGAAATATTTCAGAATCGGTATCCATTCTAAACAGTAAACACGGATAAGTCAGAAAACTATGTCAAATTTAGCAAAGGCTATCGCACGCAGAAGATATCTCAACTCAGTAAATTTTATTTTAAAATTAGCATGTTCAACATTAGCCCAACAAAACTCATATTCAGAACAAGCAAAACCACATTCGAGCATACCAAGCAGCAAGCATTCTCTCTGTCATCATGAGTGCCAGTAATGTGTGAGGAAATTTGCACATCTCCACTGCTGAATGTATCAAAGTAGGCAGCATTGCTAACCGGAGGTTGCTCAGTTGATTCATTAGCAGTGTCAACACTTTTGCCACCAAACAATTCTTGAGAAGAGTCAAAAGGAGCACATCCACTATCTAAACATCTCTTTTGTACTTTAGTTGGCTCCAAACTATCATTTTTGTCAATATCTTGCTCACTAATTGATTGACAACTGTCTGATGCGTGCTCACTCTCACTAGGAGCATTGCCCATATCTCTGCTCCCAAGGGGATCTCTTAGCCCAGCCTTGGAAAATTGCATGACCTTCAAACGTTTTTCACGCATAGTTTCGGCCTAAAAAGAAAACAAGCATCTGGCTAAGTAATGGCCCAAAAATATTTTAGTTAGCAACAAGTGGATGAAAAATAAAATACAATACAAAACCTGTCCAATATTCCGCGATGACTGCAGCAGAGAGTATGCAGAATCTGGAATCTTGTGCTTCCTGAAGGAGGAAATTATGACATGATCAATAAGTAGTCAAAGCCTTTAAGTGTAATCATCAGTCATCCACATTAAAAGCAAATGGCAGTTACATACTCCAACATCTCCATGCTTTGTGATAGAAGCACAGCCCTTTGCTTCTCTTCCTATAACAACATGAAGCAAAGAATGAATTCAGTGAACATAATATGATACACAATAAGCAAGCAAAAGCCAAGCATCAGAAGTCACCTCCAATTTTTCATTCTTTCTCTTTTGAGAATTACTAGGATTAGGCACAGTCTTTGATTTTCTTTTCCCATGCTGCTGCACAGACAGATTCAACTATTAAAACTCCTTCCATGACATTGAAAGAGAACAAAAGAGGAAACTAAAGGACATTTATCCTACCTGATTCATGCCTTTCCTGTCCTTCCTCTTCCTTTTCGGCAAGATTAATGCATTGCAATCATCACTTCTAACACTGTCAAAAGCATGACCATGTGATTTGAGTAAATTCAGTGTGATATCTGGAACAGATTATACTTGCTAGGCTACGAAACATAGTCTTCATATTTTGTGTAATAGTTCTAACTAGGGTTAACGCATGCTTAAGCTCCTTCTAGGTGAGTTGGTGGGATTGTTTCCAAGTCACGACCAAAGATGGAAATTAGATCACCCCTATCATTCCATTCCTCATTCAATTTACGGTCTTTTCTCCATTCCATTTCCTCATCATTATATTTCTTCACAACATATGCGCTATTAGGTTATTACATCCCAAAACGATTCGTTACTGGCAATTCAAAAATTGCAAAAGGCTAATTACAACTTCTCCATGCCAAAATCACCGGAACGATACATAACACGATCATAAACAACTCGAAACACAAGCAAAACTCGTGCATAAACTTACCTAAGCAATTCCTCTCCATCCTTTAGATCACACAGCCACGCGGGATCCCCCATGTTAAAAAGTCCCCTCCTCCGTCCTGCTGCAGCCGAACTCCTTTGAACCTGAGAACACGAACCAGTTGAGATCCTACTCCCAAAAAAATCCGACCTTCGACGTCTCGGAAGAACCCCTAGCCAGCCGATCGACTCTCGCTCTCATTTCGACCTTCTAAAGCTCTAAAGCCGAACCAGAGCAAGCTCTCAAATTTCAAACTCCGGCGGCTTCTACATTCGGCGGCGCGAGAGCAATCAATCTTTTCCATAATGTATCGACAACCGCCCAATGCGGTTTCGCCGCAACCGCCTCAAGCAGAAGCACGCCGCCGCCTGCCGCCGCCGCCACGCAAAAAAAAAGAAAAAAAGAAAAATCCAAGCTGCATGCGAGCTCCCGAAAATCTCCATACGTAGATTCTGAATTGCTAATCCTTTCCTGATTGTAACAGCTGGTCGATAATCGCGCGCAGAGAGAGAGAGAGAGAGAGAGAGAGAGAGAGAGAGAGGTATACCTCGGTCGAGATGAACGAGTCAGCTCGGCGCACTCGGCCGACTGAGTTGAGGACTCGGGAGCGAGTCGAATCGGAGACTCGACGGCGGCCTTCGTCGCCGACCTCCTTCTCGCTCGCCGCGCAGAGCCAAAGACGGAGGAGGAGGCGGCGGCGGCGGTTTGTCCGTTAACAGAGAGCGCCAAGTGGGGAGGCGGGGGATTCCTAACCCTGGAGCCCGAAACCGGTCCAGTCCACTCACGAACCGGACCGGACCGGACCGGCCGGTCCGGACGTCGTCTCTGCGCTTTCCCTCTTCCTCTTCATCCGTTGAGAGAGTCGTGTTCCGCCGACCTTGCCTAGTGGCCTGAGGGTCGTGTAGGCGGATTTTCATAAAAAAGACATAATAAATAAATAAATAAATAAATAAACAAATAAATAAATAAAATGCGGCGCTATTTCTACCCTCTATACGACAGATAAAATTGTCCACTATCTTCAATTGCGATTCAAATTGGCGGTCTCAAATTTATTTACTTTTCCTTTTTATTTTTTGATTTTTCTATATATATATATATATGTGCGCGCACAGGGATCTACTTACCATAATTAAGAATTTCATATGTATTTAGTTCTTGTTTATTGTAGATTTTTCATGTATGTTAGACACTATATTTTTCTTTTTTATGGTAAGATATTACTTCCATAAAATCGTAAAGAGAAAATTTCTAAGCAATCTAGTTATTTTCTACATTGTCAGTCAAATTTATGGATAAATTGTTAAGTACATGAAATTTATAGATAAAGTAAGAATTTCTTTCTGAAAATGCCAGTGAAATATCATTGTTTTGGATTAACAAAAAATAATATCATCTATGAAGTGTTTATGAAATAAATTAAGATACCTCATTGCGCATATTGTTTTTAGGGTATTCCTAATTATTCTTCAAATGTCTAACATGCTCTATGTAAAATTATCCATCAATATAATGAGGGAAAAAGATAAAATCTTCGATATAGTAGATAAAGAGACTTTATATATATTTTAGACTAACGAACTTAATAAAAAGCCACCAAGAAAGCAAGCTTTTGAGATAAAAGGAACAAAAATAAATAAGTTGTTATAAGATCAATGATTAAAAGAAAAAACTTTTTAGTTTTATACTATATCAAAGAATGTCATTTTTCCTTATTAGTGAAATAATTTTATACGGAACACATAAAATATTATAAGAATATACAAGAATGCACACTTCTTTAATACGCAAAAAACAAAACATGTGAAATGTTGAATTATAGTTACTTGCAAAATAGAAAAAAAAGGAAAAAAAAAAAGAGTGGGGTCATCATATTAAATTGCAATTCAAAAATTGGGGGCAATTTTTTCTTTTTAATGTAGATGAGGGTGGATTTAGTTATTTAGGGGTGGAAATAGCGCCGCGCAATCCAATTCTTCTCAGAAATCGAGAATTGGATTTGCACCCCTAGAACTGCCCAAATCAGACCGAACGTTGGTCCGAGCCGTTGCACAACCCTACGATAAGAACAAATTTGGGGAGTTTTTTTTTTTTTCCATGAAGCGAAATACAGGCGAAATGACTTTTTGAATTGTTTATTGTTTGGGCCAAAAATAGCCCATCAAAGAAAGGGCATATCAACTTTCAACTTTGGGTCGTCAATTTTTTGTCGACCGCATCTGATCGCAATCTTCTTTTGTCTTAAAAACCTTTCCCGTGTTTGTCGTTTACCGTACTTTCACCTATTGGGCTTGTATGTGAACATGTCATTTTTGGACTATATTAACAACATATCCAACAAATTCTACGAAGGTCACCACAAGAAAAGCAAATTGCTATTTTTCCAGCTTTTTCTAAAGTCATGTCCTATATTAACAATATATCCAACAAATTCTACGAGGGTCACCACAAGAAAAGCAAATTGCTATTTTTCCAGCTTTTTCTAAAGTCATGTCCTTATCCGCGAGAGAAAGCTTGTAAGAGGAGAGGAAAATAGAATGTGGATAAGAATCGCTTAGTAAACCAATGTATTATATTAGGTCAAGTTGGGACGATGTTGAAAGGAGCAAGAGTTTATCCGTTCGACTTTAAGAACTTTTTTTTTAAGTGATTGTAGAATATGTTATCAAACAAAACACCCTCTTTCAAGTGTCAAGATTAGCATACTTTTTTTCTATAGAGCCGATTATAGATGTGACAGTTAAGATAAAACGTCTAATTTGCTCGAGTTTGGATCAGGACATTTTATCTATTAAGCATGACCTGTCCGCCATATCCTCAGGTGATAGTCTAATCTGAACAACAAGCTTTTCTTAATGGCCAGAAAGTAATCACCCTACCCCGCCGTGGTTGTCGGACGCCATGTCGCGGGAGAATGTGGTGGTGCAATCTCGATGCTACCTCAAAGGGCAACCGCGATGCTGCCGGAGACGAGGACGCCGTGGAGGCGGCCCGGAGGCAGACGGCGGTGGCGGGTCATGGGGGAAAGATTAGGGTTTTGTTTGTGAATGGTGATACTAGGGTTTGCGGGAGATTGAGAAATGGTTTGTCTACAGAAGCGGACGATGCGAAGCGGTAAAAGATTGCCAAAAGCGAAGATGGATTTTACTTTGTTAGCATTCTTTCCCTATGTGAATTTTCCTCCTCCCTTTTCAACCTTCTTGCATTCAACTGGCCAGCCGACACTTTTCTACGTACTTAAATAGTTGAAAATCATGTCCATCTCCTGTTCTTTCCCCCCTGAAAATTGTATTCAATGTTGAGGTTTCATGAGGGTATATATCAATGTATGCCTCGTGGCTTAATTCACTCCTGTTGACTAAGATCGAACGTGACATATGGTTGTTTAGTTAATTCCATCGATCTTTTCTAGGGGCTCGAATCACCCAGCATCCTCACGTTTCCCGTGGGCTTCATTCATTCCATGTCTAAGATTGCAAGCAACCGAATTGGGTAGAAAGATAGATCGACCATCAGATTTTGACATTTTAATGGCATAAATAATGTTCGACACGCTTAATCATCTCAACGGTTGAAACCGGAGATAATTTGCAAAAAAGTCGATGGCTGTGGAAGATATGCCCATCAACTAAATTTCTAAGCTTACGTATGCGACTCGGCCTAGACTGATGGTCACGACATTCACCGATAAAGAAAAACCCGACACCCAACAAAAAAGAAAAAGAAAAAAAAAGGCGGGTTCCGCTTAATCATCTTCAACAAGGAAGGATTGACAGTGTCAGTGAGATATTTATCCAGTGCTATGTAAAATTAATTGGGTATTCAAAGAATTCAGACACAAGATTAATAATGGAAAGAGGGTCACACGTGAGGGAAAATTCTAAGTTCGTGTCAAAGATTCCTTCGCAAATTCGGGTTCACATTCAGTCTGTCTCGGAGCCTCCCAACAAAGAAAAAAAGAAATAGAAAGATGCCATTTCCTTGGCATTTCACACCTCCAATTCGGCTGGGACGGCCCGACACGGCTCGGCTCGAGCCGCTTGGAATGAGCCTCCTCCGCCGGCGGCTCGACTCCAAATTTTCTACGTACTCTAGTCTCTATGTAACGAATAATAAAATCCATAGTCCTTACCAATAATAATAATAATATAAAATCCATAGTGCTCTTTGTTGAAAGAGTCTAAGGTGAGGATTCTTATTTTTTTATTTTTATTTTGAAGTGTCCAAGGTGAGTATTGACCCTTATTCCGTACCTACACGCAAAAGGACTCAAGATTAAATTATTCCAAATTGGCATTTACTTCATTTATTATGTATTTATGCGACTTTTCTTGAGTTGAAATTCGGCATGTGTTTTAAAAAGAGTGTTAGAATATTCAAAGATTAAGTCATGGCTTCATTTAATGATTTGAATATGTAGAGTAATAGGGCGTGCTCCATTTTCACGGATGAATGGTGGGTGGAGTTTTAAGGACCATAATTTCTCTCTCTCTCCGCACATGTGCAAACTCTATAACTCTACAAGTCATCGAACTCAACTGTACAAACCCATCGCTATCTCAAATGAGGCCACAATACCTCGTTCTCAGCGAACTTGGCCTCGATGACGGCAATATTTCACCACGATTAGAGTCGAGTTCGACGTCATCAATGACAAAAAGGCCATGGTGCAGGCGACAACTATCATGGTTAGCGATGAAGAGAGATCCGGGGAGCAAAGCCAAAAGAGAAATGCATCAATCGAGTTTGCGCATATGTTGGCATCAGAGTCGATGATAATGGATGATTTGGGGTGCAGAGACGTGGCGACTTCAGGCAAGTTAGGTTGCAATGGAGAGAAATTAAGGAATTTGGGGGCTAGAAGTAAGCTAAATTTGAGAATTAGAGCTTTGTATGTGGTTGCTAAGGCTAGATTATTAATGAACATTGGACCCACCATAAGTCTATGTAACAAGGTAAATCGACCCTAAGCGGAGAATACGTCCAACATTCAAACGTGTCAACATTGCCTTGAGTATGTCCAATGATCATAAGGTTTGGTAAACCTCACCCTACTTGATCTCAAGTCAACTTCTAGATTCAAACTCTCTCCCAACATAACATCCACTTGATTTCCTTTGGAATCTTTGGGCATCATTTCCCCAATTGGGTCATCCTCCTCTAGGCTGAAGGCTGATGCCGCATCAAAACTTGGCTAGCCATCTAGAAAATTATTCGCAAATACATTATTATATTTTTTATTATATAGTTTCTGAGCAAAGAGAAAGTGGGGCTCGAGCTACTTCTTCAAGCTTGTCAAGTAGCCGAGCCGGTTTGACGTTTTCGCCGCCATGCTATTTCTTTGTGGTCAACCTCATGCATGAGGAAAGATCGTATGATTAGTCAGTCAAAAAAGTCGTCCCAGGTGGGACCCGCTCTCTCCATCGTCCTACGTGTCACCCCCTCCCCCCCTTCTCTCTCTAGATTGCTTACTGTTTCTCCATCTCTATCCCCTCTCTCTCTCTCTAAAACTAGGTCATGAATCCAGACGTGGTCTTCTCCTTCTCCTTCGCCACCCGTACGCATATATATATAACCGTAGAAACCCACAGCGGTCACCGAAAACACTGCAGGATAAGCTGTTCAACATCGCTTCAATCTTCTCTCACCAGAAGCTGACATTCTGCTGGCATTCCAAGAATGGGAAACTGTTGCAGAGCTGAATCTTCATCATCGACGGTCTGGGCCGGCGATGACTGGAACTCACTGCTTCCTGACGGAGGAGAAGGCAAGAAGATGCTTCTTGATGATGCTGATGGAAAGAAAGTTTCTTCTTCGTCTTCTTCACGCAGGAGAGAGATCAAGATCAAGATCAGTAAGGAGGAGCTAGAGAAGTTGGTGCAGAAAATCGAGGCTCAAGGACTGTCTCTCGAGCAAGTCCTGCCTCTTCTGATTAACCAGAACACTTTCGATCGACATGGGTCGGGTTTCGCGAAGCACGGCTGTCATCGTTCATGGAGACCGGCTTTGCAAAGTATTCCGGAGGTCATCTAGAAGAAGTTTTCTAGAAGAAGATTTCTGGTCCTTTTCTCATTCTTTTGTTCTTTGTATGTACATGGGGCAAGGCATAGGTTTTGGTTTTTCTTTTCCTTCTTCTCGATATATGACAATTTTCATAGAAGTAGTTACATAATCTCCTCTAGTATTAGGTTATGTTTGGTTCGTGAACATATACTTTGACACAATATATGTGATAATGCTACACATGATTTGATTGGGGAGATATCTATTTGCATTCAAAGATGTATCCTTGTAACTAGAAAGGATAAATCATAGTGTTGTGGTTTCTTCCTTTACTTCAGCTTGATTGAGTGTCGGTTTGCAAAAGATCTAATAATCACTACGAGAATTACAGAGTTACAATTACTCAACCACTCAGTTATTTCACGGTTTTAGTACGCACAAGCCCACCGTGTTTAGTCTTGTGTGATTACTCAATAAGGTAAATCACGGATAATTATCCGCCCGCTTCCAAACGCTCAAGCCTTCCTTGAGACGAGCAATCCAAATTTGATGTACTGCACGAATCACCGAGTGAAGCCCTTGAAGAAGAAGCTATGATATTCAAACAGCTTATGGACTTTTCTTGTACTGCTACAGAACAACTGAAAAGCAAAAACCGCCTCCTGAAGAATTTATGTGTCATGAACCCACATTGAATAGACTTCACCAAAATATCTCGCACGTAAATAAAAGTCCAATTTGAACTTGGAAACAACGCCAAATCCAAGCGTCCAAGAAACCTCATACTTTCCTATTGGGGCTTTGACATACTTTAATGTGGGTCCGGCGTCGTATACCGGGCTAAAAACCCGACATATATTAACCGCAGAGACGATGGCAGGATTTGCAGGTGATTTCATGAGAATGAGGCAAATGTTGGATGTGGTCCTTAGGTGTTTTCCGATGGAGCGATGGCTGAGGAATGGTGGTCCGCCCGTGCCACGTATATTGCACTGGTTGTTCATCGTGTTATGAGGTGGCAGCTTGGAAAGGCAATCTTGTACGACAGTACTTTGAATCTTACGAATTCTGAGACCTAATGACCGTATCGTGTTGGGGAGAAAAAGAAAAGAGAAAGATCATCTCAACCGTTAACCATTTGAATAAGTCAATGAAGCAAAAGCAAAGTCGTTTCCATCCCTTCAACCAGTTAAAAGCCTGAAAGAACTGATTCATGGATCTGCATTAGGAATAAGCCTGCTTTCAGTTTATTGGTGCAAAACACTAAGGGGCTGTTTGTTTGTATTCCCGGTTTGTGTTTATGAACACAATTTCTGTTTTTTTGTTCGGGGAACAAAAAAATAATATAAACATATTTGTTTGCATTTTTGTTCCAAATCTATTTTTTTTTTGTTCCCGGGAACAAATTTGGAATAGAAACAAGAAAAAAAAATTTGTTTCACCATCAACCGTGATGGCTCTGCTGGATAAGGGCTCCATTGATCATTTCCCAAATGTGAGGGGTTTGAAACCCAGTTGAGGCACTTGGTGTCTTAAGTGTGACATCGGGGTGGTGGGTCATTCGCTAGCGTCATCCCAGGTTTACCTCGCCAGCTGCCGACTGTATGGGGGTTCTTGGGTCATAAAAAAAAAAAAACTTATTTCTTGTTCCTGGAACATTTCCGAGAAACAATTTTTTTCTCTCCTATTTTTTCCTTCCCTTTCTTTTCTTCTTCTTTTTTCTTTGGCCAGTCGCCGGCCTCGGCCATGGTCGGTGACCGGTCGTTGAGGGCCGACAACCTCGCCGGAGCGATGCCGGCCCTAGGCGAGGCTGAGCGTTGCCGGTGACCAGCTAAAAGGAAGGAAAAATAAAATAAAAATATTAAAAAATTAAAAGAAACAAAAAAATCATATAAGTTTACCAAATGTGTTCCTGTTTTTTTTTTTTCTATTCTAGGAACAAGTTTATCAAACGCGTTCTGCTGTTAAAAAATTATTCCCCAGAACAGAAATAGTTTTTTCTATTTATATTTCCTGAAACAATTTTTGAACAGAAACGTTACCAAACGCACCCTAAATCATGTTGAATGCTCATATCCCATGTCATATTTCCTTACCATCCTCTGTCATCTCCTCCACATGTGGATGGATAGCACTCCTGATTTCCATTCAATACAGGTTTGACCAAATGAAATATTTAGGGGGCTTGATGTAAATTTGAGACATCTCTCTATCGTTTAGAATGGGAAAACTGCAATTTTCCTTCTCTTGTCCACACCATCAGTCTATTTTCCGAAAATTCCATTCACATGAACTTGGAAGTTTCAGCTGCTTCAGTCAATTTTGGCATTCCATGTTCTTATTTAGCATTAAATTCTCCGCCATATCAGTTCTCTAGAAGCGGGTATAAACTTTTCCTACTTTCTCTTCGAGTCCTGCAATTTATTTGATTCCATACACAAGGTTTATAACTTCCGACAAACTTTTCCTTGTAAAAACACTCCCGATCACCTAGGAAGCTATTCAGAATATAAAGAAATTATTTCATATTTCGGTTCGCTGGAAAAATTCTCCTACTTGACTATCAATGTTTCATTAGTCATGCTTTATTGTTTGTATTAATTTATAATCTGGTGTCATAAAGGCATGATGGCAAAATAGTGTGCTTGAGTAGGTTTTGAGAAGCTACAAATCACTTATTAATATATTTATTGAAATTTGATTAATATAAATATTGATTTGTTAAAACTATTTAATAATTTATTAAATGTTCGTTAGTTAAGTCAGTTTTTTTTTTTATTAATTTACATAATTATATTATTAAAAATCACAATATGGCCATATCTGAACATTAATTATTAGTACCGACTCAAATCGATCAATTTAATCCGTGTCGATCAATTTATATACATTACAAATTCAAAGCTCCATACTTGGTTCAAACCGTACCCTATGTATATCTAACTCAATCAACATTACTAAAACACATAGATATTAAAAAACAAGAAATTTTATGCTATGCATATAGTGATTCATTCTGCACTTGTACATCTTAATAGATACTATTGTGTGTTGCCTAATTAACTTCCCTTAGCATATATTGTGAAACATGACGGATTTACATATGTGTTGAGATAATTTTTTCTACCATATAACATTTATTCCTAGTTCAATTTACAGTATTAAATTCAATATATAATAAGATATATGTCACTTAAATTGGAGTTTTTAACGACATTTGTCAAGCTTTTTTCTTTTTAACGACATTTGTCACTTCTAGTCTATTTGTAAACCATAATCAAACACTCATATCTCTAAGTTACGAAATCCAAAGTTTCATAAATATACTCAACTGTTGGATTTTTTAATTCCCTCGATGAAAATGACATTGCCCCAAAAATTTAAATAGTGCAGTCTTTTGATTCTCGTTTTAATTAGTCTTTGGGTAACTTCCTGTCTATTTGTTGTACCGAGCGGACCATGAAACTAGCCGCCTCACACTTGCTCACCTCGGCTACAACATGGCAAGATACAGATATTCACACACACAATCTGAAAATGTCAAGTTTTGATATGATGACTGTTTAATAAACAAGGGAATTCATTAAGCTTACTATGAACATAGTAAACAGGGGGAGCCCTCGTCACTTGACCAAAGTTAAAAGACATTGGACAATGAAAGTTCCAATAACAAAAGATAATGAGTGTTGGACACCCTAAGTATCAAATCTTGATATAGGTGGACACTTAAATGTCAAAACTTCCAAAAAGTACACTTAAATACCAAAATTGAGAATAAAAGAATACTTAAGTGCCAAAGATGAGAATTTCCGGCCAAATTACTAATGTGGCTTTTTTCGACAAATTTTTTACTGACACGACAATTATTTTAAAAAAATTATTCACATGGCACCGATATGACTAGCTTATCCCAAATCATTGATTTTTTTTTAGGGGTGGATGACCAAATCATTGAGGGCCTTGATGGCCCTCCCCATTGCTGCCACTCCACCATCGCTGAAAAGGGCTAGCGACGGTGGAGCAAGGGTCAGCCAGAGTTGCCAGGCCTCGACCAGTGGTCAACAATGCTGGTCGATTGTAGGTGAGGGCCTGCAAGCCCTTGCCCAGATCTGAGGTGAGGGGTCACCAACCTCTCCCAGCAAGGGTTGCCACCCCTCCTTTAGATTAGGCTAAGGGTTGCCGTTGACTAGGGCAAGGTCAAGCCCTTGCCTAGATATGGGGCAAGGGGCTAGCGACCTCTCCTGATCTTGGGGTGGGTCGTGACCCCTCACCCTAGATCTAGGCAAGGGCTTGTAGGCCTTTGCCTGCAGTTGACTAGGGTTGTCGGCCATTAGCTGAGGCTCGGCGACCCCAACAAACCATTGCTCCACCCTAATGGAGGGGCGGCGGTAGCGACGTGGGTCGTATAGGCCCTCGTTGATTTGCTCCCCCTATTTTATTTTATTTTTTAATTTAATTTAATTAATATTTATATTAAAAATCAAATTTGGGGGCAAAACAACATTGTTTTGGGAGAAGCTAATCACATCAACATCACGTGGATTTCCAGCTAGTTACGTGGACTAGTTTTATTATTAAAAGAACGTCAAGTCAGATTTCCAGCTAATCTTGCCAAAGTTATATTTAAATGTCCAATTTTAAAAAAAAGCGGCACTTACGAATACATTTTGGAAGTTTTTACACTTAAAGTGTCAACTTGTGTCAAGTTTTGGGACTTATTGTATACTTTTACCAAATGATGATGGTTGGCAATTTGTGTTTTCTTGCATCAACTATAAGTCATGTTCATCAACCCAAACAAAAGGGAGAAGCAAGAAATATAGAATCTCACTTCCATCTACCATCTCGGGCTAGAAATTAGGTGGAAGAACAAGCCTTTGAGTATTAGGATTTCGCACTTGTGCGGTCCCTTTCAAGAGTTAAGGTCTTGATACAAACAACTCGTTGGTGCAAGGACCGAACTGCTGCCTTCCACTCAGGATCATTCACAAGAGCAGAGGATGAACCATCATGGACCGAAAATAACAGGGAATCTAGAGGAGAAGAATTCCACGGAACCTACATGCGTGCAATCCGTTTGTCAAGCTATCCAAGCAAACAGAGAGAGAATTAAACATAATAGAACTAAAAGATTAAGAAAGTTTTATGGCAGTAGCCTTCCTGCAGAAACATGGATAAAATAATTAAAACAAACTAAGAATATGATAAAGATGTGTGTTTGATGAGTAATAAATATATAGTAGATATTGTATTAATATTCTTTATCCTCCTCCTTTGAAATATTAAAATTCTTAAAACCTATCACGAAAATATAGTTGTGTCCTAAACTTTTAATCTATACAATCAAATCTTAAAACTTGTTCGATTTACACAATCAAGTAAATTTGTTCCTCTATTCAATTTGATGAAGGAAAATATTGACTTGGCATTTCTTTTTAATGTTTTGGGGTTACACTTGACCAATGTTGCGACAACAGCTAGGCACTAGGGGTGAGTATCGTTTTAGGGTAAAATCTAGAACTTGAGAACCAGACCGATGTGAATATGTAGGTTTTAGGTTCCAAGGTACGTAGGGTAGGTTCCAGATTCAAAAAAATGATGAACCTGTTTTGATGGATATGTTCCATATTCTTAGCTGGAGGAACCTAGAATCTGGAACTTGAAACTTGGAACAAGTTTTAATATTTTTCTTGTTCCATCTCTCCGTGAGATCCTCTGATATTTCATGTTGTTTGATGATGAGTGTATAAACTGGAAACACTAGTTCAAGTTTCCATTTTATGATTAAAATTTCTACTTTATTAATGTTTATATTTTTCGTGTATCTAAATATAAGTTATAATTAGTGAATTGTAATCGTTTAAATAATAATATAGGTGGAATTTGAGTAAATCCTAGAATCGACTCTAAAACCTGTGACAATATAGGTTACGGGTGCTAAAGTATGTATGGTAGGTTCTAAGTTTCAAAAAATAAAAAACCTGTTCCAACGAATAGTTTCCAAGTTCCATGTGGAATCTATACGGAATCTGGAATTGCTCACTCCTATTAAGCACCATATAAGAAAAGATTAGAAAATTTGAAAAAATGGGATAAGTGTTCTGTAAGTCTTAAAACTTAATACAAAAGTGCGATTAAATCATTAAATTTCAAAAAGTGTGATTAAATACTAAAATTTGTTATGAAAGTTTTAGAACTTCTAATATACTTATACCTAAAAAAATTAAGGGATAATACCACAAAATATCTTAAGCTGGAATCTGTGACTCATTTACTCAAAACTAATTTTTTTATCATAAAAAATCTTAAACTAAGATACTCGTGACAAATTTACTATTCGTTAATTTCCGTCAGATACCCCTAAGTTGCTAACACGGAAACAGACATAGCAAGCAACTTTTTGATATGGAGAATTAGTATAAATGGTTTTTTAAACGACATTCTTGTGGGGAAGTCACAAACGTGGCAAGCGAATTGTCTGACATAGAGATTTAGCATAAACGGTTTTTTTAATAACGTTCTTGTGGAGAGGTCAGATTTAAAGAAAATGGTCTGAGATTGAGAATTAGGGCAAAGTTGAATCCTCCCTCCCTCTTTCCTTCCCTCCCTCCTAACTCACCAAAATCTTAAGGCAAAATTGGGATAAAACTAGGAATTTCAACAGATATCCGAAACATGAGGGAGCTCTTGTCTAGAAGGGAAGCTGCTAGAGATGGAGATGGCAATGTCACCAGGGACAAGGACGACGTGGAGTCGTGGTTCAGATGCAGACGTGGTGGTGAGAAGAATTAGGGTTTGTTTGCGAATGGGGGCATTAGGGCATGTGTGCAATTGAAAGTATATTGTCTTTCAGATAAGTATAGTTTGGTCTTTCTAAGTCCTGAAATCTGATCCTCAACGAGAAACATGTATTACCAAAACTACAGGATGCAAAGTGGTGAAGATGTGAAATGAAGATGGTTTTTAGTATCTTCTCTTTGTAAATTTCCTCCTCCCTTTCAACCTTTTCTGTAATTGGCCAGACGACAATTTTCTACGTACTTAAAAAGTTGAAAATCGATGCCCATCTTTTCGTTCTTTTTCATTGAAGAGTCAATTCGCATTTTTTATGGTGGTACATATCAACGTATACTTCATGCCTTAATTCACTCTCTTTGACTTAGATCGAACATGACATAATACATGTGGAAGTTTAACTAATTCCATCAATTTTTCTAGGGGCTTGAATCACAGCATTCTCATACTTCCCGTGGGCTTAATTCATTCTCTGTCTAATATTGCTAGCAAGGGAATTGAATTAAAAAAAAAAAAAGGACCCCCGACTATTGGATCTTGACATTTTAATTATTTGGGTAATTTCTTTTTGCATGAATTTAAATTGACACCTTCAAATAAGGAATTACGTATTAACAATTTCAATGGTTGAAGAAAAGTTCATTCCGTTGATTATGATGGTGATAGTAAAATCGAGTCCCAATTTTAGCAATGATAATGTAGAAAATAGATGGTCATGTAACATATGGACATAAATGAATTGCTAGCTTACACATGCAACTTAGTTTGAACGGCATTCACCAATAAAGAACAGCCCGGCCTTGGAAAAAAAATGAAAAAAATGGTATTACTTTATGATGGTCGATAAGGCGGGATCAATGAACTCAGTGAGATATTAATAGAGCACTCTATTTTGCTTGTGAAATTAATCGGATATTCAAAAAATCAAAACACAAAATTCACTATGCAAAGAAAGTCACCCGTGCAAGTGAAAACGGAAGAGAAAATTCAAGTTTGTGACAAAGATTCCTTCACAAATTCAAGTTCACATTCACTTAGTGTCAAAACTCCCAAAAAAATAATAAATGAATAAAAGATGCCATTTCCTTGTCATTTCACACCCCCGATTCGGCTGGAATAGCTTGGTTCGGCAGAAGACGTATCAAACCATGCTGATTTGGCTTGGCTTGCGCACTTGGAATGAGCCTCCTCCAGCGGCTTGCTTCCAAATATTATAAAGAAAAAAATACAGATAATAAATGATTAGCGTCTACTGTAAGTATTTATTTTCCAACTTAAATTTAATTAAGGATGTGTCTGTTTCATGAAAAGAAATTTTCAAAAAAAATGATTGTTTGTATTACCTACAAAAATGAATGAATGAAATTTTTTAGGAGCTGAGCCGTCGACGTTGTCACCATGTCATTTCATTTTTGGTCCCCATCTTCCTACGTGTCACCTCTCTCTCTCTCTCTCTCTCTCTCTCTCTCTCTCTATCCCTGTGTTCTTTGCTTACTCTTTCTCCATCTTTATCCTCTCTTTAACCGAGTCATGAACATTGACCTTTCTCTTCTTCTCCTCGTCACCCAAACACGCATTTATATCCACAAACGCGCACACTCACCAAAACAAAGCACAATAACTTGTTCAACATCCCTTCAATCTTCTCTCACCAGAAGCTGACATTCTGCTGGCATTCCAAGAATGGGAAACTGTTGCAGAGCTGAATCTTCATCATCAATGGTCTGGGCCGGCGATGACTGGAACTCACTGCGTCGTGATGGAGGAGAAGGCAAGAAGAGGCTTCTTGATGATGCTGATGGAAAGAGAGTTTCTTCTTCTTCTTCTTCTTCATCACGCAGGAGAGAGATCAAGATCAAGATAAGTAAGGAGGAGCTAGAGAAGTTGGTGCAGAAAATCGAGGCTCAAGGACTGTCTCTAGAGCAAGTCCTGCCTCTTCTGATTAACAAGAACACTTTCGATCGATGTGGGTCGGGTTTCGCGAAGCACGGCTGTCATCGTTCATGGAGACCGGCTTTGCAAGGCATAGGTTTTGGTTTTGTAGTTACATAACCTCCTCTAGCGTTAGGTTATGTTTGGTTTGTGAAAACGTACTTTCACACAATATATGTGCTAATGCTACACATGATTTGATTGGGGAGATATTTATTTGCATTTAAAGACTTATCCTTTTAACTAGAAAGGATAAATCGTAGTGTTGTGGTTTCTTCCTTCACTTTGGTCAGATCGAGTGTCAGTACATAATCTAATAATCACTTGGAGAACTATAGAGTCACCATCGCTCAACTACTTAAGTATTTGATGGTTCTATTACGTATAGACCACCCACGGTATTTAGTCTCATGTCATTACTCAATAAGGTAAATCACGGATGATTACCTCACCGCTTCCAAACGCTCACGCCTTCCTCGAGACAAGCAATCCAAATTGGATGTACTGCACAAATCACCGAGTGAAATCCTCGAAGAAGAAGCTTTGATATTCAAACAGCGTATGGACTTCTTTGGTACTACTACAGAGCAACCGAAAAGCAAAAACCGCCTCTTGAAGAATTTATATGTCATGAACCCACGTGGAACCTACTTCACCAAAATCTCTTCCACATAAATAAAAGTCCAATTTGAACTTGGAAACAACGGCATATAGAAGCGTCCAAGAAACCTCATACTTTCCTATTTGGGCTTTGACATATTTTAATGTGGGTCGGCGTCGTATACCGGGCTAAAAAGTTAAAAACTCGACATACATTAACCGCAGAGACGATGGCAGGATTTGCAGGTGATTTCATGAGAATGAGGCATATGATGGAAGGTGGAAGCAGAGGAGGCAATATCAGTAGCTATCCTGCGAATGCGGATGCGGTCCTTAGGTGTTTTCCGATGGAGCGATGGCTGAGGAATGGCGGTCCGTCCGTGCCACGTATATTGCACTGGTTGTTCATCGTGTTATGGGGTGGCGGCTTGCAAAGACAATCTTGTACGACAATACTTTGAATCTTACGAATTCTGAGACCTAATGACCGTATCGTGTCGGGGAAAACAAGAAAAGAGAAAGATCATCTCGACCGTTAACCATTTGAATAAGCCAATGAAGCAAAAGCAAAGTCATTTCCATCCCTTCAACCAGTTAAAGACCGAAAGAACTGATTCATGAATCTGCACTAGCAATAAGCCTGCTTTCAATCTATCGGTGCAAAACCCTAACGCCCAAGACTCATATCTCAGGCCGTATTTCCTTACCATCCTCTGTTATCTCCACTACATGTGGATGGATAGGGGAGAAGTGCCAAAAAAATCATAAACCTTTTGCTTTTGTGCCAAATTAGTCCTAAACCTTTTTTCCTAAACCTTTTATATTCCGAGCACAGGTTGCCGGATTTTGATTGATACCCGGTGCACTTAGAAGAAAATTTAATATTTTTTGATTATTTTTTGTCTTTTCCTCCGGCCGTCGACCTCGGTGACCGAGGAAAAAAAAAAAAAAAAAAAAAAATAATATTAAAATTTTCTTCGGCCGGCCACGTCAGCCGGCCGGCGTCCAGTCAGCAAAATCCGGCCAAAATTGGCCGGAAAGGACTGAATTGACACAACATAAAAAGGTTTAGGACTGAATTGGCACAACATAAAAAGGTTTAGGACTGAATCGGCACCAAAAAAAGGTTTAGGACTAATTTGGCACAAAGGCAAAAGGTTTAGGACTTTTTTGGCACTTCTCCCGGATGGATAGCGCTCCTGATTTCCATTCAATAATGGTTCAACCAAATGAAATATTTAGGGGGCTTGATGTAAATTTGAAACATCTCTCTATTGTATAAAATGGGAAAACTGTGATTTTCCTTCTCTTGTCCACACCATCAGTCTATTTTCCGGAAATTCCATTCCCACGAACTTGGGTGTTGCGGCTGTTGCAGTCAATTTCGGCATTCTATGTTCTTACTTAGCATTAAATTCTCCGCTACGTCAGTTCTCTAGAAGTGGGTATAAACTTTTCCTACTTTGTCTGAGTCCTGCTATTTATTTGATTTCGCACCAATGCTTACGACTTCCGATGAACTTTTCCTTGTGAAAATACTTCCGATCACCTAAGGGTATGTTTGTTTACGTTCTTTGTTTCTGTTTTTAAACAAAAATTCTGTTTTTTGTTCTTGGGAATAAAATTGGAACATAAATCAGAAATAAGAAAAAGTTGTTTTTTTGTTCCAAAAACACTTTAAAAGAACAAAAACACAAAATAAAAAACTTGTTTCTTTTTCGTTTCTTTTCTTTTCTTTTTCTTTTTTTCTTCTTTTTTCTTTGGCCGGTTGCCG
Organism: Eucalyptus pauciflora; assembly: GCA_007663325.1. Classification (NCBI taxonomy): domain Eukaryota; kingdom Viridiplantae; phylum Streptophyta; class Magnoliopsida; order Myrtales; family Myrtaceae; genus Eucalyptus; species Eucalyptus pauciflora. Next base: position 24,035 of record VMYD01000288.1, read on the forward strand.
GCCTCAGCCATGACCGACGATCGGCTGTCGAGGGCTGGCGACGCTGTCGAGGGCTGGCAACCTCGCCGGAGCGTTGCCAGCCCCTGGCGAGGCTCGGCCTTGCCTTGGCTAGGCGAGCTTGGGCTCGCCCAGATTCGGCGAGGCCGAGCTCGCCCAGCCATTGGCGAGGTCACCGACCCCTGGCGAGGCTTGACTTTGCCTTGGTTGGGCGAGCTCGGCCTCGCCAGATCTGGGTGAGACTGAGCTCGCCAAGCCGCACCTCGCGCCGACCAAGCCTCGCCGGTGGCTAGGCGAGCTCGGCCTCGTTGGATTTGGGCGAGCCCGAGCTCTCCCAGCCAAGGCGAGGCCGCTGGCCCTTGTCGGCCAGTCGCCGGCCATAGTCGAGGCCGACGATCGGCCAAAAGAAGAAAAAAAAAGAAAAAAAAGAAAAAAAGGAAAAGTAAAATAAAAATATTAAAAAATTAAAAGAAATAAAAAAAGAACACAAATTTACCAAATGTGTTTCTATTCTTTTTTTATTCCCGGAACAAGTTTACCAAACGTGTTTTTCTGGTAAAAAATTGTTCCCCAGAACAAAAAAAGAACATAAACACAAACAAACGCACCCTTAAGACGCTACTTAGAATATAAAGAAATTATTTCGTATTTCAGTTGGTTGGAAAAATTCTCCTACTTGATTATCAATGTTTCATTAGTCGTGCTTTATTTTTTTTTGTATTTATTTATAATCTCGTATCTAAAGCACAACGGCAAAATAGTGTGCTTGAGTAGGTTTTGAGAAGCTACCAATCATTTATTAATATATTTATAGAAATTTGATCAATATAAATATTAATTTATTAAAAAATATTTAATAATTTATTAAATATTCATCATTTAAGTCAGCTTTTTATTATTAATTTACGTAATTAGATTATTAAAAATCACAGTATGGCCATATCGGAAAATTAATTATTAGTTCCAACTCAAATTAATCAAATTAATTTGTTTCGATCAATTTATATATAATACAAATTGAGAGCCCCATTCTTGATTCGACTCTTATCTTGTGTATACTCGACTCAACCCACGTTACTAGAGCACATAGATATTAAAAAAAAAAAAAACTTTTATGCTATGCACATAGTGATTTATTGCACACTTGTACATCTTCAAATTGAATGAAGATAATGATAGGTATTTTTGCGTGTTGCCTAATTAACTTCCCTTAGCATATATAGTGAAACATGACGGGTTTACATATATGTTGAGATAATTTTTTCCACTATATAACTTTTATTCCTAGTTCAGTTTATAGTATTCAAATTCAATATATAATAAGATATCTGTAATTTAAATTGGAGACTTTAACGATATTTCTCAAACTTTTTTCTTTGAATTATAAGAATTTTAAATTTTTATTTATAGATGAAAGAATCATTTGGAAAGCTCATTTAAAGAAGGAAGGGACTTCGACTTGATGTGCATCCGTATAAAGTAGCTGAGTGGTTAGTAAAACAGTATTTTCCAAGCCCACTTGAATTATTAAACTACATGTCAAGATAAATTATCAGAGACGTTTTTAAATATAGCTTTTCACTAAACAAAAGTTTATTTCAAATGCGCTTGGAAAATACTTTGGAAAATGACATAAATAGCCTTTGAATTTTGACCCCAATTTACAATGTGGTCCTCGAACTTCAACTTAATGTTGTTGACAGCTAAATTTCGGCTACCATATTTAATTCTTTATTGCATAAGAAAATTAGAGGTTGGTCCAACTGCTAAACAAATATATCATTAGCATTATTCATATTCATATCACATGCAAATCACATGGCCCTCTACACAATATTATCATGTATCATTGTACTTGCGATTGAAGAGACTTTTTTAAAATGTGATCGGACATGGTGAGTTTGAACTCCACACTCAACTCCTTGTTGATGAAATACAATCTCTGACAGTTCGATGGTTATCTGCAATTATCAATTCAATTCTATTTTGAAAAGGAGAAAAAATTGGGGTGAAGAGAAATATCCGGGCAAAGGCTAATCTACAAGTTACAAAAAAAAAGGGAAATATGATTGTAAGGTGTTTAAGTTTGAAAAGCGAAAACAGATTTGTCATTATTTCCAAAATTCTCATCAATAAGAAGAATCCCTAGTGATTTTGTGGGAATATGCTGCTTTCCTTGCCTTAGCGAATAATATGTCTTTGCATCGAGTTTGATTATTCACATTCAAGAAAAATCGTAAAAAGTTTAATGTTTGCTTTCCTATACCCCAAGTTATGTTCCCCATAAATTCGATGCTACGATACCATAAAATGAGTGGATGAGACTTGTGTAGATTATTCCGGTCCTAATGCGGTGAATTGGTGGGACTTCCCGTCTATTTGCAAACCATAGTGTCAAACACTCATATCTCTAAGTCACGAAAACTAAAGTTTCATAAATATTCTCAACTGTTGGATTTCCTAATTCCCTCGTTGAAAATGACATTGCCCCAAAAATTTAAACATTGCAGTCTTTTGATTCTCGATTGAATTAATTTTTGGGTAACTTCCTGTCTATCTGTTGTACAGAGCAGACCATGAAATTAGCCGCCCCATGCTTGCTCAAACCGGCTACAACAGTGCAAGATAGAGCTATTCACACACACAATTTGAAAATGTCAAGTTTTGATATGATGACTGATTAATAAACAAGAGAATTCATTAAGCTAACTATAAACATAGTAAACGGGGGGAGCCCTCATCACTTAATAGGGGTGTGCGTTCCCAGAAACTACCCGGATCCGACTAGACTAGCCGATTTTGGGCAGTTCCCAAAGAGGGCGGTCCGGTTTCCAATTCTCACTTTTGGAATCGGTGGCCGGTTGGTTCGATTCCCGATTCCAAGGTGGGAACGGGACCAACCAGACTGACTGGGCCGGAATGGTTAATTTTTTATATATATAATATATATTTTTTAAATTTCTTAAGAAACAAACCCTAATTCCTACCAATTTCTCCCATTTTTCATTTTATTTTTGGCCCAAAACATCAAATTTACCGATTCCACCAGACTAGTTGGTTGGTCCCGTACTAAATTCCAAGATTTGGTCGGTTTGGTTCCCGATCTTGGAATCTAGGAACCGGTTCTCCCAATCAAATTCCCTATTCCACCTCAAAATCGGATCAGACCAAGAACCGATTAGTCCTATCACTTAACCAAAGTTAAAAGGTACTGAACAGTAAAGTTCCAATAACAAAAGATAATGGTTGAAGATTTGTGTTTTCTTGCATCAACTTTGAATTATGACACATGTTCGTCAACCCAAACAAAAGGGAGAAGCAAGAAATATAGAATCTCACTTTCCTCTACCATCTCGGGCTAGAAATTAGGTGGAAGAATGAGCCTTTGAGCATTAGGGTTTCGCACTTTTACGGTCCCTTTCAAGAGTTAAGATCTTGATACAAACAACTCGTTGGTACAAGGACCGAATTGCTGCTCTCCACTCAGGATCATTCACAAGAGCAGAGGATGAACCATCATGGACTGAAAATAACGGGAAACTAGACGAGAGGAATTCCACATAACCTACATGCGTGCAATCTGTTTGTCAAGCTATCCAAGCAAACGAAGAGAAAATTAAACATAATAGAACTAAAAGATTAAGAAAGTTTTATGGAACCAGGCTTCCTCCAGAAACATTGATAAAATAATTAAAACAAACTAAGAATATGACAAAGATTTGTGTTTGATGTGTGATAAATATATAGTAGATATTGTATTAATCTTCTTTTTCCTCCTCCTTTGAAACATTGAAATTCTTATCACGTATATGTATTTGCGTCCTAAACTTTTAATTTATACAATCAAATCCTAAAACTTATTCAATTTGTGCAACCAAGTAAATTTGTTCCTTGTTCAATTTGATGAAGGAAAATGCTGACTTGGCTTTTAATGTTTTGGGGTTGCACTTGACAATGTTGCTACAACAATTGGGCACCATATAAGAAAGGATCGGAAAATTTAAAAAATTAAGGGATAATATCACAAAATATCTCAAATTGGTATCTGTGACATATTTACCCTAATCTAATTTTATTATCATAAAAAATTCTAAATTAAGACACTTGTGACAAATTTACTCTTTCTTAGTTTCTATCTAATATCTCTAAATTAAGACACTTGTGGTACACATCAACTTAAGCTTCATGGCTTAAATCACTCTCCTTGACTTAGATCGAATGTGATTCAGCATATTAGCTAAATAAATTCACCAGAATCATCACATGTATAATCTATAAGCCAACATCAAGCAGACAGATTGTGCAGAAAATAAAGTATCAACAAGAAAAAAAGAAACCAAATTACGAGAAAAAATTTAACATTTTTCTATACCATTCTTTCTTTCCGCCTCTTTTTCTCTGCTTTGATAGAGAACATGTCAAGATCTGCACCCAGAGCGACGTCATGCTCAATCTTGTTTTTCCATACAAACCTGCAATTTCCTTATCCTGCATCAGATGTCAAAATCATTAAGAACAAAAACTTTAATGTTCATCTTCTTCACAAGAGCGCACTATTCACAAATAACTTTTAAAAGTCCACAATCAATAAGAACAAAAAAACTTTAATTTTCATCTTCTTCACAAGAGCGCATTATTCACAAATAACTTTTAAAAGTCCATGCTGCAAATTATATGCTTGCTAGATAGAGCATGGACACAACAATTCTGAAATGATCCTGTCTAACCTGCATCTCCAAATATGGAAGGCAAGAAAAACCAGCAAACAGCTTATTAATATAAATGGTAAATAGTAGAGTAATAACATTGGGAAAGGACAATTTCATCCTGACATCATTAGCCGACATGTCCGCCTGCAAAATGTGATACCAGCAAGGGTCAAATGTATGTTATAAATCTCAAAGTAAAAGTATGTAAGCTAGATATGTTAGGTAGCTGGTAGCTAGACGGCAGCAAAAGGAGTAACAACGACCAAGTTTAGCAAGAAGTAGGCTAAGCTGATTTGTCCTTTTCTTAATTCAGTAGTAGGCCTGGTGCTTGCTATGTGATTTGCACTCTAGCTTGTTTTGCTTCTTTAAGTGAAAACTCGCGAGCTTCAAACTACGCATGATGCCTCGCTGGCCATCGGGGACCGAGTGGTAAGGCCATGATCCGCAGGGAAACGGATCACTCATTCTTCCATTGAGAAGGATTTTTAAGATAGGCTTATAACCGAAAAAATGAAGAAGACTAAGAACAAAAATACCTCAAGAATTTTGTCAACTCTACCAAGAACTTCAGAAAATTAAAGATTCAATCTTGAATTTCCTGCCTCTAGTACTTAATTACTATGACCATTAAGCACCGATATGGAAATTGGCTAGGTGCTAAGATGGCGCTTCTGCGAAGCTGATTCTTGAAACACCTGCTAGAAGGAGGAGGGAAAACTAAAGATTCATCTTGAATTTCCTGCCTCTAGTACTTAATTACTGTTGGGAACGCCTGAACCCCGAAAATCCGGATTCGGCACTAAAACCGAACCCCTAATCATATGCGGAAGATGAGCCCGGGAATTAAACACGTATCACCGATCATAAAGCACACCACAGATTCGAGCGTACCTTGTTGGCCACAGATTAGACACCGATGCCGTATTGAGGAAGAGATTTCAGTCCCGTTCGATCCGATGTCGAAGATTCGTCGTGAAGTGAAGATGGCGTCGTTTCTTAGCCTTTGGAGAGAGAGAGAGAATTCTTGAAGAGAAAGAGAACGTTCTTGCAAAATGCCAAGAGGTGCGTTTATTCTCTCTCTCATCCCTTTTATAGGTTCCCCTTTCCACGGGTCTAATTCCCGTGGGCCGGGCCTTTAGGCCCATCGTGGCCGGGCCAACTTAGGCCCATTTATTAAATCCATCAATTACTATGAAGCACCGATATGGAAATTGGCTAGGTGCTAAGATGGTGCTTCTGCGAAGCTGATTCTTGAAACAGGATGATGAAATGATTATTCAAGGAGGGGCAATTTGAGCTCTTTAAGGTGGGATTTCGCTTAAAAATTGTGTGAAGAGTACTTGCAGAAATAAATGTATAGCGGTCATCCTATCATAGCCGAGATTGCTTATTTTTTTTCCTAAGATATTTTTGTGTTCAAGGAAATGTAGGAGGGGGAAAAACACTTGGTTGCATTGGGCGTTTGATATTTGACATAAAAATCATTTCGGATTTCCATTTTTCCACCATAACCGAGCAACGAAATGATAAGTAAATACCCTCATTTTGGACTTGAGAACATTCAAGGGAGAATTTTAAAAAAAGAAGAAGAAAAGAAGAAAAGCCCAAAAGAAGAGGAATAACAGTAGAGGGTGTCGCAATCTGCATAATTCGAGGAGAGGGGCGGCGATGACTGATGAGCTCTGCTGAATTCGTGGGTCTTTCCCATGCTTCGTAGCACCTCATTTTGGAGTTTATAAATCTTTGGACACTCGGTGTTTGGACATGAACAAATCACAAAAATCGGTCTCTAATATCTTCGACAATATTATGAAAATAAGCTAGCAATTCGGTAACTGATATGATTTTATGAATTTCTTACTTTTAATTTTAAAATATCGAAATTTCTTTGTTTCTTTTACTTCCTCCTTCTCCCTCCTTATTTCTTTCGCCGGTTGGCTACGACCAGATTACCGGCCAACACATGAGTTAGCAAGCTGAAGGCTTAGCTGAAGATATGAAAATGTTTTCCACTTTCTTTGGTCACTTTTTTTTTTTTTTTGTGAAGGTGTTTTCTCTATCGGTTTCCCCTTATATATATAGTTTTATTTAGTTTGTTTTTTCTAAAAAATAGAAAAAATAAAGAAAAAAGAAAAAAATTTAAAAGACGAAATTATGAAGAGGCCTCATTTGACTCCATTTCCTACTTGTGCCTTGGGGCCTTATTTAGAACAAAATTGCCATGAATAGCAGTTTAAAATGATAAAATGATGGCCACTCCTTTTTTTCTATTTTTCCTATTCTATTTTTTTTTCAGGTTTCCTTTTCTATTTAGAATAGTTACTATTTCACACATTTTTTTAGCATATATTAAAGAAAAGTGCATTCTCAAATATTCCCTATAATTCCCTATAATAATATTCCCTATAATTTCCTATAATTTTTTACATATTTCGTGTAGAATTATTTACTAATGAAAAAATACATTTTTATATAGTATAAAGTAAATATATATTTTTTTTTTTTTTCAATCTTACAACAATTTATCTATTTTTTTCTTTTATTTCAAAACCAGCCGAGATAATTTTACACGTAAAACATTATAGGTAACATTATAGGAGGTCTTGTCGTAGCAATTAATTCCAACAAGCTAGAAGTAGAAGTGAGTGTAGGGTAGCGTAGCGGAGAGAGAGAAAAGGTTGGTTCGTGCAGTGTTGCAGTGTGTTGCAGTGTGGTAGAGAGATACAAATTTTCTCCTTAGCAACGCAATCATTACAAAACATCAGCTTTTTTAATAATGTATATTTTATTTTATTATTGGAAGGTGAAGCCATTCGAGGAATGTCAGGCTCATTCCAGCCGTCCGATCTCCTTTTCGGATGCGTTTGGTTCGGCATTTGAAAAACTCATTGGGAAAATGCAAAGCAGTTTAGCCTAAAGGGCTTTGAATGAAATGTAAAGACTGTTTGGTAAATTCTGCTTTGAAAAGTAACTTTGAGAGAAATGATGTTTGGTAAAAACCACATTTGCAAAACCCATTTGGTGATTAATCTAAATATTTTAATTTTTATTTGTTTAAAATTAAAAAAATAATGTTTGCGACTTTTTTAATTTATATTTTTGACAACAATGTTAAAGATGTTGTGTAAACAATTTTATTAAAATCAAAATTCCTTTTTTTGCTAAAAAAATCAAATGGAAAAAATTTACGTGCTCTCTTTCTCAATTACAATAACAATACTTTCATTACATAAAAACATGATAACATATGCTTTGAGGAAATAAATTCATTATCCTTAAAAATTACAAATATCCTTAATTACTTCATAAACTCATAGCTATTTGATCACATAAACGTGCCATATCATATGCTACATCATCATTTGAAGCATCACCCTCCCCATTTACATCATTAGGATCCGTTGTATATAAATTGGGATCCAAATCTACTCTAGCAAAATGTGTATCATTCAGGGCATTTTTTCGAATATAATTATGCAAAGTCATCGTTGCTATTACAATTTTCACTTGCTTTGTATATGGATAACTTTGCATACTCTTTAAAACCTTCCACTTCTTCTTCAATACTCCAAAAGCTCGCTCAATTTCTGATCGTAGTGAGGAGTGAGCACGATTGAACACTTCTTTATAACCTATCGGTTGAGGACCTCGTTGAAACTCAGGTAAATGATATCTAACTTCTTTATATGGTCCCAAATAACCCGTGAGATTTGGATATCCAGCATCAACCAAATAATATTTACCTACACAAAAAAAGTTGTAAATTTAATCAACATATAACACATACATATATTAATGCATAAAAATCACTAATTAACGAACCTTTTGGAGGATGAGGAAATTGTAAATCATGTCTCCTAATAGCTTCATAAAAGATACGAGTATCATGAGCTGTTCCCTCCCAACCGGCCCACACATAAGTAAATTCCATGTTAAAATTACACACGGCCATCACATTTTGCGTCGGTGCTCCTTTTCGACCAATAAAACGAAGCTGCTCACTCATAGGTACCACCGCTGAAATATGAGTACCATCTATGGCTCCAATGCAATCCTAAAACAAGAACAAGAATATTATTTAATTTGCATTTAATTCATATTTTCTATTGTATAATCGTAACTTACCTTAAAATGTGGAAAAAATCTTGTATTATTCCTGATCTTCTTTAGAACTTCCTTGAATTGTCGATAAGATGATTGGATCAAATCTGCTCCCATTTCACATACTTTATCCAAAACTAAGCTAAATAGCCTGGATATGGTTTCCCCAGAATGCTTAAAGCGCTCTTGTGCTAACCTATTACCTATATTATGTCCTAAAATATGAAGAAACAATCCTACCATTTCTGCAACATCAATATTTCTAGTTCCTTGCAAACCATATCGTGTCACTAAATCATTCATTAAATTATTAAACACAATTCTATTCATTCTAAACATTCGATAAAACCTTTTAGGATTAGCATCCATGTCCATCAACTCTCTTAACCATGCATTTCCTGTATATGATGAGGTCATGCACGGTTTTTTTTGACCATATATTGCCTGATAAACACAACAAGTATGTGCAGCTGCACAAAGTTGCCAATATTCTTCTTCCTCCTTTTCATGGTTTTCTCTTTCAGGAGAGTCATCCATAACTGATCAAAATAACAAAATAAAATTAGAATAAGAGATATAATGAATTATTTAGATCATTCATCAACAAAAAACACTTATCATATATACATATGCAAACTCCATTCAATAAAAAGAACACCAATTAGAAACAAGTCTGATAACATAGCATAAAATGTCTCGCCAACTAATACAAATAAGTAGTGCAAATATGTATCACATTACAATAACATTACACATGAAAAATATAAATAACAAATATCTTAGTGAGCCCTACGTTGTGCGAACTTATACTTAAGCCATGTGACTTTTTCTTGATCATCATCCAAGTGCATAAAGATTTGCCTATTATCTTTCTTTTCTGAAAGATAATCTAGTGCAAAAAAATATAACTCTTGATCTTGCTTTATCTCGGGTATAGCTTTCAACGTCTCCATGAGTTCCTCGTAAGGATCAAACTCTTTGGCATAGCTTCTACTTTCAATAGCTGAACAAATCCTCTCCATTTGCGTTGCTAGCTTATCACCCATACTTTTCTTTTGTTTCTTTCCTTGAGATTGTCTCACCGAACTCTGCGGCGTTCTTTTATCACTTCTATGTTGTTCACTAGTCTTTCCACCCACATCTGCCTCTATATTATCATTAGTAAATCCTGCTGAACCACCGATGTCAAATTGTGTGGCCACAACATCCTTATCAATATGTAAGCCTTGTGCAGGATTCCATGTGATGCTTCCAGTGGCAACAATATCTCCAAACATTCTATCCAATAAAACTTGAAGATCCGGATGTATGCCTTTCATTCTAAAATGTCTAACCTTAGGATTTTCCTATTGTGATAAACATTTTTGTGAGTTTTATAGGAAAAAAATGAACTTAAAAAAAATTAATAAAAGAATGGAAAAAACCTGAATTTTCCTCTCTCACCATTCATCACTTGCATCAATGGTATTCTTTTTTGGATCCCATCCTAATCCAGTTTCCTTTAGGATCAATGTCCTCCATCTTTTCCAATCTTCTTTAAGATTATCCCACTTACTCTTCATTTGACCTTTATCATACTTTTTGCCCCTTAGCTCCTCAAACTTCTTAATTATAATCGTCCATCCATCTCTTTTGTTGTTTGCAGGACGATTGCCATTGTCAATTTGTTCAACACACAACTTACAAAAGGTTTCAACATCTTCAGGGCTCCAAAATGTCTTTTCTTTTGATGAACTTGCCATCTACTAATAAATGCAATATTAAAAAATGCAAATTTCAGTATAAAGACAATAGACAACATATGCAATCCACACTTAATGTGCTATTTTTCAGAGGAAACTTGTTGTTCTACCAATAATATAGGGATGGGGGAAGTTCATAAATCATACATCATAGAAAGAGTATCATCCTCAGAGAAGTAAAACAGCAGGTCTTTTATATATTGTGAATCACAACCTGCACTGTTTAGGCCCTCCTACCGCAAATGATTCATCAACATATTAATGACCAACAAGAACATAGCAATTGGATGTCATGGCTTAAAAACTTCAAGCATTAAGTTGAAGCATGAAACCTGAATGACTAGATTGTAGCAGAAGAAGACAAACTCAATGGAAAACACACAGCCCATGTGCCATGCTTATTGTTAACAATATGAATAAGGTAGCATTAACTTAATCATTTTCAGTAGAGGAACACCCAACAAAAGCAGTAAATAAAACAAAGAAAAATCTGCCAATCGCAGAAAACTTAATTAAGTGGCCAAAAGAATACCGAAATGCCATGAATCTATGCTCTCATTCTAATTGAAAGCACACTCACCATTCTGATTAAAGATGATGAAGAGAGAAGGATCCGGTATGACAAGATTCAAATGGATGGTTGCTTTTTTTATTTATTTATTTGGCTATTCTTTTCCATAGTTTTTGTTTCTCTTTTACCAGTTATTTTCAGGCACACAACTTTATAACGAACCTGAAAAAACCTAGGCTACTCCTTCTAGATTCCTAGTGGTTCTTGGGACTTATTAAGTTGTTAACCAAGAGTATCCCTCTTCTAAGTAACTTTGCAATAATAATTAATCACAGGCTAGTGCTAGATATTTCTACATTTCCCATGTGCTTTCTGTAAATAAATGGAAATCGCTAATTGCAGTTCAACATCTCACCTTAAACTGTAATCCGAATAGGTATTGTCCAATCACTCAGTCATTTTACACATGCATATGAACAAGAACCAGAAATCCTAGCCTCCATGGTTAAATCTAACACAAAAAAAAAACCGACCCTCCCTTCAATTTGTTCCTTCCCGAAGGCAGAAACAGTATAATCTTGCCCATGACAGAACAATGCAACTTAACTATCCCCACCAGCCAGTAGTAATCCTGGTAAGATGAGAAATCAAGGGCCTTGCAACATCACTCGATCAGAAACTTCACGCGAAGCATTATCTCTCCATAGGCTTAGAGACACCCAGATGAGGAGAAGAATCAATTGTTACTACGCAATCTACACAAATCTGCAAAGCGGACACTCCTGTAAACTTGGAAATGGCAATAGGGCTAATCTATTGCGGGCGTAGAATCAAACGAAATGGAAAAGGAACAAATCGATCTAACGAACAAGGAGCAAACAATCGGATCTGAGAGATTTACAGACGAGAAGATCTAACCTGAGAACGGAAATGAGAAAAAAAAAAAGAAAAGCAAACGGATCTCAGATGGAGAGCAACGAAGATGCCAGAGAGAGAGAGAGAGAGAGAGAGAGAGAGAGAGAGAGAGAGAGAGAGAGAGAGAGAGAGTTTAAAAGTATTCCTTACCTCAGGGAAGCGATCGAGAGGCTGGGATTTGTGCTGAGGAGATCGCCACTACTCGAACCTCACTACCCACAAGCAGGGGAAAAACGTGCAAGGATGCAGGGCGAGGGGAGGCGATGGCCTGAGTGGTTGCGTCGGAGGGAGGGAGGAGTCAAATTGTGAGCTGCTGCGTCCTCTGCTTCAAAAGATCGAAGAACAAACCCGGATGAGAAAAGAATCGACCGGAGGAAACAAACCCAGATGAGGAGAAGAATCGAGCGGAGGAAACAAACCCAAATTTGTCGTCGGCAGATCTGAAGCTGCTGGAGATTAGTGTCGTCGTGGGGAGGAGGAAACCTAGATTTTTCGTCGGCAGATCTGAAGGTGCTGGAGATTGGCGTCGTCGTGGGGCTCTCGGGAGAGGGGAGGAGGAAACCCAGATTTTTCGTCGAAGTGCTGGAGATTGGCGTCGTCGTGGGGCTCTCGGGAGAGTGAGGAGCGTGAGGACCGGAGGAGTGTGCGTTTCCAGAGGTGCAAGGAGAAACCCTTGGTTTTGTTCTTTCAAAAGGGGGTAAATTTGGGTTTCTCATGATTTTTTTAGGGTAAAAAAGGGACTTCACGAAATTTCATTAATGGAGGCCTCAGCATTCCGAAAATGCTGAAAGCTCAATGCTAGTCTCTACTAGCATTGAGCTTTCAGCATCCCCAAGGCCAACTTTCAACTCAAAGCTCATTCAAAAGTGGTTGCCAAACACCTCTTTTTTTGGTCAAAGGGCTTTCAGGCCCGAAGGGGCTTTCTAAATGCCCATCCAAATGCACCCTTAGTCCTTGGCAAGCCTCCTGTCGCTCAGAATATGGGTAAATAATGGAGGAACTTTTTTGACTTCTCTGCCTTTTGCACCCAAAAAGACCAGCCAAAAGCGATCTCCCTTCAGCTCTCACCTCGAAACCACCCCATGGTGATCCTTTTCTAAATCCTAGAAACCATTCGTCAACCCTTAGCCAATCTTAGCCATCTTAGGGTGCGCATGAACATGAACTCGCCGGAAAGACAGCCTGCACACGCACCTCAAGAAACTTCCGCTGTCCAGAAAACTTTTCTCTGCTGTCTTCGCCGTATGGACCACTATATTAATTTGAATTGGTATTCACGCAGTGGTGGAGGAAGGAGAAAAATAAGTTCAAGCTATTTAGAAAGGTAATAGCAGAGAGACCTTTCCCATTAGAATTTTACTAGACAAAATCTTGTTTGATGACGAAACAAAGAAATAGCACAGAACACACACAATATTTGTATTTGTGTGCATATGTTTCCAATTTAAAAAAAAAAGTAAAAAGTCAGTTAAAGAGTACCCAAGTACCCAGTTTGCCAACAAATACTAGTTTGCCAACAAATACTTGTCGCCTAAATCTAGATTTTGGTCATTTGTAGAGGGTATATACAAGTTTAAACAAATCAATTGGCATATAATCCATTTTCATGATGATGAGTACATGATATGATAATGAATTACCTGCTAAAAACTACCTATTCATTATTTTATTATTTTTTTGACTTCTATTACATCACAACAATAAGTTATTTTTCCTCTTCCTCAGATGCCAAGAGGCGGGCCTTGGAGTTTTCGTATAGGAAGGCGTGATTGACTAACATGCCGGTCGTGGATGACGACGAAAGGGCAAGTAAAGGGAAATGAAAAAAAAAATAAAAAGAAAAAACTTATTAAAAAGGGAAAAAGCCATAAAAAAAAACTCCAAACTTTGCCCAAAGTGACAAATTTACCCCAAACTTTTTTTTTGTGACATGAAAAACCCTAAACTTTGCAAATTGTGACACATTTACCCTATTAAGGGCATTTTCGTCTTATTTTTTTCTATTTTTTTATTTTTCTTTTTAAATTTTTCTTTTCTTTTCTCTTCCCTCCACCGGCCATGGCGGAGCCCTCGCCTGACACCGGCGAGGGCGGCCCTCGCCGGATGCTGGCGGAGGGAAGAAAAAACAAATAAAAATAAATAAAAAAGTAAAAAAGAGAGTAAAAAGACCAAAATGCCCTTATGATTTAGGGTAAATGTGTCACACAAATGAAATTTCAGGGTTTTTTGTGTCACAAATAAAATTTTGGGGTAAATGTGACACGGTTAGCAAACTTCAGAGTTTTTCATGTAACAAAAAAAAGTTTGGGGTAAATTTGTCACTTTGGGCAAAGTTTGGGGTTTTTGGTGGCCTTTTCACTATTAAAAATGTTCTCCCCATGGATCTAGAAAGGAAAGTTCTAGAACCGTTCTCATGTTTGCAATTGAATTGATCCAATCCATAACAAAAGAATTTCCTAATCCTATTTGCATTAGGATTTTATTTTATTTTTTTGGTATTTTTCCTTGAAAAGTGCTCATTCATACATCATACAAATATGAAGTAAAGGGGAATTCAAAAGAAAACTCTCTCTAATGATTAGAGCACATGGTGGATCCTAAATGTCATAAAGAGAAAAAGTTAAATGTATAGGACAATTATTGCTACTTAATTACAAAGAAAGATCCTCTTGTCAAATATTTATTTACCAATTAAAAAGAAATTTTGGGGGAGAACGCTTCTTAGTTTAGTCTAGAATTGGATTAAATCGAATTCACAAGAAATTTGATCAAAAAGTTTCATAAAATCAAAAAGTTTAATAAAATAGTGCCTACGGTGCAATATTAGGAAGTATTAGAGTATATCCAACTGCATATATCCAACTGTTCTCAGAGACCAAATCCATCCAACTCCAACAACACCATTAATGTAGTGGTCCATAGTACCAGATGACTTTAGTAGATTTTGGTCAATTGAAAATTTAGTATTTATTTGAGGTAACAAAAGAAAATCAAGAATTCAAAAAGAATGAACCGGCCTCACCGGCATACCCCTATTCACTCACCACCTACTATTTACTAAGATTGATTTGTGATTAATGATAATCCAAATAAGGCATGGATTGGGAATGGGCTTGCACTCATGTAATAATACAAAAAATAATTTTCTAAAGACCAAAAAGATTAGAAAAAGTTAAACTCTTAAACTAGAATCCAAACGATGCATGAGCATATTAGATTAGGTGAAAATAATTTCTTAAAAGAATTTGCTTTAAAAGACCAAAAAAAAAAAGATAGAAAGTTAAATTGTTTAGATGGCTCTTCCTTCTCCTCTTTTTCTTAGCTGACTATACTCCCCATACTGCCCATACTGCTCGGACATCCGACTACACTGGCTATGGTTTCTAGACTACACGGTTAGAAGGAGCAAAAGTCTTGCTGTAGCTTGGCCGCTGCTAAGTCAAATCCAAACTACAAAGTAAGGGCATGGTTTAAAATTAAAACAGCAAGTTTCCGGTCATTAGCGAACTAGAATTGGTAGGGAGAATTTGCATAGCCCGATTAATTCATCCTCAACCATTCAAATTTATCCCAATGAAACACAAATAAAAAATCCCAATGCAAGTAAAGCTTTACGGCTCAGCAAATCAAGAAGCGTGAGGAGTTCATCAACAGAAGGAGGAGCATTGAGGAGGCCATTGCCAACCAATCTAAGTGCGTGCGCTGCCAAAATCCTCTGGAACGAAGAAGATGATGCCATTTGTTTTCTCTTTTTACTTGGGGTGGTATCACACGCTATACAGCTCAAATACAGAGAGTACTGTACTAGTATTCTCTTGCAGATTATAGGGAAAATAAAACTTGGCAACTCAGAGGAAGAAATGGTTTCCACCCATGCTATGAACGTGGTTTTATCCCTTGGGTTATGATCTAACTATGAATTTTGGTTTCTTGCTTGGACTCTGACTGAGTGTTCTTTGCTATGGTGATAAAAAAATGAACATTCATATCTTGGGAACTTAAGAGGACCAAACTTCCGTACCTAATCACTCTTAAATTGCACTCCAGATTTTGATTGTTGATTTTTCTGGTTTTCCTAATTATCAACCTGCTCAACAAATGGTATTTATATATTATATATTGACGGATGGAGCCAATTTTAAATAAGGGCCTCATAATTTATTCACGCAGCACAATCCCCGAATGAAAAATAGAAGGGGATCGATGAAAATAGAAAGGGACCGAGAGAGACTGCATGCCACCGTCGTGGACATAACTATCCATCCATTTTATCCATTTTCCGGCTTAAAGTTTTTAATGAGGCAATATCATTCGATGCACATTCGTAATGAATATAATGAATATTCAAGGGGGAATGTTATGAAATACATGAATGAATAATTTTGTAGATCTTTTTACCAAGTTATTGCCAACGTCAAATTTTGAGAAATTAGTATATTGCATTGGTATGTGGCGAGTTTATAAGATGCAAGATTGATTAGCCCCAGAAGTGGCTATATGGCTCAATTGAGGATGAGATATTATGAACTATGCATTGCAACATTGAGCAGTATCATTCGATGCACATTCATAATGAATACAATGAATATTCAATGGGGACTGTTATGAAATACATTAATAAATGAAATACATAAATGAATATTTATTATATTCATCTTATCTAATGTACTTATTATGGTACATTTGTATCATACATTTTAAGTACATCTACGTATATAATGAACGTTCATTTCCCCTATCCAGTACATGTATCATTCGATACATTAATATTAATGATAAGTACATTAGATAAGATGAATATAATAAATATTCATTTATGTATTTCATAATAGGTCCCACTATTTACTGCCAAATATAGTTCTCGTAATGTGAAAACCTATATAAACTTGGAAATGTTGAATCCTCTTCTCATTTTAGACATTTTGTATTGTCTATATATTGTTGTAGCGGATATATGATGGAACCAATGATGACCTGCAGCTACATTCAATCCGAGTTTACGACCTTTGAGAGAGAGAGAGAGAGAGAGAGAGGCATGATGGCTGGCACAACCAAGTCAAGCGCAGCACAAATGGCACTGGTTTGCCGCCCGCAGAGGATGGAGCATCGGGGACGGAGCAGAGGGGATAGAGAAGGAGAAGAAGAAAGACCAATGGAGAAAACGGAAAAAGTGAATAATAAAATGGAAATTATGACACGTTCCGGTCCTGCTACTTTATTGTTAGGTTCTGCTGCTTTACTGTCAAATTCGCCTGAAATTCATGATTTCTTTGTCCTGGCGAGATACGCATCGGGGTGAAATCGCGTGATAGGTAGGTGAGTGGTACAACAACTTTTGGGATAGGGAGAGCTGAGCCCGGTTAACTAGAATGAAAAGAAAGAGAGCTTGTGAAAAACGGAGCAGACAAATTTTATTTCGTTCTCTCTCCCTTTTTATTTTCTTAATTAATAATCTCAAAAAAATTCAAAAAAATAAAAATTAATTTAATTAATTTTTTTTAATTATAAAAAAGGTTATGTTTATATAAAAAGCAACAATCACTCCCGTTTCATTTATTTTACATCATACATCATACAGTTTCCATTTTTTATTCTCTAACCTCCCCACTCTCTCACCTCCCCATCTCCAACGAGAGAGAGCTCCTCGTCATTTCGACACCCTCTCACCTCCCCATCTCCAGCGAGAGAGAGCTCCTCCGTCGTTTCGAAACCATGATGCCCGGCTTCACAAGTACCAAATGTTTCATTTTTCAAGTCTGATTATCTGCTTCGTGCGTTCATCTTGAAAAGGGAATGTGCAGATTTTACTCTCGCTCTTCCTCTCTCTGAGGATATCTTGTCGACGTCAGAGTCTTTCTGTGAAAAATTCCCAACTTTCTTGGAATTCATGAGTATAGAAAAATTTCGGCTAGATATGCTTTAATCCTATCACATTTGATATATCCTCCCCTGACTTGTGCAACACAAGCAACATTATCTTTATACATTATAGTGGGAGAATTTGTAACCGATATTAAGTAACAAGAATTATGAATATGTGTTATAACGGATCTTAATCAAACACACTCTCTTCCAGCTTCATATAAAGCAATAATCTCAGAGTGGTTAGAAGATGTAGCTACTAGCGATTGCTTTGTAGAATGCCAAGAAATAGCGGTGCCATTATAACAAAATTTAGCCCCTGTTGTGGTTATATTTTGAACTTTTTTTTCTTTTTGTTCGGCTTTTTCCCACTGGGTTTTTTCGGCTTAAATTTTTTAATAAGGCAATTAATGCATCCATAAAAGGGAGAGATCATAACATTTGTGCTTTACACTCTTTTTCCCTTTGTTCGATTTTTGTCCCACTGGGTTTTTCCGACTTAAGGTTTTTAATGAGGCAGTATCATTCGATGCATATTCGTAATGAATACAATGAATATTCAATGGGGAGTGCTATGAAATACATGAATGAATGAAATACATAAATGGATATTCATTATATTCATCTTATCTAATGTACTTATTATGGTACATTTGTATCATACATTCTAAGTACATCTCCCTATACAATGAACGTTCATCTCCCCTATCCAGTACATATATCATTAAATACATTAATATTAATGATAAGTACATTAGATAAGATGAATATAATGAATATTCATTAATGTATTTCATTCATTCATGTATTTCATAACAAGTCCCACTATTTATTGCCAAATATAGTTCTCGTCATGTGAAAACCCATATAAACTTTGAAATGTTGAATCCTCTTTTCATTTTAGACATTTTGTATTGTTTATATATTGTAGCAAATATATGATGGAACCAGTGACGACCTCCAGCTACGTTCAATCCGAGTTTACGACCTTTGAGAGAGAGAGAGAGAGAGAGAGAGAGAGAGGCATGATGACTAGCACAACCAAGTCAAGCGCAGCACAAATGACACTGGTCTGCCGCCCGCAGAGGATGGAGCATCGGGGACGAAGTAGAGGGGATGGAGAAGAAGAAGAAGAAAGAACAACAGAGAAAACCAAAAAAATGAATAATAAAATGGAAAGGATGACACGTTCCAGTCCTGCTGCTTTACTGTCAGGTTCGCCTGAAATTCGCGATTTCTTTATCCTGGCGAGATACACATCGAGGTGAAATCGAACTATAGGCAGGTGAGTGGTACAACAACTTTGGGGATAGGGAGAGCTAAGCTCGGTTGACTAGAATGAAAAGAAAGAGAGCTTGTGAGAAACGGAGTAGACAAATTTTATTTTGTTCTCTCTCCCTTTTTATTTTCTTAATTAATAATTTCAAAAAAATTCAAAAAAATAAAAATTAATTAATTTAATTTTTTTAATTATAAAAAGGTTATTTTTATATAAAAAGCAACAATCACTCCCGTTTCATTTATTTTACATAATACATTTTCCATTTTTTATCCTTTAACCTCCCCACCCTCTCATCTCCCCATCTCTAGCAAGAGAGAGCTCCTCTGTCGTTTCGAAACCATGATGCCCGGCTTCATAGGTATCAAAGGTTTCATGTTTTGTGTCTGATTCTCTACTTCGTGCATTCATCTTGAAAAGGGAATGTGCAGATTTTACTCTCGCTCTTCCTCTCTCTAAGGATATGTTGTCGACATTGGAGTCATCTGTGAAAAATTTCCGACTTTCTTGGAGTTCATGAATATAGAAAAATTTCAGCGAGGTATGCTTGGTCCTATCACTTTTAATATATCATCCCTTGACTTGTGCAACACAAGCAACATTATCTTCATAAATTATAGTGGGAGAATTTGGAACCGATATTAAGCAACAAGAATTATGAATATGTGTTATAACGGATCTTAACCAAACACACTCTCTTCCAGTTTCATATAAAGTAATAATCTCAGAGTGGTTAGAAGATGTAGCTACTAGTGATTGCTTCGTAGAACGCCAAGAAATGGCGGTGCCGTTATAACAAAATTTAGCCCCTGCAGTGGCTATATATGCATTGCACTCTTTTTTCTTTTTGTCCGGTTTTTTTCTACTGGGTTTTTCCGGCTTGAATTTTTGAATGAGACAATTAATGCATCCATGAAAGGGAGATATCATAACATTTGTGCTATGCACTCTTTTTCCCTTTTGTTTGGTTTTTGTCCCACTAGGTTTTTCCGGCTTAAGGTTTTTAATGAGACAATATCATTCGATGCACATTCGTAATGGATACAATGAATATTCAATGGGGAGTGTTATGAAATACATAAATGAATGAAATACATAAATGAATATTCATTATATTCATCTTATCTGATGTACTTATTATGGTACATTTGTATCATACATTCTAAATACATCTCCCTATACAATGAACATTCATCTCCTCTATCCAGTACATGTATCATTCGATACATTGATATTAATGATAAGTACATTAGATAAGATGAATATAATGAATATTCATTAATGTATTTCATTCATTCATGTATTTTATAACATGTCCCATTATTTACTGCCAAATATAGTTCTCGTCATGTGAAAACCCATATAAACTTGGAAATGTTGAATCCTCTTCTCAGTTTAGACATTTTGTATTGTCTATAAATTGTTGTAGCAGATATATGATGGAACCAGTGACGACCTCCAGCTACGTTTAATCCGAGTTTACGAACTTTGAGAGAGAGAGAGAGAGAGAGAGAGAGAGAGAGAGAGAGGCATGATGGCTGGCACAACCAAGTTAAGCGCAACACAAATGGCATTGGTCTGCCGCCCGCAGAGGATGGAGCATCGGGGACGGAGTAGAGGGGATAGAGAAGAAGAAGAAGAAGAAAGAACAACAGAGAAAACGGAAAAAGTGAATAATAAAATGAAAAGGATGACATGTTCCAGTCCTGCTGCTTTACTGTCAGGTTCGCCTAAAATTCGCGATTTCTTTGTCCTGGCGAGATACGCATCGGGGTGAAATCGCGTGATAGGCAGGTGAGTGGTACAACAACTTTGGGGATAGGGAGAGCTGAGCCCGGTTGACTAGAACGAAAAGAAAGAGAGCTTGTGAGAAATGGAGCAGACAAATTTTATTTCGTTCTCTCTCCCTTTTTATTTTCTTAATTAATAATCTAAAAAAAAATTCAAAAAAAAGAAAAATTAATTAATTTAATTTTTTAATTATAAAAATGTTATTTTTTAATTATAAAAATGTTATTTTTATATAAAAACACAACAATCACTCCCGTTCCATTTATTTTACATCATACATTTTCCATTTTTTACTCTCTAACCTCCCATCTCCATCGAGAGAGAGCTCCTTGTCGTTTCAACACCCTCTCACCTCCCCATCTCTAGCGAGAGAGAGCTCCTCCGTCGTTTCGAAACCATGATGCCCGGCTTTACAGGTACCAAAGGTTTCATGTTTCGTGTCTGATTCTCTGCTTCGTGCGTTCATCTTGAAAAGGGAATGTGCAGATTTTACTCTCGCTCTTCCTCTCTCTAAGGATATGTTGTCGACGTTGGAGTCTTTCTGTGAAAAATTCCAGAGTGTTCCCTGTTCTTTATCTTTCATTTCGCTTGGTGGGTAGCATCATGTGCGAGAACCCAGCTCGACCGTTGCTTCTTTTTCTGAAAATCTGATCATGTACGCTGTCAAAGTTGGAGCCTTTCCTTCTCGAGCTTCCTTCTCTATTCTTGTGGAGCATTGCCGTCACGATTTCTTTTGATTTCCAGCGTGCGTCCCCGGGTGTGGTATTTTTTGGTTCTGATCTTTCGTTGAACTTTCTGTGCATCCCCGGGTGTAGTATTTTTTGGTTATGATCTTTCATTGAAATTTTTGTGAATGCTTGTTTCTTGAAGTGGAAACCTCGAAGAATGAATCATTCTTTTCTTGTTTTACTTAAAGTTCTAAAGATGGATATCAAATTTCTCCCCTTCCCTATAGTACAGTGCTTAGAACTCTCTCTCTCTCTCTCTCTCTTTTGGTGCCCATGTACACTATGGTGGGCATTTCCACTTTTAATTGCTTTTTTTGATATTTCCGAATTTCCAACTTCATTTAATCATTACTGATGTGTTTTTGGATAAATGCATGTGTCTTAAATTGCAATGTCTTCAGGAGTCGGTTGCGAGAATTTACACACAAAATGGGACGACCAACTCCAGTTTATGAGACCAGAAAAGAAGGTCCTGCACATGAACATTCATTCAGATTAACGGTGATTGTTGATGGTGCCAGATATGATTCTTTGCCTGGGTTCTATACTCGGAAGGCGGCTGAGCAGTCAGCTGCTGAAGTCGGGCTGCTAGAGTTAGCGAAGTCCAGTGAAATCAGTGAATGCATTTCTCAACCAGTTGTAAGTTCAATAGGCAGTACTAAATAGAATTAAATTGTAAATATATTTTATAGCATACCCATGATAATATAGGTGTTCTCCTTATTTTTGTAATGGAACACAATTTTGCAGATTTAGTGCATATAGTTAGAAATGAGGAGTTGATTTAATATTATGATTACTGAATAGTTTAATTATAAGTGTGCTATGGCGCCTGCAAGACCTCATTAAGCAATTGAAGTATTACTTAGCCTATTTCGATCATATTGATAGTATTCTATGCGTCATGCACAAGAATTCTGCTGTACATGTGCATCCTTGATATTGAGGAGTTGATTTGATTGTTTAGTGGTTGCGTATGATTATCTTGGTTAGCAGGAGAAAGATACTTAATCCTGCTATGCCTCATTAAGCAATCAAATTTCATTCATTTACATTCCAAATTCATTTTTGCAAGTCCAAGATGTAGTTGAATGACGTGTGGGCTACTGTACTTCTGCATACATGCTTAATAAGTAGTAATGAGACCTCATAACAAGTTCCTCTTCAGTTCCATGATTCTCTTCTTTTGTTTCTGGCAGTGGCCTTGGCAATTAACGAGATTGATGTCAGTACATCTAGTCTGGTTAGAATTTTCTCATCCATCTTCGATCTTTTCCATCACATATAATCCACGTCGGTACGTATGTGAAGTCTCATAGGGATGTTTCTGATCCTCTTATCTTTCCTTAGTCTGCGACTGCAAGATTGATTTTGTTTCACCGTTTCCCTTGTGGCTGTTTTCTTTGCTTTTTCTTTTTTCTTTTTTGGGCCAGATCATTCTTTGCATTTAAATTAGTTTGTGACCCATTTATGTGCCTAGATGAGTTGGACTTGTTACAGTGATTATTCTTTGCAGCATGAAACGAGGTTATGCAAAAGCCTTCTTCAGGAACATGCACAGAAGCTGAATTATGCGATTCCCCTCTATGAATGCCGAAAGGATGAGGGACCAAGGAGAGTGCCTCTCTTTACATGCACTATTGAGATTGGAGGAATGCGCTACATTGGTGACACTGCAAGAACCAAGAAACAAGCAGAGATTAACGCTGCTCGAACGGCTCTTACCAACTCTTGGCTGACGGTTCCATGCAAGAAGAGAGCGACAGAGACAGCTACCAATGCTGGAAATCCTGCAAAGAAAGCGCCCTTCAATGTTCGACATTCATCTCCCGAGAATTCGAGGACGAATTCTTTTCAAAATGGGGAGGATGATGCAGCCCAAGAACAGCTCTCTCTAAGAAGATCCGCTCGCATTCGAGCTAGACAAAACCCACAGAACCGAGAAGCCGAAGTTTGAAAGACATTTGGGAGCCAGAAGACGCGTTTCTAGTTTCTATGCGTATGTATGTGTAGCGACTTTGAAAGTAACTCTCTCATCTCTGGTTTTCATGCTGCAAAACATCCTAGAATGCTTTGAGAAGTTCTTTATCCAAATTTATCAAATGCATATTAGGTCTTATAGCAAGGCCTTTCTGCAGATAATATCAAGAGCTACTAAGCAAGAGATTTGCGTAGATATCTTCGTGCTATTTTCCTCCACCGCTATAACTAAATTTGCAAGCCGGCGTTGTGGCCGCTGCCAAAGAAATGGTAAAGTTGTGCTTTCTTTCGACTCACCACCATCATGCCTCGCTTTCCCTCTTATCACCACCACCATTGCCCCTCTCGCTCGTCTCTCTTCAACAGTGATAAAATTCGCTTAAGTGAGATCGCACAACCACGAATCACGAATCGAGGCGGCACGATCTCTGTTCGAGATCTCACCATGATCATTGGGGGGTGCAACTCCTATGCAAGGTCCCATGAGCCCAATATCAAGCCTTGTTGAGCATTGCTCCATCGTGAATTCACTTGCGATAAGGTAGACAGATACAAAGGTTTAGCCAGGGCTCCAAGTTGTTCAAGAATAGTGGAATAGTGGCGTTGAGTTTCTCGACCCTTTGTCTTAGGATTAGTCAGTTCCAGCGAGGATTCTTTAGCGTGGAGTGCATAAAAAAGTTACAATAGAGTTAGAATCGTTTTTTCCTTTTTATTGATAAATTCGTAGAAAGATACAACATCAAAAATTTACACGTAAATCTTATCAATTGGCTTCTTATGCTTTGTGAAGTAACGAACAAATTCATTCACGTAGCCATCATTTTTCTTCTTATTTCCGAAAATGCCCTTCCTTTCCCTCGCCGCCGCCCTCACCGGCTCGCCCGCCTCATCCACAATGGCCAACCGGACCGCCCCAGCCACCGACTCTCTCGTGAAAGACCCATCCATCTCATCCCTTGGCACTTCGACCGCGACCCCCTTAGCGCGCAACAGCCTCGCATTGAGCCCTTGCTCATTGATCACGGCCCTCGATGGTCGAGTTGTACCCGCAATGAGTCAGGAACCCCCCGACGGACTCATGCCGCAGGATCTTCGCCTGTGGGGCCCACCCGGAGTTGACGAGCCCTCGGCCCTTCACTCTCTCCACGAACCCGTGCGGCAGGCTCCTCGACTCATCGTCCCGATCCGACCTGGGCGGCCTTCGGAGCACCCAGAAGAAGGGCAGCCTGGACATTTCCAACCCGAGGGCCAACTCCGCCAGTTCGGCTCCGGTGAGCGTGGCCTCGGTGCCGAATGCCATGTAGACCGCCGAGTTGGCCTCCTGCCCATCCAACCCGACCAATCTTTTATAAATTCCCAAATCTCTCTGCCTTCCACGTCATCGCTCTCGTCATCATCCCCTTCGTCCGTCGGAGGTAAGAGCCCGACCGGCAAACCTGGCTTGTAGTCGTATAGCTCGCGCAGCAGGTCGAGCCACTCCAGCTCAAACTCCTTGCAGGTCCGAACCACGACCGCGTTGCTCTCCCCGATCGAGACGCCGAACCGCACCCCGTCGTTCGTGGTCTCCACCCTAGCCTCCGACCGCTCCGCGACCCTCGCGACCTCGTGCGGGAGGAAAGCCAGGCCGGACCCACGGCGGGACCGCGGTGAGGTCGCCGCCGCCGCCGCCAGGCTGGAACCTCCTGCCAGAGGCCAGCTCCCGCGGGGGGCCGAAGAAGGAGAGGACGGCGGCGGCGAAGAGGCTGAGGAAGGTGTGGGGGATGCGGAGCTCGGCGGCGAGGGCGGGGAGCCAGTGGGAAGCGTAGTCGTAGAGGATCCAGTCGGGGCGGGAGGACTGGAGGAAGGAGCGGAGCGCGGGGAGGAGCGCGTCGAAGGCGAGCTTGAGGAGCTGCTGGTGGCGGTTGCGAACGTCGGCGGAGGACTGGGCGAGCGGGGGCAGGGCGGGGGTGTCGAGGAGGAGGAGGGGCACGAGGGCGACGAGGGAGGACAGGTGCGCGGGGATCCTGGGGAGCCTCGAGAGGTTGTGCGGGGTGGAGAGGAAGGAGACCCGGTGGCCCCGCCGCGCCAGGAGGGTGGCGAGGCGGAGGAAGGGGATGAAGTGGCCGACGGCGAGCCACGGGAACATTGCCACGTGCAGCGGCGCCGCCGTCCCCTCGCTCTCCTTCGTCGTCGTCTCCGCCATGGCAATGGAGCTAGTAGATGCGATCCTGGTTCTGGTCTGTGGTTTTGGAGTTATGCCTCATTTTATTTTTGTTATCTTTTTCTAGGGTGATGCATAGAATTTTGCAAATTAAAAATTCGAAGCACGCTGCCTTACTTGAATCGGGAGGTGAAGGGCCTTGCTTAGATTGAATTATACATCTGGCCCCGTACGTTCTTTGGGGTTGTATACGAATTACCCCTGAATTCTCACTTTTTGCAATTTACTCCCTGGCCTTTTAAAATCGGTGGCGATGTGCCCCAGCATTGACCGGTAAATTTTTCTTGCAGGTCTGGTCATCACGCGACTAGTTATGGAGGGCAGTCATCTATATATGTGAGGAAAAATATAGGGACACTTCAGACATATTTTAGAACTATATATTCAGGGGCATTTGGCATTGACTTTTGTACAATTATCGTCGGAAATAGGTCGTGCGCTCTGCAATGTGCGTTTTTAACGACGAAGTCAACCCCCCATAATGATCATCTGTTCTCAGTATTCGGAGCTCAAAGCAAACTGTATAGGACACATTGTAACCGATTTGCAGGGAGTAAATTGCGAAAGTTGAAATGTGGGGGCAATTTGTCACAACCATAGAAATTTGGGATTCAATATGTGAATTACCGCAACTTTCTAGAGTTATTAGGATCGGGTTAAGAACAAAATTCAATTCTAAATAATGATGAAATGATGATATGGAGCTAATTTTAAAAACTAGGATTTAAAATTGCTTGCCTAATCTAGGAGGTGACCTTTGTGTTGTTTAGGTCTAGTTAGCCTAGGATTTATCCGAATAACACTGATAATGACTGCTCTCTTTTTGTCGAAGGAAAATAATATTTACTGCTCAAATGAGAAGGACATAAACTTCTTGGCAAACACAAATTGAAATAGAGCATAACTCATAATATTACAAAATAAAGTCAAATCTAGAAAACAATGAGATTCGGGATATAATCATTTAACAAGAATAGATTTATTAAGTAAAATAATCGACGGCTAATCGTTGGGCTTTGTATTTTCGTGAATAATGAGCACACGTCGGAAATTCATTCTCTAATAACTACCACATTACTTGTTGGTAGCGCATGCCTAGATTAAGCTAACTCTAAATTATTATCATAAAGAAATATAGATATAACTTTTGAAGAGCAAATTTCTTCACTTTAGCGAGACGTAAGAGTTCCTATTATTACTGTTAAAGCTTGAGGCAGATGACCAATACATGGACGGATAAGAGGGGTGTCAAATCCTCTCCTAGATTTAGATTGAGAGAGGATAACTCTCATATCTAAAACTAAGTCGGAAGTGTTTGAACTCTTGAATTTAAAACTAAATCGGGAGAAGAGAGTTTTCAAATTTAAATTTAGAGAGAAAAAAATAAGAAAAGTACAATAAAATAAATAAAATCAATAAGAGAGGGAGGGTGTTGCGATAGGGCGAGCGATCGAACAATAATATAGACATAAAAGAAAAATAAATCGGACACCAGATTTACGTGGTTCAGTCGTAAAGACCTACGTCCACGGGGAGAGCAGCAGCGAATTTCACTTTATATCAAGCGATACAAGGAGATTACATACTCAAGTCACTCAAACACTCTATCGGTGTTTCCTAAAGATCAATCTAACCCGAAACCCAACTCACGGCACAAAATTATCACACAAGCTCAAAAACAAACGCGGAAACCCAACTCATTTTCTTGATCGCGCTTCAGCGCATGTTCCTTTTCTCCGTAGGTTTGTACGTGCAGCAACCCACCGAAAGAAAACCTCTTTCGTGGCTCCCTTCTGCGACTTATTTTTTTTTCGTAAAGAGCTTCGGCAGTTCTTTTTATATGTGGGCTACGTGTGCCCAGGTCAAACTTTGACCTGGGCCCACCTATTTCCTTTTTCTTTCACGCGTGCAGAGACTTCGACGATTCTTCAGCATCTTCACGCCAAGGAGGAAAATTCCTATAATAATAAATTATTATAGGTGTGCCGAGAGTCCACAACTTTGACTCTGGGCCCACATTCGAAATTCCCTTTTACAAAGAATACGTAACTGCAAGGAAAGATTACAAAAAAAACTTCCAATATATTTTAATTTATATTTCCTCTTTTGTGCAATTTCAAGAGTCTAGCAAATCGCGTTTTGCAATTATTCAAATTCGAGTCATATTTAACAATTTCTACCTTGGCTCGACGTTTTAACCAAATTACAATCGCTTCGTAAAAATTCAAACTCTGCTGCTACTTTCCCATAGCCCCGATGGGCTCAACCGCCATAGATATTATCTAAGTCCAAGCCTCGCTTGAACTTCGCCATAATCGATGACCTCATCAAAATACTAACTTCACATGTACCTTTAACTGCTCCGCAATATTTTTCTGACACAACCTCCTCAACCGCAGATAAAGTAAAACCATTATTGCATCCATATCTGTTAGGAGATCGAATACATACCTTGTTAATTTCAGTAGTTACAGCAACCATTAGCTCTATAGGCTCCACCTCGCTATGAGCACCATCTGTGTCAATTACTTTGCTAGTACCTGTATACGCTACCTCAGGAGTTTCTGATCGCAACTGCACCTCAAGCTGAACACCGTTCAGATCCGTTTAAATACTGCTATAATCACTCATAACCAAAAGTACTGGAGACTCATCAAGGGTAACTTCTCTGCTGTCAACATGTGAATTTATATCCGGACACCACAACTGATTGCCCCACTCACCTTATGCATAACCATGGAATATGCACCTTGCCCTCCTATCAAGTTTACTACCATCACTCACTCGAAAATAACGTGGGCAACCAAACATTCTAATAATAGAACAACCAGCAACGTTACCTGACTACACTTCTTTAGGAGTCTGCCATTCAATAGCAGTTGATGGGATCTATTTACCAGGTAGCTTACCGTACTTAGCACATCAGCTAGAATTCTCCTAGCAATACCAGCACTAGAGATAATTTTACGGGCCGTCTCTAGTAATGTTCTTCTCGTCAATTCTGCAAATTGTTGTGATTTATTGGCACTAGTGCGGTGTTTCACTATGCTCTCTTTCATGCATAATTTATTTGCCAGCTTCGAGCAGAACTCCATGCTATTGTCAGTTCGCACATGCTTGATCGACTTACTAGTCTCCGTCTCGATCAAAGCTCTTGACTGTGTGATCCTGACACTAGCATTAAACTTGTGCCTCGGCACAAACACCAGGTCTTCATCGAGCAGTCAAAAGACTCTCGAACAAATGCATCTGACGTCTCCGAGGTGAAACTTGTCATTGTCTCACCTTGAAGTTTATACAGGCCTCCATACTTGATTCTTTTCATTATCACCAAGGCACCTCGTACAACCTTCAAAACTCCACATTTTGAAGAATACCTACAACTAGCTGAATCTAGGGTACCCAAGGAAATTAAGTTCTTTTTCAACTTTGGAACATGCCTTACTCCAGTCAATGTCCTCACAATACTATCATGCATTCTGATTTTAACATCACCAACACCCACAACATCGCACTTAGCGTTGTTCCCTAACTGGACTTTATCAGTACCCGTGTACTGATAAGTGATAAACCAATTTCTATTTGGTGTGACATGAAAAGAACAACCAGAATCCAAAATCCATCCATCAAGCGATGAATCATTAGTGACAGACAATACATAATCGACACTATCTGCTATAGCTGCAACATTATCTACAGAATCAACCATAACTCCTTTACCCTTCTCGTTCTTCAGCTTAAGGCAATCCCTTCTAAGATGCCCCCTCTTGCCACAGCTCCAATAGACAACATTAGTAGTCCTAGACTGACTACGTCTGTTCATATTAATACTACCATTACCCACACCTGTTCTAGATCTTCTTCTATTTTCACCTACTAAAGCAGCAGATATAGGTTCGCCAGATTCTCTTCTACGAATGTCCTCACTCATAATTAAATCTCGAACCCCATTAAACGTCAAACTTGTTGACCCAGAGGAATTACTAACAGCAGTAACAGTAGTATTCCAACTATTAGGCAATGAGGATAACAAAATCAAAGCACATACCTCATCTTCAAAATCAATCTCAACTGAACTCAATTGACTAACAATCACATTGAATTCATTGATATGATTTGCAACTGACGTACCTTCGCTCATCTTCAAATTAAACAAACGTCGCATCAAATGGACCTTGTTGATTGCAGAGGGCTTCTCATACATATCCGACAGGGCTTGCATTAGGTCAGCAGTGGTTTTCTCCTTCAAGATGTTAAATGCGACGTTACGAGCCAACGTCAGCCGAATAACACCCATAGCTCGTCTATCCAGCAAATCCCAATCAGCTTGCTTCATCGTCTCTGGTTTATAAGGGCAAGTGCAGTTTCATCTGGTAAAGATAATCTTCAATCTGCATCTTCCAGAAACTAAAATCCTTCCCATCAAATCTGTCGATTCTCACTTTTACTTCTTCTGTCGCCATCGATTCGCTTCAACTTAGCCAAGCCTGGCTCTGATACCAATTGTTGCGATAGGGCGAGCGATCGAACAATAATATAGACATAAAAGAAAAATAAATCGGACACTAGATTTACGTGGTTCAGTCGTAAAGACCTACGTCCACGGGGAGAGCAGCAGCGAATTTCACTATAGATCAAGCGATACAAGGAGATTACACACTCAAGTCACTCAAACATTCTCTCGGTGTTTCCCAAAGATCAATCTAACCCCAAACCCAACTCACGGCACAAAATTATCACACAAGCTCAAAATCAAACGCTGAAAAAGAACTCATTTTCTTGATTGCGCTTCAGCTTGAAGACATGTGGCTCCCTTTTCTCCGTAGGTTTGTACGTGCAGCAACCCACCGAAAGAAAACCTCTTTCGCGGCTCCCTTCTGCGACTTATTTTTTTCGTAAAGAGCTTTGACAGTTCTTTTTATATGTGGGCTACGTGTGCCCAGGTCAAACTTTGACCTGGGCCCACCTACTTCCTTTTTCTTTCACGCGTGCAGAGACTTCGACGATTCTTCAGCATCTTCACGCCAAGGAGGAAAATTCCTATAATAATAAATTATTATAGGTGTGCCCAGAGTCCACAACTTTGACTCTGGGCCCACATTCGAAATTCCCTTTTACAAAGAATACGTAATTGCAAGGAAAGATTACAAAAAAAACTTCCAATATATTTTAATTTATATCTCCTCTTTTGTGCAATTTCAAGAGTCCAGCAAATCGCGTTTTGCAATTACTCAAACTCGAGTCATATTTAATAGAGGGGAGGGTAAGACTAGCTAAACACTCTCTTATAACCAAAGATTGAAGAAGACAATGGAGGGAGAAGAGAGAGGAAGAGGAAAAACATTTTCCATTAACGGAAAAAAGTCTTCTAAAATTAGGGAAAGTCTTTTTCACTTTTGAGAAAGGAAAACATTTTCCATATCTTCTTCACCTCACTTTCTTTCACCATATACCTTTTCCTTTTTTTCATTTTTTTAAAATTGATTTAAAATTATTTTTTATTTTTGTTTTATTTTTATTTTCTTTTTTTATCTTCTTCTTCTTAGGATAAAAATAATTAAAAATCGATTTCTTAAAAAATAAAATTAATTAAAATTTGACTTTAAAAATAATATAATAAAAACTTATTAAAAATAGTTTATGGAGAAAAACATTTTCCTTACAGAATAACGGAAAATATTTTCCACTTTGTTTTCAAATTTTAGCCAAACATCGAAAAATATTACATTTTCCTGAAAAAATACTTTCTGAAAAATAAAATATCAATTTTTAACCATGTCAAAATACACATACATATGTACGTATGCATGTGTATGATGCATGTACATTTCCGCCTTCATTCACTATCTTTGCAAATTACTGGAGACGAACCCCGAGCGCCCCATCAACATCTGCCGCGCCGCCTCCCTCACCCCGCAGTCCCACCTCGACCGCGTTGCCTTCTCCTTCGTGATCTTGAAGCTGACGGAATCGAGCCACTTCGACGGGATACGGAGGCTCCTCAAGGAGTCGAGGGGGAGGCCGGATTTGCGGAATGAGTGCTTCACGTGCCACGCCATTGTTCTCTACGGGTAGGCAAGGACGATCAACGAGGCGATCGACACATTTAAGCAGGTCGAGGAGCTAGGTATCCGCCGGACGGTTAAGTCCCTTAAAGCGCTTTTGTTTGCTTCGATCGTGGCTAAGGACTATAAGGAGACGAAGAGGTTTTTCATGGAGTTCCCTAGGATTTATAGTGTAGCGCCTGATTTGGAGACTTTCAATACTGTGATTAAGGCGTTCTCTGAGTCCGGGTCGACGAGTTCGGTGTACTCGGCGCTGGCTGAGATGGATAGGAAGGGGTTTAAGCACAACGCGACGACCTTTGGGAACATGTTGGCTGGGCTTCATAAGGAGGAGAAGTATGAAGACGTCAGGAAGGTTTTGGAATTGATGCAGAAGTACGGGGTCTCTCGAGGGGTTAGTATTTATAATATCAGGATTTAGAGCTTGTGTAAGCTAAGTAAGTCGGATGGGGCGAAGGTGTTGCTCGACGGGATGTTAACGAGGGGGATGAAGCCGAATTTGGAGACATATGCCCATTTGACTCATGGGTTTTGCAATGAAGAAAGGAAGGACGAAGCGAAGAAGATGTTTAAGAGCATTGTGAAACACGGTTGTTGGCCCAATAGTGATTGTTATTTCACCTTCATTCAGTATCTTTGCAAGGGAGGGGATTTCGATACCGCTTTGCAGATTTGTAAGGAGAGTGTGGAAAAAGGTTGGGTTCCGAATTTCGGAAAGATGAAGTCACTAGTTAATGGGTTGGTGAGTATCAATGAGGTCGATGAGGCTAGGGAGCTTATTACGCAGGTGAAGAAGAGGTTTTCTAGAAATACAGATTTGTGGGATGAAGTAGAAGCTGGTTTACCTCAGTAATGAAGATAAGATAGTTTGCTGTTTTCATTTGGTTTCGATAAGAGCGCAGCTTGATCTGAAATGGGCGAACATTGGTATCATGGAAGGCGGGTTTTACTTTTTTCAAAATCAATCAACTTTGGCAATTCTGGAATGAAAAGGCTGCCTAAAGTAACGAGGGCTTGGAATTCTATCGGATATCCTCTTATTATTCATTTTAATAATAATAATAATAATAAAATCCATAGTCCTCTTCGTTGAAAGAGTCTAAGGTGAGGATTCTTATTTTTTTTATTTTATTTTGAAGTGTCTAAGGTGAGTATTGACCCTTATTCTGTACCTACATGCAAAAGGACTCAAGTTTAAATTATTCCGAATTGGCATTTACTTCATTTATTATGTATTTATGCGACTTTCTTGAGTTGAAATTCAGCACGTGTTTAAAAAAGAGTGTTAGACTATTCCAATATTAAGTCATACCTTCGTATGGTGGATGGAGTATTAAGGACCACAATCTCTCTCTCTCTCTCTCCGCACATGTGCAAATTCTATAACTCTACAAGTCATCGAACTCAACTGTATGAACCCATCGCTATCTCAAATGAGGCCACAATACCTCGTTCTCAGCGAACTTGGCCTCGACGATGACAAGATTTCACCACGGTTAGAGTCAAGTTCGACGTCATCAATGACAAAAAGGCCATGGTGCAGACGACAACTATCGTGGTTAGCGATGAAGAGAGATCCAGGGAGCAAGCCAAAAGAGAAATGCATCAATCGATTTTGCGTGTATGTTGGCATCAGAGTTGATGATAATTGCGATTGGAGGTGGAATGGTGCTGGCATTAAAGTGGATGGTTTGGGTGCAGAGACGTGGCGACTTCAGGCAGGTTAGGTTGCAATAGAGAGAAATTAAGGAATTTGGGGGCTAGAAGTAATCTAAATTTGAGAATTAGAGCTTTGTATGTGGTTGCTAAGGCTAGATTATTAATGATCATTGGACCCACCATAAGTCTATGTAACAAGGTAAATCGACCCTAAGCAGAGACTACGTCCAACATTCAAACATATCAACATTGCCTAGATTATGTCCAATGATCATAAGGTTTGGCACACCTTACCCTACTTGATCTCAAGTCAACTTCTAGATCCAAACTCTCTCCCAACATAACATCACTTGATTTCCTTCGGAATCTTTGGGCATCATTTCCCCAATTGGGTCATCCTCCTCTAGGCTGAAGGCTGATGCCAAATCAAAACTTGGCTAGCCATCTAGAAAATTATTCGCAAATACATTATTATATTTTTTATTATATAGTTTCTGAGCAAAGAGAAAGTGGGGCTCGAGCTACTTCTTCAAGCTTGTCAAGTAGCCGAGCCGGTTTGACGTTTTCGCCGCCATGCTATTTCATTGTGGTCAACCTCATGCACGAGAAAGATCGTATGATTAGTCAGTCAAAGAAGTCGTCCGAGGTGGGACCCACTCTCTCCATCGTCCTACGTGTCACCCCCTCCCCCCTTCTCTCTCTAGATTGCTTACTGTTTCTCCATCTCTATCCTCTCTCTCTCTCTCTAAAACTAGGTCATGAATCCAGACGTGGTCTCCTCCTTCTCCTTCGCCACCCGTACGCATATATATATAACCGTAAAAACCCACAGCAGTCACCGAAAACACTGCAGGATAAGTTGTTCAACATCGCTTCAATCTTCTCGCACCAGAAGCTGACATTCTGCCGGCATTCCAAGAATGGGAAACTGTTGCAGAGCTGAATCTTCATCATCGACGGTCTGGGCCGGCGATGACTGGAACTCACTGCTTCCTGACGGAGGAGAAGGCAAGAAGAGGCTTCTTGATGATGCTGATGGAAAGAAAGTTTCTTCGTCGTCTTCTTCACGCAGGAGAGAGATCAAGATCAAGATAAGTAAGGAGGAGCTAGAGAAGTTGGTGCAGAAAATCGAGGCTCAAGGACTGTCTCTCGAGCAAGTCCTGCCTCTTCTGATTAACCAGAACACTTTCGATCGACGTGGGTCGGGTTTCGCGAAGCACGGCTGTCATCGTTCATGGAGACCGGCTTTGCAAAGCATTCCGGAGGTCATCTAGAAGAAGTGTTCTGGTCCTTTTCTCATTCTTTTGTTCTTTGTATGTACATGGGACAAGCCATAAGTTATGGTTTTTTTTTTTCCTTCTTCTCGATAAATGACAATTTTCATAGAAGTAGTTACATAATCTCCTCTAGTATTAGGTTATGTTTGGTTTGTGAACATATACTTTGACACAATATATGTGATAATGCTACACATGATTTGATTGGGGAGATATCTATTTGCATTCAAAGACGTATCCTTGTAACTAGAAAGGATTAATCATAGTGTTATGGTTTCTTCCTTTACTTCAGCTTGATTGAGTGTCGGTTTGCAAAAGATCTAATAATCACTACGAGAATTACAGAGTTACAATTACTCAACCACTCAATTACTTCACGGTTTTAGTACGCACAAACCCACCGTGTTTAGTCTTGTGTGATTACTCAATAAGGTAAATCGCGGATAATTATCTGCCCGCTTCCAAACGCTCAAGCCTTCCTTGAGACGAGAATCCAAATTTGATGTACTGCCCAAATCACCGAGTGAAGCCCTTGAAGAAGAAGCTTTGATATTCAAACAACTTATGGACTTTTCTTGTACTGCTACAGAACAACTGAAAAGGAAAAACCGCCTCCTGAAGAATTTATGTGTCATGAACCCACATTGAAACTGACTTCAACAAAATATCTCGCACGTAAATAAAAGTCCAATTTGAACTTGGAAACAACGCCAAATCCAAGCGTCCAAGAAACCTCATACTTTCCTATTGGGGCTTTGACATACTTTAATGTGGGTCCGGCGTCGTATACCGGGCTAAAAACCCGACATATATTTAACCGCAGAGACGATGGCAGGATTTGCAGGTGATTTCATGACAATGAGGCAAATGTTGGATGTAGTCCTTAGGTGTTTTCCGATGGAGCGATGGCTGAGGAATGGTGGTCCGCCCGTGCCACGTATATTGCGCTGGTTGTTCATCGTGTTATGAGGTGGCAGCTTGCAAAGGCAATCTTGTACGACAGTACTTTGAATCTTACGAATTCTGAGACCTAATGACCGTATCGTGTCGGGGAAAACAAGAAAAGAGAAAGATCATCTCAACCGCTAACCATTTGAATAAGCCAATGAAGCAAAAGCAAAGTCGTTTCCATCCCTTCAACTAGTTATAAGCCTGAAAGAACTGATTCATGGATCTGCATTAGCAATAAGCTTGCTTTCAATTTATTGGTGCAAAACACTAAGGGGCTGTTTGTTTGTGTTCCCGGTTTGTGTCTATGAACACAATTTTTGTTTTTTTGTTCCGGGGAACAAAAAAATAATAGAAACGCGTTTGTTTGTATTTTTGTTCCAAATCTATTTTTTTTGTTCCCGGGAACAAATTTGGAATAGAAACAAGAAAAAAAAAACTTGTTTCACCACCGGCCGTGATGGCTCTGCTGGATAAGGGCTCCATTAATCCTTTCCCAAAGGTGAGGGGTTCGAAACCCAGTGGAGGCACTTGGTGTCTTAAGTGTGACATCGGGGTGGTGGGTCCTTCGCTAGCGTCATCCCGGGTTTACCTCACTAGCTGCCGACTATATGGGGGTTCTCGGGTCATAAAAAAAAAACTTATTTCTTGTTCCTGGAACATTTCCGAGAAACAATTTTTCTCTCTTCTATTTTTTCCTTCCCTTTCTTTTCTTCTTCTTTTTTCTTTGGCCAGTCGCCGGCCTCGGCCATGGTCGGTGACCGGTCGTTGAGGGCCGACAACCTCGCCGGAGCGTTGCCGGCCCTCGGCGAGGCTGAGCGTAGCTGGTGACCAGCTAAAAGGAAGGAAAAAGAAAAAAAATAAAAAAGGGAAAAAAATAAAAAATAAAAAAGGAAAAATAAAATAAAAATATTAAAAAATTAAAAGAAACAAAAAAATCATATAAGTTTACCAAATGTGTTCCTGTTTTTTTTTTCTTTCTATTCTAGGAACAAGTTTATCAAACGCGTTCTGCTGTTAAAAAATTATTCCCCGGAACAGAAATAGTTTTTTCTATTTCTATTCCCTGAAATAATTTTTGAACAGAAACATTACCAAACGCACCCTAATTCATGTTGAATGCTCATATCTCAGGTCATATTTCCTTACCATCCTCTGTTATCTCCTCCACATGTGGATGGATAGCACTCCTGATTTCCATTCAATACAGGTTCGACCAAATGAAATATTTAGGGGGCTTGATGTAAATTTGAGACATCTCTCTATCGTTTAAAATGGGAAAACTGCAATTTTCCTTCTCTTGTCCACACCATCAGTCTATTTCCCGGAAATTCCATTCATGTGAACTTAGAAGTTTCAGCTGTTTCAGTCAATTTCGGCATTCCATGTTCTTATTTAGCATTAAATTCTCCGCCATATCAGTTCTCTAGAAGCGGGTATAAACTTTTCCTACATTTTGTCTTCCGCAATTTATTTGATTCCGTACACAAGGTTTATGACTTCCGATAAACTTTTCCTTGTAAAAACACTTCCGATCACCTAGGAAGCTATTCAGAATATAAAGAAATTATTTCATATTTCGGTTCGTTGGAAAAATTCTCCTACTTGACTATCAATGTTTCATTAGTCATGCTTTATTGTTTGTATTAATTTATAATCTTGTGTCCTAAAAGCATGATGGCAAAATAGTGTGCTTGAGTAGGTTTTGAGAAGCTACAAATCACTTATTAATATATTTATTGAAATTGATTAATATAAATATTGATTTGTTAAAACTATTTAATAATTTATTAAATGTTCATTAGTTAAGTCAGTTTTTATTTATTTATTAATTTACATAATTAGATTATTAAAAATCACAATATGGCCATATCTGAACATTAATTATTAGTACCGACTCAAATCGATCAATTTAATCGATGTCGATCAATTTATATACATTACAAATTCAAAGCTCCATACTTGGTTCAAACCGTACCCTATGTATATCTAACTCAATCAACATTACTAAAACACATAGATATTAAAAAACAAGAACTTTTATGCTATGCATATAGTGATTCATTCCGCACTTGTACATCTTAATAGGTACTATTGTGTGTTGCCTAATTAACTTCCCTTAGCATATATTGTGAAACATGACGGATTTACATATGTGTTGAGATAATTTTTTCTACCATATAACATTTATTCCTAGTTCAATTTACAGTATTAAATTCAATATATAATAAGATATATGTCACTTAAATTGGAGTTTTTAACGACATTTGTCAAGCTTTTTTCTTTTTAACGACATTTGTCACTTCCAGTCTATTTGTAAACCATAATTAAACACTCATATCTCTAAGTTACGAAATCTAAAGTTTCATAAATATACTCAACTGTTGGATTTTTTAATTCCCTCGGTGAAAATGACATTGCCCCAAAAATTTAAATAGTGCAGTCTTTTGATTCTCGTTTGAATTAGTCTTTGGGTAACTTCCTGTCTATTTGTTGTACCGAGCGGACCATGAAACTAGCCGCCTCACACTTGCTCACCCCGGCTACAACATGGCAAGATACAGATATTCACACACACAATCTAAAAATGTCAAGTTTTGATATGATGACTGTTTAATAAACAAGGGAATTCATTAAGCTTACTATGAACATAGTAAACAGGGGGGAGCCCTCGTCACTTGACCAAAGTTAAAAGGCATTGGACAATGAAAGTTCCAATAACAAAAGATAATGAGTGTTGGACACCCTAAGTATCAAATCTTGATATAGGTGGACACTTAAATGTCAGAACTTCCAAAAAGTACACTTAAATACCAAAATTGAGAATAAAAGAATACTTAAGTGCCAAAGACGAGAATTTCCGGCCAAATTACTAATGTGGCTTTTTTCGACAAATGTTTTACTGACGCGACAATTATTTTAAAAAAATTATTCACATGGCACTAATATGACTAGCTTATCCCAAAACAATGTTGTTTTGGCCTCAAATTTGATTTTTAATATATATTAATTTAATTTAATTACAAATATAAATTAATTTTTCTTCAGGGTGGATGACCAAATCATTGAGGACCTCTATGGCCCTCCCCATTGTCGCCACTCCACCATCGTTGAAAAGGGCTAGTGACGGTGGGGCAAGGGTCAGCCAGAGTTGCTAGGCCTTGACCAGTGGTCAACAATGCTGGTCGATTGTAGGTGAGGGGTCGCCGCCCCTCCTTTAGATCAGGCTAAGGGTTGCCGTTGACTAGGGCAAGGTCAAGCCCTTGCGTAGATATGGGGCGAGGGGCTAGCGACCTCTCTTGATCTCGGGGTGGGTCGTGACCCCTCACCTTAGATCTAGGCGAGGGCTTGTAGGCCTTCACCTGCAATTGACTAGGGTTGTCGGCCATTATCTGAGGCTCGGCGACCCCAATAGACCATTGCTCCACCCTAATGGAGGGGCGGCGGTAGCGACGTGGGTCGTATAGGCCCTCGTTGATTTGCTCCCCCTATTTTATTTTATTTTTTAATTTAATTTAATTAATATTTATATTAAAAATCAAATTTGGGGGCAAAACAACATTGTTTTGGGAGAAGCTAATCACATCAACATCACGTGGATTTCCAGCTAGTTACGTGGACTAGTTTTATTATTAAAAGAACTTCAAGTCAGATTTCCAGCTAATCTTGCCAAAGTTGCATTTAAATGTCCAATTTTCAAAAAAAGCGGCACTTACGAATACATTTTGGAAGTTTTTACACTTAAAGTGTCAACTTGTGTCAAGTTTTGGGACTTATTGTATACTTTTACCAAATGATGATGGTTGGCAATTTGTGTTTTCTTGCATCAACTATAAGACATGTTCATCAACCCAAACAAAAGGGAGAAGCAAGAAATATAGAATCTCACTTCCATCTACCATCTCGGGCTAGAAATTAGGTGGAAGAACAAGCCTTTGAGTATTAGGATTTCGCACTTGTGCGGTCCCTTTCAAGAGTTAAGGTCTTGATACAAACAACTCGTTGGTGCAAGGACCGAACTGCTGCCGTCCACTCAGGATCATTCACCAAAGCAGAGGATGAACCATCATGGACCGAAAATAACAGGGAATCTAGAGGAGAGGAATTCCACAGAACCTACATGCGTGCAATCCGTTTGTCAAGCTATCCAAGCAAACAGAGAGAGAATTAAACATAATAGAACTAAAAGATTAAGAAAGTTTGATGGCAGTAGCCAACCTGCAGAAACATGGATAAAATAATTAAAACAAACTAAGAATATGATAAAGATGTGTGTTTTTTATTTTTGGTCAGTATAAAGATGTGTGTTTGATGAGTAATAAATATATAGTAGATATTGTATTAATATTCTTTATCCTCCTCCTTTGAAATATTGAAATTCTTAAAACCTATCATGAAAATATAGTTGCGTCGTAAACTTTTAATCTATACAATCAAATCTTAAAACTTGTTCGATTCACACAATCAAGTAAATTTGTTCCTCTATTCAATTTGATGAAGGAAAATGCTGACTTGGCATTTCTTTTCAATTTTTTGGGGTTACACTTGACCAATGTTGTGACAACAACTAGGCACTAGGGGTGAGTATCGTTTTAGGGTAAAATCTAGAACCTAAGAACCAGACCAATGGGAATATGTAGGTTTTAGGTTCCAAGGTACGTAAGGTAGGTTCCAGATTCAAAAAATTGAGGAACTTGTTTTGATGGATAGGTTCCATGTTCGTAGCTGGAGGAACCTAGAATCTGGAACTTGGAACCTGGAACAAGTTTTAATATTTTTCTTGTTCCATGTCTCCGTGAGATCCTCCGATATTTCATGCTGTTTGATGATGAGTGTATAAACTGGAAACACTAGTTCGAGTTTCTATTTTATGATTAAGATTTTTACTTTATTAATGTTTATATTTTTTATGTATCTAAACATAAGTTATAATTAGTGAATTGTAATTGTTTAAATAACAATATAGGTGGAATCTGAGTAGATCCTAGAATCGACTCTAAAACCTATGACAATATAGGTTACGAGTGCTAAAGTATGTATGGTAGGTTCCAAGTTCCAAAAAATAAATAACTTGTTCCAACGAATAGTTTCCAAGTTCTAGGTGGAATCTGTACGGAATCTAGAATTGCTCACTCCTATTAAGTGCCATATAAGAAAAGATTAGAAAATTCGAAAAAATGGGATAAGTGTTCTATAAGTCTTAAAACTTGTTATAAAAGTGCGATTCAATCATTAAATTTTCAAAAAGTGTGATTAAATAATAAAACTTGTTACGAAAGTTTTAGAACTTCCGATGTACTCATACCTAAAAAAAAAAAGGGATAATACCACAAAACATCTCAAACTGGAATCTGTGACTCATTTACCCCAAACTAATTTTCCTATCATAAAAAATTCTAAACTAAGATACTCGTGACAAATTTACATTTTGTTAATTTCCGTCAGATACTCCTAAGTTGCTAACATGGAAACAGACATAGCAAGCAACTTTTTGATATGGAGAATTATTATAAATGGTTTTTTAAACGACATTCTTGTGGGGAAGTCACAAACGTGGCAAGCGACTTGTCTGACATAGAGATTTAGCATAAACGGTTTTTTTTAATAACGTTCTTGTGGAGAGGTCAGATTTAAAGAAAATGGTCTGAGATTGAGAATTAGGGCAAAGTTGAATCCTCCCTCCCTCTTTCCTTCCCTCCCTCCTAACTCACCAAAATCTTAAGGCAAAATTGGGATAAAACTAGGAATTTCAACAGATATCCGAAACATGAGGGAGCTCTTGTCTAGAAGGGAAGCTGCTAGAGATGGAGATGGCAATGTCACCAGGGACAAGGACGACGTGGAGTCGTGGTTCAGATGCAGACGTGGTGGTGAGAAGAATTAGGGTTTGTTTGCGAATGGGGGCATTAGGACATGTGTGCAATTGAAAGTATATTGTCTTTCAGATAAGTATAGTTTGGTCTTTCTAAGTCCTGAAATCTGATCCTCAACGAGAAACAGTTATTACCAAAACTACAGGATGCAAAGTGGTGAAGATGTGAAATGAAGATGGTTTTTAGTATCTTCTCTTTGTAAATTTCCTCCTCCCTTTCAACCTTTTCTGTAATTGGCCAGACGACAATTTTCTACGTACTTAAAAAGTTGAAAATCGATGCCCATCTTTTCGTTCTTTTTCATTGAAGAGTCAATTCGCATTTTTTATGGTGGTACATATCAACGTATACTTCATGCCTTAATTCACTCTCTTTGACTTAGATCGAACATGACATAATACATGTGGAAGTTTAACTAATTCCATCAATTTTTCTAGGGGCTTGAATCACAGCATTCTCATACTTCCCGTGGGCTTAATTCCTTCTCTGTCTAATATTGCTAGCAAGGGAATTGAATTTTAAAAAAAAAAGGACCCCCGACTATTGGATCTTGACATTTTAATTTTATGGGTAATTTCTTTTTGCATGAATTTAAATTGACACCTTCAAATAAGGAATTACGTATTAACAATTTCAATGGTTGAAGAAAAGTTCATTCCGTTGATTATGATGGTGATAGTAAAATCGAGTCCCAATTTTAGCAATGATAATGTAGAAAATAGATTGTCATGTAACATATGGACATAAATGAATTGCTAGCTTACACATGCAACTTAGTTTGAACGGCATTCACCAATAAAGAACAGCCCGGCCTTGGAAAAAAAATGAAAAAAATGGTATTACTTTATGATGGTCGATAAGGCGGGATCAATGAACTCAGTGAGATATTAATAGAGCACTCTATTTTGCTTGTGAAATTAATCGGATATTCAAAAAATCAAAACACAAAATTCACTATGCAAAGAAAGTCACCCGTGCAAGTGAAAACGGAAGAGAAAATTCAAGTTTGTGACAAAGATTCCTTCACAAATTCAAGTTCACATTCACTTAGTGTCAAAACTCCCAAAAAAATAATAAATGAATAAAAGATGCCATTTCCTTGTCATTTCACACCCCCGATTCGGCTGGAATAGCTTGGTTCGGCAGAAGACGTATCAAACCATGCTGATTTGGCTTGGCTTGCGCACTTGGAATGAGCCTCCTCCAGCGGCTTGCTTCCAAATATTATAAAGAAAAAAATACAGATAATAAATGATTAGCGTCTACTGTAAGTATTTATTTTCCAACTTAAATTTAATTAA
This sequence comes from Eucalyptus pauciflora, assembly GCA_007663325.1. Taxonomy (NCBI): domain Eukaryota; kingdom Viridiplantae; phylum Streptophyta; class Magnoliopsida; order Myrtales; family Myrtaceae; genus Eucalyptus; species Eucalyptus pauciflora. The sequence continues at coordinate 66,973 of VMYD01000288.1, forward strand.
GGATGTGTCTGTTTCATGAAAAGAAATTTTCAAAAAAAAATGATTGTTTGTATTACCTACAAAAATGAATGAATGAAATTTTTTAGGAGCTGAGCCGTCGACGTTGTCACCATGTCATTTCATTTTTGGTCCCCATCTTCCTACGTGTCACCTCTCTCTCTCTCTCTCTCTCTCTCTCTATCCCTGTGTTCTTTGCTTACTCTTTCTCCATCTTTATCCTCTCTTTAACCGAGTCATGAACATTGACCTTTCTCTTCTTCTCCTCGTCACCCAAACACGCATTTATATCCACAAACGCGCACACTCACCAAAACAAAGCACAATAACTTGTTCAACATCCCTTCAATCTTCTCTCACCAGAAGCTGACATTCTGCTGGCATTCCAAGAATGGGAAACTGTTGCAGAGCTGAATCTTCATCATCAATGGTCTGGGCCGGCGATGACTGGAACTCACTGCGTCGTGATGGAGGAGAAGGCAAGAAGAGGCTTCTTGATGATGCTGATGGAAAGAGAGTTTCTTCTTCTTCTTCTTCTTCATCACGCAGGAGAGAGATCAAGATCAAGATAAGTAAGGAGGAGCTAGAGAAGTTGGTGCAGAAAATCGAGGCTCAAGGACTGTCTCTAGAGCAAGTCCTGCCTCTTCTGATTAACAAGAACACTTTCGATCGATGTGGGTCGGGTTTCGCGAAGCACGGCTGTCATCGTTCATGGAGACCGGCTTTGCAAGGCATAGGTTTTGGTTTTGTAGTTACATAACCTCCTCTAGCGTTAGGTTATGTTTGGTTTGTGAAAACGTACTTTCACACAATATATGTGCTAATGCTACACATGATTTGATTGGGGAGATATTTATTTGCATTTAAAGACTTATCCTTTTAACTAGAAAGGATAAATCGTAGTGTTGTGGTTTCTTCCTTCACTTTGGTCAGATCGAGTGTCAGTACATAATCTAATAATCACTTGGAGAACTATAGAGTCACCATCGCTCAACTACTTAAGTATTTGATGGTTCTATTACGTATAGACCACCCACGGTATTTAGTCTCATGTCATTACTCAATAAGGTAAATCACGGATGATTACCTCACCGCTTCCAAACGCTCACGCCTTCCTCGAGACAAGCAATCCAAATTGGATGTACTGCACAAATCACCGAGTGAAATCCTCGAAGAAGAAGCTTTGATATTCAAACAGCGTATGGACTTCTTTGGTACTGCTACAGAACAACCGAAAAGCAAAAACCGCCTCTTGAAGAATTTATATGTCATGAACCTACTTCACCAAAATATCTTCCACATAAATAAAAGTCCAATTTGAACTTGGAAACAACGGCATATCCAAGCGTCCAAGAAACCTCATACTTTCCTATTGGGGCTTTGACATATTTTAATGTGGGTCCGGCGTCGTATACCGGGCAAAAAACTCGACATACATTAACCGCAGTGACGATGTCAGGATTTGCAGGTGATTTCATGAGAATGAGGCATATGATGGAAGGTGGAAGCAGAGGAGTCAATATCAGTAGCTATCCTGCGAATGCGGATGTGGTCCTTTGGTGTTTTCTGATGGAGCCATGGCTGAGGAATAATGGTCCGTCCGTGCCACGTATATTGCTCTGGTTGTTCATCGTGTTGTGGGGTGGCAGCTTGCAAAGACAATCTTGTACGACAATACTTTGAATCTTACGAATTCTGAGATCTAATGACTGTACCGTGTTGGGGAAAGAAAGAAAAGAGAAAGATCATCTCAACCGTTAACCATTTGAATAAGCCAATGAAGCAAAAGCAAAGTCATTTCCATCCCTTCAACCAGTTAAAAGCCTGAAAGAACTGATTCTTGGATCTGCACTAGCAATAAGCCTGCTTTCAATCTATCGGTGCAAAACCCTAATGCCAAAGACTCATATCTCAGGCCGTATTTCCTTACCATCCTCTGTTATCTCCTCTACCTGTGGATGGATAGCACTCCTGATTTCCATTCAATAATGTTTCAACCAAATGAAATATTTAGGGGGCTTGACGTAAATTTGAAACATCTCTCTATTGTATAAAATGGGAAAACTGTGATTTTCCTTCTCTTGTCCACACCATCAGTCTATTTTCCGGAAATTCCATTCCCACGAACTTGGGTGTTGCGGCTGTTGCAGTCAATTTCGGCATTCTATGTTCTTACTTAGCATTAAATTCTCCGCTACGTCAGTTCTCTAGAAGTGGGTATAAACTTTTCCTACTTTGTTTGAGTCCTGCTATTCATTTGATTTCGTACCAATGCTTGCGACTTCCGATGAACTTTTCCTTGTGAAAATACTTCCGATCACCTAAGGTATGTTTGTTTATGTTTTTAAACAAAAATTCTGTTTTTTTGTGCCTGGGAACAAAATTGGAATAGAAATCAGAAATAAGAAAAAGTTGTTTTTTTATTCCAAAAACACTTTAAAAGAACAAAAACACAAAACAAAAAACTTGCTTCTTTTCTTTTCTTTTTCTTTTTTTCTTCTTTTTTCTTTGGCCAGTCGCCGGCCTCAGCCATGACCGGTGACCAACCGTCGAGGGCCGGTGACGCTATTGAGGGCTGGCGACCTCGCCGGAGCGTCGCAGGCCCCAGGCGAGGCGAGCTTGGGCAGGCCGAGCTCGCCCAGCCACCGGCGAGGTCGCCGGCCCCTGGTGAGGCTCGACCTCGCCTTGGTTGGGCGAGCTCGGCCTCGCCGGATCTGGGCGAGACCGAGCTCGCCAAGCCTCACCCTGCGTCGACCGAGCCTCGCCGGTTTGGCGAGCTCGGGCTCGCCCAGATCCGGCGAGTCCGAGCTCGCCCAGCCAAGGCGAGGCCGCCGCCCTTGTCGGCCAGTTGCCGGCCATGGTCGAGACCAGCGACCGGCCAAAAGAAGAAAAATAGAAAAAAGAAAATAAAAATATTAAAAAATTAAAAGAAACAAAAAAAGAACACAAATTTACCAAATGTGTTTCTATTCTTTTTTTTATTCCTGGAACAAGTTTACCAAACGTGTTTTTCTGGTAAAAAATTGTTCCCCGGAACAAAAAAAGAACAGAAACACAAACAAACGCACCCTTAAGACGCTACTTAGAATATAAAGAAATTATTTCGTATTTCGGTTGGTTGGAAAAATTCTCCTACTTGATTATCAATGTTTCATTAGTCGTGCTTTATTTTTTTGTATTTATTTATAATCTCGTATCTAAAGCACAACGGCAAAATAGTGTGCTTGAGTAGGTTTTGAGAAGCTACCAATCATTTATTAAAATATTTATAGAAATTTGATCAATATAAATATTAATTTATTAAAAACTATTTAATAATTTATTAAATATTCATCATTTAAGTCAGCTTTTTATTATTAATTTACGTAATTAGATTATTAAAAATCACAGTATGGCCATATCTGAAAATTAATTATTAGTTCCAACTCAAATTAATCAAATTAATTTTTTTCGATCAATTTATATATAATACAAATTGAGAGCCCCATTCTTGATTCGACTCTTATCTTGTGTATACTCGACTCAACCCACGTTACTAGAACACATAGATATTAAAAAAAAAAAAAATTTATGCTATGCACATAGTGATTTATTGCGCACTTGTACATCTTCAAATTGAATGAAGATAATGATAGGTATTATTGCGTGTTGCCTAATTAACTTCCCTTAGCATATATTGTGAAACATGACGGGTTTACATATATGTTGAGATAATTTTTTCCACTATATAACTTTTATTCCTTGTTCAGTTTATGGTATTCAAATTCAATATATAATAAGATATCTGTAATTTAAATTGGAGACTTTAACGATATTTCTCAAACTTTTTTCTTTGAATTATAAGAATTTTAAATTTTTATTTATAGATGAAAGAATCATTTGGAAAGCTCATTTAAAGAAGGAAGGGACTTCGACTTGACGTGCATCCGTATAAAGTAGCTGAGTGGTTAGTAAAACAGTATTTTCCAAGCCCACTTGAATTATTAAACTACATGTCAAGATAAATTATCAGAGACGTTTTTAAATATAGCTTTTCACTAAACAAAAGTTTATTTCAAATGCGCTTGGAAAATACTTTGGAAAATGACATAAATAGCCTTTGAATTTTGACCCCAATTTACAATGTGGTCCTCAAACTTCAACTTAATGTTGTTGACAGCTAAATTTCGGCTACCATATTTAATTCTTTATTGCATAAGAAAATTAGAGGTTGGTCCAACTGCTAAACAAATATATCATTAGCATTATTCATATTCATATCACATGCAAATCACATGGCCCTCTACACAATATTATCATGTATCATTGTACTTGCGATTGAAGAGACTTTTTTAAAATGTGATCGGACATGGTGAGTTTGAACTCCACACTCAACTCCTTGTTGATGAAATACAATCTCTGACAGTTCGATGGTTATCTGCAATTATCAATTCAATTCTATTTTGAAAAGGAGAAAAAATTGGGGCGAAGAGAAATATCCGGGCAAAGGCTAATCCACAAGTTACAAAAAAAAAGGGAAATATGATTGTAAGGTGTTTAAGTTTGAAAAGCGAAAACATATTTGTCATTATTTCCAAAATTCTCATCAATAAGAAGAATCCCTAGTGATTTTGTGGGAATATGCTGCTTTCCTTGCCTTAGTGAATAATATGTCTTTGCATTGAGTTTGATTATTCACATTCAAGAAAAATCGTAAAAAGTTTAATGTTTGCTTTCCTATACCCCAAGTTCTATTCCCCATAAATTCGATGCTACGATACCATAAAATGAGTGGATGGGACTTGTGTAGATTATTCCGGTCCTAATGCGGTGAATTGGTGGGACTTCCCGTCTATTTGCAAACCATAGTATCAAACACTCATATCTCTAAGTCACGAAAACTAAAGTTTCTAAAATATTCTCAACTGTTGGATTTCCTAATTCCCTCAATGAAAATGACATTGCCCCAAAAATTTAAACATTGCAGTCTTTTGATTCTCGATTGAATTAGTTTTTGGGTAACTTCCTGTCTATCTGTTGTACAGAACAGACCATGAAATTAGCCGCCCCATGCTTGCTCAACCCGGCTACAACAGTGCAAGATAGAGCTATTCACACACACAATTTGAAAATGTCAAGTTTTGATATGATGACTGATTAATAAACAAGAGAATTCATTAAGCTAACTATAAACATAGTAAAGGGGGGGAGCCCTCATCACTTAATAGGGGTGTGCGTTCCCAGAAACTACCCGGATCCGACTAGACTAGCCGATTTTGGGCAGTTCCCAGAGAGGGCGGTCCGGTTTCCAATTCTCACTTTTGGAATCGGTGGCCGGTTGGTTCGATTCCCGATTCCAAGGTGGGAATGGGACCAACCAGACTGACTGGGCCGGAATGGTTAATTTTTTATATATATAATATATATATTTTAAATTTCTTAAGAAACAAACCCTAATTCCTACCAATTTCTCCCATTTTTCATTTTATTTTTGGCCCAAAACATCAAATTTACCGATTCCACCAGACTAGTTGGTTGGTCCCGTACTAAATTCCAAGATTTGGTCGGTTTGGTTCCCGATCTTGGAATCTAGGAACCGGTTCTCCCAATCAAATTCCCTATTCCACCTCAAAATCGGATCAGACCAAGAACCGATTAGTCCTATCACTTAACCAAAGTTAAAAGGTACTGAACAGTAAAGTTCCAATAACAAAAGATAATGGTTGAAGATTTGTGTTTTCTTGCATCAACTTTGAATTATGACACATGTTCGTCAACCCAAACAAAAGGGAGAAGCAAGAAATATAGAATCTCACTTTCCTCTACCATCTCGGGCTAGAAATTAGGTGGAAGAATGAGCCTTTGAGCATTAGGGTTTCGCACTTGTACGGTCCCTTTCAAGAGTTAAGATCTTGATACAAACAACTCGTTGGTACAAGGACCGAATTGCTGCTCTCCACTCAGGATCATTCACAAGAGCAGAGGATGAACCATCATGGACCGAAAATAACGGGAAACTAGACGAGAGGAATTCCACAGAACCTACATGCGTGCAATCTGTTTGTCAAGCTATCCAAGCAAACGAAGAGAAAATTAAACATAATAGAACTAAAAGATTAAGAAAGTTTTATGGAACCAGGCTTCCTCCAGAAACATTGATAAAATAATTAAAACAAACTAAGAATATGACAAAGATTTGTGTTTGATGTGTGATAAATATATAGTAGATATTGTATTAATCTTCTTTTTCCTCCTCCTTTGAAACATTGAAATTCTTATCACGTATATGTATTTGCGTCCTAAACTTTTAATTTATACAATCAAATCCTAAAACTTATTCAATTTGTGCAACCAAGTAAATTTGTTCCTTGTTCAATTTGATGAAGGAAAATGCTGACTTGGCTTTTAATGTTTTGGGGTTGCACTTGACAATGTTGCTACAACAATTGGGCACCATATAAGAAAGGATCGGAAAATTAAAAAAATTAAGGGATAATATCACAAAATATCTCAAACTGGTATCCGTGACATATTTACCCTAATCTAATTTTCTTATCATAAAAAATTATAAATTAAGACACTTGTGACAAATTTACTCTTTCTTAGTTTCTATCCAATATCTCTAAATTAAGACACTTGTGGTACACATCAACTTAAGCTTCATGGCTTAAATCACTCTCCTTGACTTAGATCGAATGTGATTCAGCATATTAGCTAAATAAATTCACCAGAATCACCACATATATAATCTATAAGCCAACATCAAGCAGACAGATTGTGCAGAAAATAAAGTATCAACAAGAAAAAAAGAAACCAAATGACGAAAAAATTTAACATTTTTCTATACCATTCTTTCTTTCCGCCTCTTTTTCTCTGCTTTGATAGAGAACATGTCAAGATCTGCACCCAGAGCGACGTCATGCTCAATCTTGTTTTTCCATACAAACCTGCAATTTCCTTATCCTGCATCAGATGTCAAAATCATTAAGAACAAAAACTTTAATGTTCATCTTCTTCACAAGAGCGCATTAGTCACAAATAACTTTTAAAAGTCCACAATCAATAAGAACAAAAAAACTTTAATTTTCATCTTCTTCACAAGAGCGCATTATTCACAAATAACTTTTAAAAGTCCATGCTGCAAATTATATGCTTGCTAGATAGAGCATGGACACAACAATTCTGAAATGATCCTGTCTAACCTGCATCTCCAAATATGGAAGGCAAGAAAAACCAGCAAACAACTTATTAATATAAATGGTAAATAGTAGAGTAATAACATTGGGAAAGGACAATTTCATCCTGACATCATTAGCCGACATGTTCGCCTGCAAAATGTGATACCAGCAAGGGTAAAATGTATGTTATAAATCTCAAAGTAAAAGTATGTAAGCTAGATATGTTAGGTAGCTGGTAGCTAGACGGCAGCAAAAGGAGTAACAACGACCAAGTTTAGCAAGAAGTAGGCTAAGCTGATTTGTCCTTTTCTTAATTCGGTAGTAGGCCTGGTGCTTGCTATGTGATTTGCACTCTAGCTTGTTTTGCTTCTTTAAGTGAAAACTTGCGAGCTTCAAACTACGCATGATGCCCCGCTGGCCATCGGGGACCGAGTGGTAAGGCCATGATCCGCAGGGAAACGGATCACTCATTCTTCCATTGAGAAGGATTTTTAAGATAGGCTTATAACCGAAAAAATGAAGAAGACTAAGAACAAAAATACCTCAAGAATTTTGTCAACTCTACCAAGAACTTCAGAAAATTAAAGATTCAATCTTGAATTTCCTGCCTCTAGTACTTAATTACTATGACCATTAAGCACCGATATGGAAATTGGCTAGGTGCTAAGATGGCGCTTCTGCGAAGCTGATTCTTGAAACACCTGCTAGAAGGAGGAGGGAAAACTAAAGATTCATCTTGAATTTCCTGCCTCTAGTACTTAATTACTACCATTAAGCACCGATATGGAAATTGGCTAGGTGCTAAGATGGTGCTTCTGCGAAGCTGATTCTTGAAACAGGATGATGAAATGATTATTCAAGGAGGGGCAATTTGAGCTCTTTAAGGTGGGATTTCGCTTAAAAATTGTGTGAAGAGTACTTGCAGAAATAAATGTATAGCGGTCATCCTATCATAGCCGAGATTGCTTATTTTTTTTCCTAAGATATTTTTGTGTTCAAGGAAATGTAGGAGGGGGAAAAACACTTGGTTGCATTGGGCGTTTGATATTTGACATAAAAATCATTTCGGATTTCCATTTTTCCACCGTAACCGAGCAACGAAATGATAAGTAAATACCCTCATTTTGGACTTGAGAACATTCAAGGGAGAATTTTAAAAAAAGAAGAAGAAAAGAACAAAAGCCCAAAAGAAGAGGAATAACAGTAGAGGGTGTCGCAATCTGCATAATTCGAGGAGAGGGGTGGCGATGACTGATGAGCTCTGCTGAATTCGTGGGTCTTTCCCATGCTTTGTAGCACCTCATTTTGGACTTTATAAATCTTTGGACACTTGGTGTTTGGACATGAACAAATTACAAAAATCGGTCTCTAATATCTTTGGCAATATTATGAAAATAAACTAGCAATTCGGTAACTGATATGATTTTATGAATTTCTTACTTTTAATTTTAAAATATCGAATTTTCTTTGTTTCTTTTACCTCCTCCTTCTCCCTCCTTATTTCTTTTGCCGGCTGGCTATGACCAGATTACCGGCCAACACATGAGTTAGCAAGCTGAAGGCTTAACTGAAGATATGAAAATGTTTTCCACTTTTTTTTTTCTCTATCGGTTTCCCCTTTAAAAAATATATATATATAGTTTTCTTTAGTTTTTTTTTTACTAAAAAATAGAAAAAATAAAGAAAAAAAAATTAAAAGACGAAATTATGAAGAGGCCTCATTTGACTCCATTTCCTACTTGTGCCTTGGGGCCTTATTTAGAACAAAATTGCCATGAATAGCAGTTTAAAATGATAAAATGATGGCCACTCCTTTTTTTCTATTTTTCCTATTCTATTTTTTTTTCAGGTTTCTATTTAGAGTAGTTACTATTTCACACATTTTTTTTAGCATATATTAAAGAAAATTGCATTCTCAAATATTCCCTATAATTTCCTATAATTTTTTACATATTTCGTGTAGAATTATTTACTAATGAAAAAAGATATTTTTATATAGTATAAAGTAAAAAAAAATATATTTTTTTTTCAATCTTACAACAATTTATCTATTTTTTTCTTTTATTTCAAAACCAGCCGAGATAATTTTACACGTAAAACATTATAGGTAACATTATAGGAGGTCTTGTCGTAGCAATTAATTCCAACAAGCTAGAAGTAGAAGTGAGTGTAGGGTAGCGTAGCGGAGAGAGAGAAAAGGTTGGTTCGTGCAGTGTTTCAGTGTGGCAGAGAGATACAAATTTTCTCCTTAGCAACGCAATCATTACAAAAGATCAGCTTTTTTAATAATGTATATTTTATTTTATTATTGGAAGGTGAAGCCATCCGAGGAATGTCAGGCTCATCCCAGCCGTTTGATCTCCTTAGTCCTTGGCAAGCCTCCTGACGCTCGGATTATGGATAAATAATGGAGGAACTTTTTTGACTTATTTGCTTTTTGCACCCAAAAAGACCAGCCAAAAGCGATCTCCCTTCAGCTCTCACCTCGAAACCACCCCATGGTGATCCTTTTCTAAATCCCAGAAACCATTCGTCAACCCTTAGCCAATCTTAGCCATCTTAGGGTGCGCATGAACATGAACTCGCCGGAAAGACAGCCTGCACACGCGCCTCAAGAAACCTCTGTTGTCCATAAAACTTTTCTCTATTGTCTTTACCGTATGGACCACTATATTAATTCGAATTGGTATTCACGCAATGGTGGAGGAAGGAGAAAAATAAGTTCAAGCTATTTAGAAAGGTAATAGCAGAGAGACCTTTCCCATTAGAATTTTACTAGACAAAATATTGTTTGATGACAAAACAAAGAAATAGCACAGAACACACACAATATTTGTATTTGTGTGCATATGTTTCCAATTTAAAAAAAAAAAAAAGAAGTAAAAAGTCAGTTAAAGAGTACCCAAGTACCCAGTTTGCCCTTGGTTTGCCCAGTTTGCCAACAAATACTGGTTTGCCAACAAATACTTGTCGCCTAAATCTAGATTTTGGTAATTTGTAGAGGTTATATACAAGTTTAAACAAATCAATTGGCATATAATCCATTTTCATGATGATGAGTACTTAATGATATGATAATGAACTACCTGCTAAAAACTACCTATTCATTATTTCATTATTTTTTTGACTTCTATTACATCACAACAATAAGTTATTTTTCCTCTTCCTTGGATGCCATGAGGCAGGCCTTGGAGTTTTCGTATAGGAAGACATGATTGACTAACATGCTGGCCGTGGATGACGACGGAAGGGCAAGTAAAGGGAAATGAAAAAAAAAAAAAAAACTTATTAAAAAGGAAAAAAGCCACAAAAAACCCCAAACTTTGCCCAAAGTGACAAATTTACCCTAAACTTTTTTTTTTGTGACATGAAAAACCCCAAACTTTGCAAATTGTGACACATTTACCCAATTAAGGGCATTTTCGTCTTATTTTTTCTATTTTTTATTTTTCTATTTTTAAATTTTCTTTTCTTTTCTCTTCCCTCCACCGGCCATGGCGGAGCCCTCGCCCGACGCCGGCAAGGGCGGCCCTCGCCGGATGCTGGCGGAGGGAAGAAAAACAAATAAAAAAAAAAAGTAAAAAAAAAAAGTAAATAGACCAAAATGCCCTTATAATTTAGGGTAAATGTGTCACACAAATGAAATTTCAGGGTTTTTTGTGTCACAAATAAAAGTTTGGGGTAAATGTGTCACGGTTAGCAAACTTCAAGGTTTTTCATGTCACAAAAAAAGTTTGGGGTAAATTTGTCACTTTGGGCAAAGTTTGGGGTTTTTGGTAGCTTTTTCCCTATTAAAAATGTTCTCCCCATGGATCTAGAAAGGAAAGTTCTAGAACCGTTCTCATGTTTGCAATTGAATTGATCCAATCCATAACAAAAGAATTTCCTAATCCTATTTGCATTAGGATTTTATTTTATTTTTTTGGTATTTTTCCTTGAAAAGTGCTCATTCATACATCATACAAATATGAAGTAAAGGGGAATTCAAAAGAAAACTCTCTCTAATGATTAGAGCACATGGTGGATCCTAAATGTCATAAAGAGAAAAAGTTAAATGTATAGGACAATTATTGCTACTTAATTACAAAGAAAGATCTTCTTGTCAAATATTTATTTACCAATTAAAAAGAAATTTTGGGGGAGAACGCTTCTTAGTTTAGTCTAGAATTGGATTAAATCGAATTCACAAGAAATTTGATCAAAAAGTTTCATAAAATCAAAAAGTTTAATAAAATAGAGTGCCTACGGTGCAATATTAGGAAGTATTAGAAAGTATTAGAGTATATCCAATTGCATATATCCAACTGTTCTAAGAGACCAAATCCATCCAACTCCAACAACATCATTAATGTAGTGGTCCATAGTACCGGATGACTTTAGTAGATTTTGGTCAATTGAAAATTTAGTATTTATTTGAGGTAACAAAACAAAATCAAGAATTCAAAAAGAATGAACCGGCCTCACCGGCATACCCCTATTCACTCACCACCTACTATTTACTAAGATTGATTTGTGATTAATGATAATCCAAATAAGGCATGGATTGGGAATGGGCTTGCACTCATGTAATAATACAAAAAATAATTTTCTAAAGACCAAAAAGATTAGAAAAAGTTAAACTCTTAAACTAGAATCCAAATAATGCATGAGCATATTAGATTAGGTGAAAATAAATTCTTAAAAGAATTTGCTTTAAAAGACCAAATATATATATAGAAAGTCAAATTGTTTAGATGGCTCTTCCTTCTCCTCTTTTTCTTAGCTGACTATACTCCCCATACTGCCCATACTGCTTGGACGTCCGACTACACTGGCTATGGTTTCTAGACTACACGGTTAGAAGGAGCAAAAGTCTTGTTGTAGCTTGGCCGCTGCTAAGTCAGATCCAAACTGCAAAGTAAGGGCATGGCTTAAAATTAAAACAGCAAGTTTCCGGTCATTAGCAAACTAGAATTGGTAGGGAGAATTTGCATAGCCCGATTCATTCATCCTCAACCATTCAAATTTATCCCAATCAAACACAAATAAAAAATCCCAATGCAAGTAAAGCTTTACGGCTCAGCAAATCAAGAAGTGTGAGGAGTTCATCAACAGAAGAAGGAGCATTGAGGAGGCCATTGCCAACCAATCTAAGTGCACTGCCAAAATCCTCTGAAACGAAGAAGATGATGCCATTTTTTTTCTCTTTTTACTTGGGGTGGTATCACACGCTATACAGCTCAACTACAGAGAGTATTGTACTAGTATTCTCTTGCAGATTATAGGGAAAATAAAACTTGGCAACTCAGAGGAAGAAATGGTTTCCACCCATGCTATAAACTTGGTCTTATCCCTTGGGTTATGATCTAACTATGAATTTTGGTTTCTTGCTTGGACTCTGACTGAGTGTTCTTTGCTATGGTGATAAAAAATGAACATTCATATCTTGGGAACTTAGGAGGACCAAACTTCCGTACCTAATCACTCTTAAATTGCACTCCATATTTTGATTTTTGATTTTTTTGGTTTTCCTAATTATCAACCTGCTCAACAAATGATATTTATATATTATATATTGACGGATGGAGCCAATTTTAAATAAGGGCCTCATAATTTATTCATGCAGCACATTCCCTGAATGAAAAATAGAAGGGGACCGATGAAAAATAGAAAGGAATCGAGAGAGACTGCATGCCACCGTCGTGGACACAACTATCCATCCATTTTGACTCATCCATTTTATCCATTTTTCGGTTTAAGGTTTTTAATGAGGCAATATCATTCGATGCACATTCGTAATGAATACAATGAATATTCAAGGGGGAATGTTATGAAATACATGAATGAATAATTTTACAAATATTTTTACCAAATTATTGGCAACATCAAATTTTGAGAAATTAGTATATTGCATCGGTATGCGGCGAGTTTATAAGATGCAAGATTGATTAGCCCTAGAAGTGGCTATATGGCTCAATTGAGGAGTATATATTATGAACTATGTATTGCAATATTGAGCAGTATCATTCGATGCACATTCATAATGAATATAATGAATATTTAAGGGGCAGTGTTATGAAATACATGAATAAATGAAATACATAAATGAATATTTATTATATTCATATTATCTAATGTACTTATTATGGTACATTTGTATCATACATTCTAAGTACATCTCTGTATACAATGAACGTTCATCTCCCCTATCCAGTACATGTATCATTCGATAAATTAATATTAATGATAAGTACATTAGATAAGATGAATATAATAAATATTCATTCATGTATTTCATTCATTCATGTATTTCATAATAGGTCCCACTATTTACTGCCAAATATAATTCTCGTCATATGAGAACCCATATAAACTTGGAAATGTTGAATCCTCTTCTCATTTTAGATATTTTGTATTGTCTATATATTGTTGTGGCGGATATATGATGGAACCAATGATGACCTGTAGCTACATTCAATCTGAGTTTACGACCTTTGAGAGAGAGAGAGAGAGAGAGAGGCATGATGGCTGGCACAACCAAGTCAAGCGTAGCACAAATGGCACTGGTCTACCGCCCGCAGAGGATGGAGCATTGGGGACGGAGCAGAGGGGATAGAGAAGAAGAAGAAGAAGAAAGAACAACAAAGAAAACATAAAAAGTGAATAATAAAATGTAAATGATGACACGTTCCGGTCCTGCTGCTTTACTATCAAGTTCACCTGAAATTTGCGATTTCTTTGTCCTGGCGAGATACGCATTTGGGTGAAATCACGTGATAGGTAAGTGAGTGGTACAACAATTTTTGGGATAGAGAGAGCTGAGCCTAGTTGACTAGAACGAAAAGAAAGAGAGCTTGTGAAAAACGGAATAGACAAATTTTATTTCGTTCTCTCTCCCTTTTTATTTTCTTAATTAATAATCTCAAAAAAATAAAGATTAATTAATTTAATTTTTTTTAATTATAAAAAGGTTATTTTTATATAAAAAGCAACAATCACTCCCGTTTCATTTATTTTACATCATACATTTTTCATTTTTTACCCTCTAATCTCCCCACCCTCTCACCTCCCCATCTCCAGCGAGAGAGAGCTCTTCCGTCGTTTCGAAACCATGATACCCAGCTTCACAAGTACCAAAGGTTTCATGTTTCAAGTATGATTCTCTACTTCGTGCGTTCATCTTGAAAATAGAATGTGCAAATTTTACTCTCGCTCTTCCTCTCTCTGAGGATATCTTGTCGACGTCAGTCTTTCTGTGAAAAATTCCCGACTTTCTTGGAATTCATGAGTATAAAAAAAATTTGGCGAGATATGCTTGATCCTATCACCTTTGATATATCCTCCCCTGACTTGTGCAACAGAAGCAACATTATCTTCATAAATTATAGTGGGAGAATTTGTAACCGATATTAAGTAACAATAATTATGAATATGTGTTGTACGGATCTTAACCAAACACACTCTCTTCCAGCTTCATATAAAACAATAATCTTAGAGTGGTTAGAAGATGTAGCTACTAGCGATTGCTTTGTAGAATGCCAAAAAATAGCGGTGCCGTTATAACAAAATTTATCCCCTATAGTGGATATATATGCATTGCACTCTTTTTTCTTTTTGTCCAGTTTTTTTCTACTGGGTTTTTCTGGCTTAAAGTTTTTAATGAGGCAATTAATGCATCAATGAAAGGGAGAGATCATAACATTTGTGCTTTGCACTCTTTTTCCCTTTTGTTCGGTTTTTGTCCCACTAGGTTTTTCCGGCTTAAGGTTTTTAATGAGACGGTATCATTCGATGCACATTCGTAATGAATACTTTGAATATTCAAGGGGAAGTGTTATGAAATACATGAATGAATGAAATACATAAATGAATATTCATTATATTCATCTTATTTAATGTACTTATTATGGTACATTTGTATCATACATTCTAAATACATCCCCCTATACAATGAACATTCATCTCCTCTATCCAGTACATGTATCATTCGATACATTGATATTAATGATAAATATATTATATAAGATGAATATAATGAATATTTATTAATGTATTTCATTCATTCATGCATTTTATAACAGGTCCCACTATTTATTGTCAAATATAGTTCTCGTAATGTGAAAACCCATATAAACTTGGAAATGTTGAATCCTCTTCTCATTTTAGACATTTTGTATTGTTTATATATTGTTGTAGCGGATATATGATAGAATCAGTGACGACCTCCAGCTACGTTCAATCCGAGTTTATGACCTTTGAGAGAGAGAGAGAGAGAGAGAGAGAGAGAGAGGCATGATGGCTAGTACAACCAAGTCAAGCACAACACAAATGGCACTAGTCTGCCGCTCGCAGAGGATGGAGCATTGGGGACGAAGCAGAGGAGATGGAGAAGAAGAAGAAGAAGAAGAAAGAACAACAGAGAAAACGAAAAAAGTGAATAATAAAATGAAAAGGAAGACACGTTCCAGTCCTACTCCTTTACTGTCAGGTTCTGCTACTTTACTATCAGGTTTGCTTGAAATTCGGGATTTCTTTATCCTGGCGAGATACACATCGGGGTAAAATCGCATTATAGGCAGGTGAGTGGTACAACAACTTTGGGGATAGGGAGAGCTAAGCTTGGTTGACTAGAACAAAAAGAAAGAGAGCTTGTGAGAAACGGAGTAAACAAATTTTATTTCGTTCTCTCTCCCTTTTTATTTTCTTAATTAATAATCTCAAAATAATTCAAAAAAATAAAAATTAATTAATTTAATTTTTTTAATTATAAAAATGTTATTTTTATATAAAAAGCAACAATTACTCCCGTTCCATTTATTTTACATCATACATTTTCCATTTTTTATCCTCTAACCTCTCCACCCTCTCACCTCCCCATCTCTAGCAAGAGAGAGCTCCTCCGTCGTTTCGAAACCATGATGCCCAGCTTCATAGGTACCAAATGTTTCATGTTTCGTGTCTGATTCTTTACTTTGTGTATTCATCTTAAAAAGGAAATGTGCAGATTTTACTCTCGCTCTTCCTCTCTCTGAGGATATGTTGTCGACGTTGGAGTCATATGTGAAAAATTCCCGACTTTCTTAGAGTTCATGAATATAGAAAAATTTCAGCGAGAAATGCTTGGTCCTATCACCTTTAATATATCCTCCCCTGACTTGTGCAACACAAGTAACATTATATTCATAAATTATAGTGGGAGAATTTGTAACCGGTATTAAGCAACAAGAATTATGAATATGTGTTATAACGGATCTTAACCAAACACTCTCTTCTAGTTTTATATAAAGCAATAATCTCTGAGTGGTTAGAAGATGTAGCTACTAGTGATTGCTTCGTAGAATGCCAAGAAATAGCGATGCCGTTATAACAAAATTTAGCCCATGTAGTGACTATATATGCATTGCACTTTTTTTTCTTTTTGTCCAGTTTTTTTCTACTGGGTTTTTCTGGCTTAAAGTTTTTAATGAGGCAATTAATGCATTCTTGAAAGGGAGAGATCATAACATTTGTGCTCTACATTTTTTTTCCCTTTTGTTCGGTTTTTGTCCTACTAGGTTTTTCCGGCTTAAGGTTTTTAATGAGACGGTATCATTCGATGCACATTCGTAATGAATACAATGAATATTCAAGGGGGAGTGTTATGAAATACATGAATGAATGAAATACATAAATGAATATTCATTATATTCATCTTATTTAATGTACTTATTATGGTACATTTGTATCATACATTCTAAATACATCCCCCTATACAATGAACATTCATCTCCTCTATCCAGTACATGTATCATTCGATACATTGATATTAATGATAAATATATTAGATAAGATGAATATAATGAATATTTATTAATGTATTTCATTCATTCATGTATTTCATAACAGGTCCCACTATTTACTGCCAAATATAGTTATCGTCATGTGAAAACCCATATAAACTTGGAAATGTTGAATCCTCTTCTCATTTTAGACATTTTGTATTGTCTATAAATTGTTGTAGCAGATATATGATGGAACCATTGACGACATCCAACTACATTCAATCCGAGTTTACGACCTTTGAGAGAGAGAGAGAGAGAGAGAGAGAGAGAGAGAGGCATGATGGCTGGCACAACCAAGTCAAGCGCAGCACAAATGGCATTGGTCTACCGCCCGTAGAGGATGGAGCAGAGGGGACGGAGCAGAGGAGATAGAGAAGAAGAAGAAGAAAGAACAACAGAGAAAACGGAAAAAGTGAATAATAAAATGAAAATGATGACACGTTCCAGTCCTGCTGCTTTACTGTCAGGTTCGCCTAAAATTCGCAATTTCTTTGTCCTAGCGAGATACGTATCGGGGTGAAATCGCGTGATAGGCAGATGAGTGGTACAACAACTTTGGGGATAGGGAGAGCTGAGCCCGGTTGACTAGAACGAAAAGAAAGAGAGCTTGTGAGAAACGGAGCAGACAAATTTTATTTCGTTCTCTCTCCCTTTTTATTTTCTTAATTAATAATCTAAAAAAAAATTCAAAAAAAGAAAAATTAATTTATTTATTTTTTTAAATTATAAAAATGTTATTTTTATATAAAAAACAACAAACACTCCCGTTCCATTTATTTTACATCATACATTTTCCATTTTTTACCCTCTAACCTCCCATCTCCAGCGAGAGAGAGCTCCTCGTCGTTTTGACACCCTCTCACCTCCCCATCTCTAGCGAGAGAGAGCTCCTCCGTCGTTTCGAAACCATGATGCCCGGCTTCACATGTACCAAAGGTTTCATATTTCGTGTCTGATTCTCTACTTCGTGCGTTCATCTTGAAAAGGGAATGTGCAGATTTTACTCTCGCTCTTCCTCTCTCTGAGGATATGTTGTCGACGTTGGAGTCTTTCTGTGAAAAATTCCAGAGCGTTCCCTGTTCTTTATCTTTCATTTCGCTTGGTGGGTAGCATCATGTGCGAGAACCCAGCTGGACTGTTGCTTCTTTTTCTGAAAATCTGATCATGTACGCTGTCAAAGTTGGAGCCTTTCCTTCTCGAGCCTCCTTCTCTATTCTTGTGGAGCATTGCCGTCACGATTTCTTTTGATTTCCAGCGTGCATCCCCGGGTGTGGTATTTTTTGGTTATGATCTTTCGTTGAACTTTCTTTGCATCCCCGGGTGTAGTATTTTTTGGTTTTGATCTTTCATTGAAATTTTTGTGCATGCTTGTTTCTTGAAGTGGAAACCTCGAAGAATGAATCATTCTTTTCTTGTTTTACTTAAAGTTCTAAAGATGGATATCAAATTTCTCCCCTTCCCTATAGTACAGTGCTTAGAACTCTCTCTCTCTCTCTTGGTGCCCATGTACACTATGGTGGGCATTTCCACTTTTAATTGTTTTTTTTTTATATTTTCGAATTTCCAACTTCATTTAATCATTAATGATGTGTTTTTGGATAAATGCAAGTGTCTTAAATTGCAACGTCTTCAAGAGTCGGTTGCAAGAATTTACACACAAAATGGGACGACCAACTCCAGTTTATGAGACCAGAAAAGAAGGTCCTGCACATGAACCTTCATTCAGATTAACGGTGATTGTTGATGGTGCCAGATATGATTCTTTGCCTGGGTTCTATACTCGGAAGGCGGCCGAGCAGTCAGCTGTTGAAGTCGGGCTGCTAGAGTTAGCGAAGTCCAGTTAAATCAGTCAATGCATTTCTCAACCAGTTGTAAGTTCAATAGGCAATACTAAATAGAATTAAATTGTAAATATATTTTATAGCATGCCCATGATAATATAGGTGTTCTCCTTATTTTTGTAATGGAACACAATTTTGCAGATTTAGTGCATATAGTTAGAAGTGAGGAGCTGATTTAATATTATGATTACTGAATAGTTTAATTATAAGTGTGCTATGGCGCCTGCAAGACCTCATTAAGCAATTGAAGTATTACTTAGCCTATTTCGATCATATTGATAGTATTCTATGCGTCATGCACAAGAATTCTGCCGTACATGTGCATGCTTGATATTGAGGAGTTGATTTGATTGTTTAGTGGTTGCGTATGATTATCTTGGTTAGCAGGAGAAAGATACTTAATCCTACTATGCCTCATTAAGCAATCAAATTTCATTCCTTTACATTCCAAATTCATTTTTGCAAGTCCAAGATGTAGTTGAATGACGTGTGGGCTACTGTACTTCTACATACATGCTTAATAAGTAGTAATGAGACCTCATAACAAGTTCCTCTTCATTCCATGATTCTCTTCTTTTGTTTCTGGCATTGGCCTTGGCAATTAACAAGATTGATGTCAGTACATCTAGTCTGGTTAGAATTTTCTCATCCATCTTCGATCTTTTCCATCACATATAATCCACGTCGGTACGTATGTGAAGTCTCATAGGGATGTTTCTGATCCTCTTATCTTTCCTTAGTCTACGACTGCAAGATTGATTCTGTTTCACCGTTTCCCTTGTGGCTGTTTTCTTTGCTTTTTATTTTTTATTTTTTTGGGACAGATCATTCTTTGCATTTAAATTAGTTTGTGACCCATTTCTGTGCCTATATGAGTTGGACTTGTTACGGTGATTGTTCTTTGCAGAATGAAACGGGGTTATGCAAAAGCCTTCTTCAGGAATATGCACAGAAGCTGAATTATGCAATTCCCCTTTATGAATGCCGAAAGGATGAGGGACCAAGGAGAGTGCCTCTCTTTACATGCACTGTTGAGATTGGAGGAATGCGCTACATTGGTGACACTGCAAGAACCAAGAAACAAGCAGAGATTAACGCTGCTCGAATGGCTCTTACCAACTCTCGGCTGACGGTTCCATGCAAGAAGAGAGCGACAGAGACAGCTACTAATGCTGGAAATCCTGCAAAGAAAGCGCCCTTCAATGTTCGACATTCATCTCCCGAGAATTCGAGGACGAATTCTTTTCAAAATGGGGAGGATGATGCAGCCCAAGAACAGCTCTCTCTAAGAAGATCTGCTCGCATTCGAGCTAGACAAAACCCACAGAACCGAGGAGCCGAAGTTTGAAAGACATTTGGGAGCCAGAAGACGCGTTTCTAGTTTCTATGCGTATGTATGTGTAGCGACTTTGAAAGTAACTCTCTCATCTCTGGTTTTCATGCTGCAAAACATCCTAGAATGCTTTGAGAAGGTCTTTATCTAAATTTATCAAATGCATATTAGGTCTTATAGCAAGGCCTTTCTGCAGATAATATCAAGAGCTACTAAGCAAGAGATTTGCGTAGATATCTTCGTGCAATTTTCCTCCACCGCTATAACTAAATTTGCAAGCCGGCGTTGTGGCCGCTGCCAAAGAAATGGTAAAGCTGTGCTTTCTTTCGACTCACCACCATCATGCCTCGCTTTCTCTCTTATCACCACCACCATTGCCCCTCTCGCTCGGTCTCTCTTCAACAGTGATAAAATTCGCTTCAGTGAGATCGCACAACCACGAATCACGAATCGAGGCGGCACGATCTCTGTTCGAGATCTCACCATGATCATTGGGGGGTGCAACTCCTATGCAAGGTCCCATGAGCCCAATATCAAGACTTTTTTAGCATTGCTCTATCGTGAATTCACTTGCGATAAGGTAGACAGATACGAAGGTTCAGCCAGGATTCTCTAGCATGGAGTGCATAAAAAAGTTACAATAGAGTCAGAATCATTTTTTCCTTTTTATTGATAAATTCGTGGAAAGATACAGCATCACAAATTTACATGTCAATCTTGTCAATTGGCTTCTTATGCTCTGTGAAGTAACGAACAAATTCATCTCATGTAGCCATCATTTTTCTTCTTATTTCCGAAAATGCCCTTCCTTTCCCTCGCCGCCGCCCTCACCGGCTCGCCCGCCTCATCCACAATGGCCAACCGGACCGCCCCAGCCACCGACTCTCTCGTGAAAGACCCATCCATCTCATCCCTTGGCACTTCGACCGCGACCCCCTTAGCGCGCGACAGCCTCGCATTGAGACCTTGCTCATTGATCACGGCCCGTAGGGAACGTAATCAGGACCCGCCCGAGCGAGAGGCCCTCGATGATTGAGTTGTACCTGCAATGAGTCAGGAACCCCCCGACGGACTCGTGCCGCAGGATCTTCGCCTGTGGGGCCCACCCGGAGTTGACGAGACCTCGGCCCTTCACTCTCTCCACGAACCCGTGCGGCAGGCTCCTCGACCTGTCGTCTTGATCCGACCCGGGCGGCTTTCGGAGCACCCAGAAGAAGGGCAGCCCGGACATTTCCAACCCGAGGGCCAACTCCGCCAGTTCGGCTCCGGTGAGCGTGGCCTCGGTGCCGAATGCCATGTAGACCGCCGAGTTGGCCTCCTGCCCATCCAACCCGACCAATCTTTTATAAATTCCCAAATCTCTCTGCCTTCCACGTCATCGCTCTCGTCATCATCCCCTTCGTCCGTCGGAGGTAAGAGCCCGACCGGCAAACCTGGCTTGTAATCGTATAGCTCGCGCAGCAGGTCGAGCCACTCCAGCTCAAACTCCTTGCAGGTCCGAACCACGACCGCGTTGCTCTCCCCGATCGAGACGCCGAACCGCACCGCACCCCGTCGTTCGTGGTCTCTGTTGCGATTAAGCGAGCGATCGAACAATAATATAGATGGAAGAAGAAAAATAAATCGAACACCAGATTTACGTGGTTCAGTCGTAAAGACCTACGTCCACGGGGAGAGCAGCAGCGAATTTCACTATAGATCAAGCGATACAAGGAGATTACACACTCAAGTCACTCAAACACTCTCTTGGTGTTTCCCAAGCCCAATTACAACCAATAACTCACACAGTGTTTAGCCCCGAAAATTCCTCTAAAATAATCTCTCAATCTCACGAAGGAATTACACGCAAATCTTACCTCAAGATTTAATCGGCTACAAACACTAAACTTCTTGGATGTAATTCACGAGTAAGAACAACAAAGAAAATCCCTCACAAGCACTCGACAACTTGACGGCGCTTCAAGACCAACTCTTCATGATCAACGGCGGAACACCAAGCACTCACGCGGCGCTTCAAGACAATTTGTGATCCACGTCTACCACCCACGGCCACAAGTATATATATAAGTAAAACCCTTATTATTATGCCAACTTCTAATAGGATTATGTTTCCTATCTAAAACGATTTTATCCAAAACATATCTCTATATATTTTAAACAAAATCCAAATCCAAGTCAAAGTTGAACTTTCCTATTTTAGTGGCCGAATTCTCCAATGTAGATTCAAACTTTAGGAAGTTGATCTTCGGATCTTCTTTACTCAATTTCGAACGTCTGCAACATATTCAATTCGGAATATTCTGAATTTCACATTGGATTCAAACTCGAGACATATTTTAACAATCTCCACCTTGGCTCGACGTTTGAGCCAAGTTGCAATCGCTTCGCAAAAAATTCAAACTCTGCCGCTACTTTCCCATAGCCCCCAATGGGCTCAACCGCTACAGATATTATCCAAGTCCAAGCCTCGCTTGAACTTCGCCATAACTGAGGACCTCATTAGAATACCAACTCCACATGCACCTTTAACTGCTCCGCAAGGATTTTCTGACACAACCTCCTCAACCGCAAATAAAGTAAAACCATTATTGCATCCATATCTGTCAGGAGATCGAATACGTACCTTGTCAATATCAGCAGTTACAGCAACCATTGGCTCTATAGGCTCCACCTCGCTATGAGCACCATCTGTGTCAATTACTTTGCTAGTACCTGTATACGCTACCTCAGGAGTTTCTGGTCGCAACTCCACCTCAAGCTGAACACCGTTCAGATCCGTTTGAATACTGCTATAATTACCCCTAGCCAAAAGTACTGGAGACTCATCAAGGGTAACTTTTCTGCTGTCAACAGGTGAATTTATATCCGGGCACCACAACTGATTGCCCCGCTCACCTTGTGCATAGCCATGGAATATGCACCTTGCCCTCCAATCGAGCTTACCATCACTCACTCGAAAATAACACGGGCAACCAAACATTCTAAGAATAGAATAATCAGCAACGTTACCTGACCATACTTCTTTAGGAGTCCACCATTCAATAGCAGTTGATGGGGATCTATTCACTAGATAGCTTACTGTACTAAGCACATCAGCTAGGATTCTCCTAGCAATACCAGCACTAGAGATAATTTTACGGGCCATCTCTAGTAATGTTCTTCTCGTCAATTCTGCAAATTGTTGTGATTTATTGGCACTAGTGCGGTGTTTCACTATGCTCTCTTTCATGCAGAATTTATTTGCCAGCTTCGAGCAGAACTCCATGCTATTGTCAGTCCGCACATGCTTGATCGACTTACCAGTCTCCGTCTCGATCAAAGCTCTTAACTGCGTGATCCTGACACCAGCATCAAACTTGTGCCTTGGCACAAACACCCAGGTCTTCCTCGAACAGTCAAAAGACTCTCGAACAGATGCATCCGACGTCTCCGCAACGAAATTTGTCAATGTCTTACCTTGAAGTTTATACAAGCCTCCATGCTTGATTCCTTTCATTATCACCAAGGCACCTCGAACAACCTTCAAAACTCCACCTTTTGAAGAATACCTGCAACCAGCTGAATCTAGGGCACCCAAGGAAATTAAGTTCTTTTTCAACTCTGGAACATGCCTTACTCCAGTCAATGTCCTCACAATACCATCATGCATTCTGATTTTAACATCACCAACACCCACAACATCGCACTCAGCGTTGTTCCCTAACTGGACTTTATCACTACCCGTGCACTGATAAGTGATAAACCAATTTTTATTTGGTGTTACATGAAAAGAACAACCAGAATCCAAAATCCATCCATCAAGCGATGAATCATTAGTGACAGACAAGACATAATCGGCACTATCTGCTACAGCTACAACATTATCTGCAGAATCAACCATAACTCCTTTACCCTTCTCATTCTTCAGCTTAATGCAATCCCTTCTAAGATGTCCCCTCTTGCCACAGCTCCAACAGACAACATTAGCAGTTCTAGACTGACTACGCCTGTTTATATTAGTACTACTATTACCCACACGTGTTATAGATCTTCCTCTATTTTCACCTACTAAAGCAGTAGATACAGGTTCGCCAGATTCTCTTCTACGAATGTCCTCGCTCAGAATTAAATCTCGAACCCCATCAAACGTCAAACTTGTTGACCCAGAGGAATTACTAACAGCAGTAACAGTAGTATTCCAACTATTAGGCAATGAGGATAACAGAATCAAAGCACATACCTCATCTTCAAAATCAATCTCAACTGAACTCAATTGACTAACAATCACATTGAATTCATTGATATGATTTGCAACTGACGCACCTTCGCTCATCTTCAAATTAAACAAACGTCGCATCAAATGGACCTTGTTGATCGCAGAGGGCTTCTCGTACATATCTGACAGGGCTTGCATTAGGTCAACAGTGGTCTTCTCCTTCAGGATGTTAAACGCGACATTACGAGCCAACGTCAGTCGAATAACACCCATAGCTCGTCTATCCAGCAAATCCCAATCAGCTTGCTTCATCGTCTCTGGCCTCTCCCCAGATAAGGGCAAGTGCAGTTTCATCTGATAAAGATAATCTTCAATCTGCATCTTCCAGAAACTAAAATCCTTCCCATCAAATCTGTCGATTCTCACTTTTACTTCTTCTGTCGTCATCGATTCGCTTCAACTCAGCCAAGCCTGGCTCTGATACCAATTGTTGCGATTAAGCGAGCGATCGAACAATAATATAGATGGAAGAAGAAAAATAAATCGAACACCAGATTTACGTGGTTCAGTCGTAAAGACCTACGTCCACGGGGAGAGCAGCAGCGAATTTCACTATAGATCAAGCGATACAAGGAGATTACACACTCAAGTCACTCAAACACTCTCTTGGTGTTTCCCAAGCCCCAATTACAACCAATAACTCACACAGTGTTTAGCCCCGAAAATTCCTCGAAAATAATCTCTCAATCTCACGAAGGAATTACACGCAAATCTTACCTCAAGATTTAATCGGCTACAAACACTAAACTTCTTGGATGTAATTCACGAGTAAGAACAACAAAGAAAATCCCTCACAAGCACTCGACAACTTGACGGCGCTTCAAGACCAACTCTTCATGATCAACGGCGGAACACCAAGCACTCACGCGGCGCTTCAAGACAATTTGTGATCCACGTCTACCACCCACGGCCACAAGTATATATATAAGTAAAACCCTTATTATTATGCCAACTTCTAATAGGATTATGTTTCCTATCTAAAACGATTTTATCCAAAACATATCTCTATATATTTTAAACAAAATCCAAATCCAAGTCAAAGTTGAACTTTCCTATTTTAGTGGCCGAATTCTCCAATGTAGATTCAAACTTTAGGAAGTTGATCTTCGGATCTTCTTTACTCAATTTCGAACGTCTGCAACATATTCAATTCGGAATATTCTGAATTTCACATTGGATTCAAACTCGAGACATATTTTAACAGTCTCCACCCTAGCCTCCGACCGCTCCGCGACCCTCCCGACCTCGTGCGGGAGGAAAGCCAGGCCGGACCCGGCGGGGGCCCACGGCGGGACCGTGGTGAGGTCGCCGCCGCCGCCGCCGCCGCCAGGCTGGAACCTCCTGCCAGAGGCCAGCTCCCGCGGGGGGCCGAAGAAGGAGAGGACGGCGGCGGCGAAGAGGCTGAGGAAGGCGTGGGGGATGCGGAGCTCAGCGGCGAGGGTGGGGAGCCAGTGGGAAGCGTAGTCGTAGAGGATCTAGTCGGGGCGGGAGGACTGGAGGAAGGAGCGGAGCGCGGGGAGGAGGGCGTCGAAGGCTGGCTTGAGGAGCTGCTGGTGGCGGTTGCGGACGTCAACGGAGGACTGGGCGAGCGGGGGCAGGGCGGGGGTGTCGGGGAAGGGGAGGGGCACGAGGGCGACGAGGGAGGACAGGTGCGCGGGGATCCTGGGGAGCCTCGAGAGGTTGTGCGGGGTGGAGAGGAAGGAGACCCGGTGGCCCCGCCGCGCCAGGAGGGTGGCGAGGCGGAGGAAGGGGATGAAGTGGCCGACCACGAGCCACGGGAACATCGCCACGTGCAGCGGCGCCGCCGTCCCCTAGCTCTCCTTCGTCGTCGTCTCCGCCATGGCGATGGAGCTAGCAAATGCGATCCTGGTTCTGGTATGTGGTTTTGGAGTTATGCCTTATTTTATTTTTGTTATCTTTTTCTAGGGTGATGCATAGAATTTTGCAAATTAAAAATTCGAAGCACGCTGCCTTACTTGAATTGGGAGGTGAAGGGCCTTGCTTAGATTGAATTATACATCTGGCCCCGTACGTTCTTTGGGGTTGTATACGAATTACCCCTGAATTCTCACTTTTTGCAATTTACTCCCTGGCCTTTTAAAATCGGTGGCGATGTGCCCCAGCATTGACCGGTAAATTTTTCTTGCAGGTCTGGTCATCACGCGACTAGTTATGGAAGGCAGTCATCTATATATGTGAGGAAAAATATAGGGACACTTCAGACATATTTTAGAACTATATATTCAGGGGCATTTGGCATTGACTTTTGTACAATTATCGTCGGAAATAGGTCGTGCGCTCTGCAATGTGCGTTTTTAACGACGAAGTCAACCCCCGATAATGATCATCTGCTCTCAGTATTTGGAGCTCAAAGCAAACTGTATAGGACACATTGTAACCGATTTGCAGGGAGTAAATTGCGAAAGTTGAAATGTGGGGGCAATTTGTCACAACCATAGAAATTTGGGATTCAATATGTGAATTACCGCAACTTTCTAGAGTTATTAGGATCGGGTTAAGAACAAAATTCAATTCTAAATAATGATGAAATGATGATATGGAGCTCATTTTAAAAACTAGGATTTAAAATTGCTTGCCTAATCTAGGAGGTGACCTTTGTGTTGTTTGGGTCTAGTTAGCCTAGGATTTATCCGAATAACACTGATAATGACTGCTCTCTTTTTGTCGAAGGAAAATAATATTTACTGCTCAAATGAGAAGGACATAAACTTCTTGGCAAACACAAATTGAAATAGAGCAAAACTCATAATACTACAAAATAAAGTCAAATCTAGAAAACAATGAGATTCGGGATATAATCATTTAACAAGAATAGATTTATTAAGTAAAATAATCGACGGCTAATCGTTGGGCTTTGTATTTTCATGAATAATGAGCACACGTCGGAAATTCATTCTCTAATAACTACCGTATTACTTGTTGGTAGCGCATGCCTAGATTCAGCTAACTCTAAATTATTATCATAAAGAAATATAGATATAACTTTTGAAGAGCAAATTTCTTCACTTTAGCGAGACGTAAGAGTTCCTATTATTACTGTTAAAGCTTGAGGCAGATGACCAATACATGGACGGATAAGAGGGGTGTCAAATCCTCTCCTAGATTTAGATTGAGAGAGGATAACTCTCAGATCTAAAACTAAGTCAGAAGTGTTCGAACTCTTGAATCTAAAACTAAATCGGGAGAAGAGAGCTTTCAAATTTAAATTTAGAGAGAAAAAAAATAAGAAAAGGACAATAAAATAAATAAAATCAATAAGAGAGGGAGGGGAGGGTAAGACTAGCTAAACACTCTCTTATAACCAAAGATTGAAGAAGACAATGGAGGGAGAAGAGAGAGGAAGAGGAAAAACATTTTCCATTAACGGAAAAAAGTCTTCTAAAATTAGGGAAAGTATTTTTCACTTTTGAGAAAGGAAAACATTTTCCATATCTTCTTCACCTCACTTTCTTTCACCAGATACCTTTTCCTTTTTTTCATTTTTTAAAATTGATTTAAAATTATTTTTTATTTTTGTTTTCTTTTTATTTTCTTTTTTTATCTTCTTCTTCTTAGGATAAAAATAATTAAAAATCAATTTCTTAAAAAATAAAATTAATTAAAATTTGACTTTAAAAATAATATAATAAAAAATTATTAAAAAATAGTTTATGGAGAAAAAAAATTTCCTTACAGAATAACGGAAAATATTTTCCACTTTGTTTTCAAATTTTAGCCAAACATCGAAAAATATTACATTTTCCTGAAAAAATACTTTCTGAAAAATGAAATATCAATTTTTAACCATGTCAAAATACACATACCTACATATGTATGTACGTATGCATGTGTATGATGCATGTACATTTCCGCCTTCATTCACTATCTTTGCAAATTACTGGAGACGAACCCCGAGCGCCCCATCAACATCTGCCGCGCCGCCTCCCTCACCCCGCAGTCCCACCTCGACCGCGTTGCCTTCTCCTTCGTGATCTTGAAGCTGACGGAGTCGAGCCACTTCGACGGGATACGGAGGCTCCTCAAGGAGTCGAGGGGGAGGCCGGATTTGCGGAATGAGTGCTTCACGTGCCACGCCATTGTTCTCTACGGGTAGGCAAGGACGATCAACGAGGCGATCGACACATTTAAGCAGGTCGAGGAGCTAGGTATCCGCCGGACGGTTAAGTCCCTTAAAGCGCTTTTGTTTGCTTCGATCGTGGCTAAGGACTATAAGGAGACGAAGAGGTTTTTCATGGAGTTCCCTAGGATTTATAGTGTAGCGCCTGATTTGGAGACTTTCAATACTGTGATTAAGGCGTTCTCTGAGTCCGGGTCGACGAGTTCGGTGTACTCGGCGCTGGCTGAGATGGATAGGAAGGGGTTTAAGCACAACGCGACGACCTTTGGGAACATGTTGGCTGGGCTTCATAAGGAGGAGAAGTATGAAGACGTCAGGAAGGTTTTGGAATTGATGCAGAAGTACGGGGTCTCTCGAGGGGTTAGTATTTATAATATCAGGATTTAGAGCTTGTGTAAGCTAAGTAAGTCGGATGGGGCGAAGGTGTTGCTCGACGGGATGTTAACGAGGGGGATGAAGCCGAATTTGGAGACATATGCCCATTTGACTCATGGGTTTTGCAATGAAGAAAGGAAGGACGAAGCGAAGAAGATGTTTAAGAGCATTGTGAAACACGGTTGTTGGCCCAATAGTGATTGTTATTTCACCTTCATTCAGTATCTTTGCAAGGGAGGGGATTTCGATACCGCTTTGCAGATTTGTAAGGAGAGTGTGGAAAAAGGTTGGGTTCCGAATTTCGGAAAGATGAAGTCACTAGTTAATGGGTTGGTGAGTATCAATGAGGTCGATGAGGCTAGGGAGCTTATTACGCAGGTGAAGAAGAGGTTTTCTAGAAATACAGATTTGTGGGATGAAGTAGAAGCTGGTTTACCTCAGTAATGAAGATAAGATAGTTTGCTGTTTTCATTTGGTTTCGATAAGAGCGCAGCTTGATCTGAAATGGGCGAACATTGGTATCATGGAAGGCGGGTTTTACTTTTTTCAAAATCAATCAACTTTGGCAATTCTGGAATGAAAAGGCTGCCTAAAGTAACGAGGGCTTGGAATTCTATCGGATATCCTCTTATTATTCATTAGGCCGGTTACTCTCAATGTACAGACTAGAAGCACATATAAGGTGAACCAACTTTGGTGAAGATATCTTACACCTCTCTCTTGGTGCAGGTTCAAGTTGTAGCCTCCCTTTGAGCCACCTACCGTGAGTCTTATAGTGCTACCCTCCGATTGGTTATTCACTGTTGGGTTAGGGTAGCTGGGGATTTTCATGGTAAGTTTTTCCAATGGAATAATGTGCCGTATGTTGCATCAATCTGAAGGATGATATTGATGTTTGCTGTTTGTGTCAATCGACATGTGTTTGTAATACTCCGAACCTTTTGAATTCTTCCCTCTATTCAATCAAAGTCACCTTGTCTTGAAGGATAACTGATGTTACCTAAGGCTTTTGTCTTGACGTGTGTCTTAACTAGTTCGTGGTCATGTCGTAGCATGTTTATGAGGGATTGTCAAATCTTTTTAGTGGATATTTTTCGACCACATTCGCCAGAACTAAGTGCTGAGTACTGCTGGGGTAAATCACTGACTGTTTTGCTGCTACCAAAGGTGCCAATGCAATGCCTGTTCTTTGTTTATGGCTTATTTTATTTAATTGCTAAAGATGCAGTATGCTCTTCTCAGTCTGTACAGTAAATGCATCTTGTCCTAGCAATTCGATCACCTCTCGCTTCATATATGCAATTAGAGGAGGATGCTTGTGAATGAAGATTGTTTTGGTCAGTGGACGTCCTCTTCTTCTGGTGATTATAACAAAAAGTTTTTGCTGGGTGCTCTTTTCTCAAAGTACACAACGTGGGGCATTTCATAATTGATGCTCTCGACATGAGGAATCACCCATTGTTTACCAACGAACTGCAAAACATTGTAAAGCTTACAGACTTCCAAGCGGTACAGCTTTCACCAATCTTTCGGCTGCAGATGCGCTTTCGCATAGTTACTTTTCAGCAGGGTTCGTCTTGGATTTTTCACCTTCAGAAGCACCATTGTTTGGATGATTGGAGTTCCTAAATAACATAATATCTCTCTCTCTCTCTCTCTCTCTCTCTCTCTCTCTCTCTCTCTCTCTCTCTCTCTCTCTCTCACACACACACACACACACACACACACACACACACACACACACACAAACACATGTATTCTCATGCAATGAGTGGACCACTAATGTGTACTTCACTTTGCAAAACATCGTAATGAGTTTATTGTAGTAGGGTTGTGATTTGATTAAATACTATCGAGCTTGTGATGCAGATCATTTTCATTTAGCATGTTCAAGAGATTCACGCTATAACTAAAAATTGTTCTAGTGATAATTTTTCTGGTGGAAGCTTGATAAAGCCATCATGAATGGATCTTCATTGAAGTTTTCCTCAAAGACCAAAAAATTGTCTTTGAAACCTTGAGTTTGTTTAGTCATCTTGGTGCTTGATGAGAATTCCAAGTACCCATTTGTAAAATATTTTCAAATGTCTAGTGTGAGTTCCAGATGTTTGAACCTGTAAACGCTTGATGCGATTTCCAAGTGTTTGTCTTTTCAAGCATCTAATGTGATTTCCAGATATTTAGTAAATGTTTTCAAATGTCTGACATAAGAATCAAATTTTGAAAGTTCAACTACTTGATGCAATTTCCAGGTGCTTAGAATCTGATGAGAATTCTAGATCCCTAAAAACTTTGAGCCTTTCAATTATCTGAAGGGAGTTCTAGATAATTGTCAGGTCTCATAGGAATCATTTCACACCTAAATCCCCAGACAGGTACGACAGGTACGTGTTCTTCTTTGCATTTGCATTTCATTGGCCATAGACACATTGAAATCTATGTTCCCAACCAAATCATTGCATTTACATTGCATTCTTTTTATAAAAAAAAGTAATTAACATTTGCATATTCATATTCATTTTGTATGATTTAAATTTATGTATCATTTATTTTTGAAGGAAACTTCTACGAGTTTCTTTTTAAAGAAGGGCAGCTGTTGACACCTAATTTTAATTATGCTATTTACTTAATTACATTAAGCATTCCATAGCATTCATGTAGGTAATAATAACATTTAGGATTAAACTTACCTTTTAGAAAATAAAAAATAGAGGATAATAAATAACTTATAAACTAAAACATTTGGAGGGAGATTTTGGAAATTTTTTAATAATGAAGTATTTTGTTGTTGAAAATATATCTTCATTTCAAAATTTTAAAAAATTAGTTGTTGTTTGATTTTGGAGCCATTTTTCTTGTTGATTTGTTGAGTAAATATTTCACTTGCAAAACAAACTTGATTTTCTTTCTGCAGAGTTCGAGGCTTCGAAACGGGGGGACTTCTCTTGGTCGATACAAAAAGAAAAAAAGTAAAAAAAGTGAAAAAAAAGAGAGAAAGGAAGAAGGTTTTCGATTCTTTGGGAAAAGGGAAGTCAGCAAGGTGCAGAGAGAGAGAGAGTACAGAGGGAAATGATGTGAGAGAGACGTGAGGAGCAAAGGGGAAGTGATGTGAGGAAGCGGAAAAGAAAAAAAAAAGAAGAAAGGAAAAGAAGAAGGGGGGCTGCTGTTCATCTTCCCCGAAAGGCTGCCGGTGTCGCTGCTGCCCACAGCGCCTCCATCGCTGCCGCTTCGCGGGCCACAGCCGCCGGTCGCCACTGCTCCGGCACCTCTGCACCTCCGCAATCTGCCCGTCACCGGCGTCACCACACCGGCTCGCGAAACTACAACCGAGCCGAAGCCCACCGCGCCTGCATCAACCACGCCTTAGGCCGCTCGTCCCCCGCGAAAGCCACCGTTCCCTCAACGGTCGCTGCTGTTGACCCGCGACACTCACCCATTGCCGAGTCCAGCCCGTTGCCGCTTGCTCCCCTGTGACGCCGCCTTCGCCCTCTTGCCTCGACATTTGACGCCGTTTCTGCTCTTGCTTCACCGACGCCCTCCGCGAGCAGCACCGACTCCTAGTCGCCGCACTTCCGAATCCGCGACCTGCAGATCCCGCCATCTCCGACGCCGAGCCCTAACGCCAACAGGTCCTAAGCCGAGTTGCTGCTGCCCCACTGGACGCTGAGCCGATGCCTCCAACGCACCAGCCCGCGAGCCCTCCTCGCTGACCCAGTCACCGGATGCCTCGCCGCTCCACCCCCGACGCCTGTGCCAGTAGCCCGCGCGTCCGCCGCCTTTCGCCGAAGCCCCGCACCGCTTGTGCCTGCCGCTGCAACGCCCCGAGCTTCGCCACCTGCTGCCTCCCCTGTTTTTGTTGCAGGTCCGATTGCTACCCGAGCCTCGCCGGAGTTCCGACGAACCCTTTTTCCGAACGGCAACCCATCACCGAACCACCATCACGGCTCGGTCACCTTTGATTTCTCACCATTTCTCAAGGTGGCTGTGAGTTAAACTAAGTACATTTTTACATTAAATTTAGTTTGAGTATTCAAACTCACAATTTTGTTTGTTTTTTTTTTTAACTTGATTTGTTTTGATTTATTTTTATCATTATCCAATTAAAAATTTTGTCATATTAAGTCACACTAATAAAAAATATTGAGCCGCGAGACGTCGGGTTAGATTTTTAATTATATTTTTGATTATTTAGACTTTTCATGGCAAATTCTTGAATTGCTTTGCATTATTGATGCCCATTAAAATAATATGCCGTTGATTTACATTGATGATTTTTTTAATTACATATTTTGGTGCATTATGGTTATTTGTTCATCACATATCATGCATTATATGTCATATTTAGAACTTAGATACTTAGGTCCATACACATCTCATTTTTTAAGCAACGCATCGCATCGTTACGTTACTTTCTTTTTAATAAAATTATTATGTCATTTCGAAAAAAGAAAAAAAAAAGAAAACACAAAAGTCATTTACTTGGTTAATTAATAGGTTGGTTTATAACTAATCCCATTTCATATCATCATTGTTTAGTGTAGGTTGCATACATTAAAAAAAAATCACAAAAATAACATGCATATAGAATTATTATGTCATTCATTCATGAAACGCATGCATATTTAGGGTTATATAAATTAGATTGCATACATATAGTGATAGTTCAAGTTATGCCATATGAATTGCATCTCACATATCATTAAAGTAAAATTAATGCATATCAAATTTAAATTAAGATCACATCTAATTAGATATCATGTCATTTAGAAAATCATGTTTAGGGCATGCATTTTATTAGCATTGTTGTAAATGTTTTTTAGAGGATAGACATTAATAAAGTTGTAGTTTATGATTTCTTACGAATCTAGCATTTTGATTTATTGAATGTTATTTTTCTTGATTGTGCACCCGCATGACCACCATTTGCATGTTAGCATCTTAGGTTAAAATTAATCAATAATGCCTGCAAGATATTTTGAAATTAAAATAAAAGGTACTGAAAGGGCGTTAGATTAATCTAGCATAACCATGTCCCCGGACCTATTGAATCTCTGGTTCGCAAAAAGTAAAGTATTATCCCATGCTTTATTTGGGTTTCTAATCAACCCTAATTGATTAGTGGCGGCTCCAAATTGAAATATAATTGCATGTTTTAATGGGTCAATTTCTTAGTATCAAGTCGCGATTAGTAGAACTTGGGAGAGTCTGCGTCAAGTCTTCGGACTTAGTAATCCATTAGCTTTCTTTAGGTAATTCATCTTGGGAAGATCGTGACAATCACTAATAAAATTTTATTAATAAAAAACTATGCCGATATACCTAAAATACGTAATAAATATAAATATATGTTTATATATTGAATTCTATACTGTAAGATAGGATTAAATTCGAATGATTAAATTAAAAATAAATTTTTATTTTTTGTTATTTTGAAATCTTATATTAAAATTCAAAGGTTATTTATATTGAAATATAATTTTAAATTTGTTAATGTAAGAAGTTTTTTATTTGAGAAATTTTTTTTCATATCATGGATATTAGAAATCCTATTAACTTTTATCTCACTCCATTTATAGGATAATTTTATCTGGCCTATATTCTATTTATATTCGACTTTATACTATGTTGAGCATGCACTAACTGCAAGATAGGATAAATTTTATTCCATTATGAATTTTATCATGATTGTCAAACGTAGTCTTGCAATTTGAGCACTCTCTAGTCTCTAGATTAAGAAGATTCGGATTTTCCTTTATTTGACATAAATAAAAACTTACATTTTTAATTAATGTTGACCGGTGAAAGAGACAAACCACTCTAAATCCATTTTTATTTCTTGCTAATAACCAATAAATTTGTCGTTGAAAATATCTTTCCTTCCCTTTTATTTAGCGTCAATTGGTGGCATGAATATTATTTAAAAAAGAAAAATAGAGGGCAGGTTGTTCAATAGAGTAATCAAGAGTACAAGATGAGAACGGATGATTAACTAAGAAGACTCGAGATTGGAAAGAATGGAGCAATACGTGATTTATCGCAATAATATCTACTTAAATTATATCGTGATGCACATATATATTTGTAGATATCATATTAATAACAATTCAATCGGATTCATATAAATAGAATTTTGTAAAAGCGCAATATGATCTTTCAATAATTAATGAATATTAAAGGAAATTTCAAAAATAGAATCCCTGGTGAGATGATGGGCGACATGTATCTCTTTTATTTCCTTAATATAATAAAATCTCCCATAAAGTGAAAGTATTTATCACAATGGAGAAAAAACATTGAAATATCACCAAAAAAACAAAAGATTTGAAATGTTACTAAATTGGCATCACCTCTAAAACTCTTATCCCGACAACTGATTTTATTTTTTTGTTCCCTAAAATTAAAAAAGAACAAAAATCCGTTTGATAAATTTTTTGTTCCAGAACAAAAATCCATTTTTTTGTTCCTAAGAATAGATTTAAAACAAAATCAAAAAGTAAAAAATAAAATAAAAATAAATAACTTCTTGTTTCAATGAACAATTTCATAATCAAGTCCAATTTTTTTCTTTTTTTTTTTCTTTCTTTTCTCATTTTCTCTTCTTCTTCCTCCACTAGCCACCGCTGACAATCGCCACCACCGACTGGGCAAGGTTTGGCGAGGGTGTCTTGCCTAGCCACCAGCTCAGCCTTGCCCAAATCTAGCAAGGCCAAGGCTTGCAGTGAACCAGCAAGGCTCTAGCGGCGGTGGCCGGCGACCAGTAAGAAAGAAGGAGGAAGGAGAAGTAGAGAAAAAGATAAAAAGAAAAAGGAAAAAGAAATAAGAGAAAAACATAATAAAAATATTAAAAATTAAAAGAAACAAAAAAAAAAATTAAGAATCCTACTAAACACATTTTTATCCCAATAATAGAAATATTAGACAGTTACCAAGCGTTTTAAAAAACTCAGAAATTGTTTCCGGGAACAAAATAAATAAATCATTTCTAAGTGAAAATTATTCTAAAAAATAGAATGGTTAATAAATATGTCCTAAACCTCCCCGATGCCGATCACAGCTAGCCTGCCGATCGAGTCACGCGCTCATTTCGACCTTCTAAAGCTCTAAAGCCACCATGCAAACAGAACTGGAGCAAGCTCTCAAAATTCAAGCTGCGGCGTCTACATTCGGCGGCGCAAGAGCAATTGATCATTCATAACGTATCGAGTCTATCGACAACCGCCCAATGCGGTTTCGCCGCAACCGCCTCAAGCAGAAGCACGCCGCCGCCGCCTCCACGCAAAAAAAAAGAAAAACAAAAAAAAAAAGATAAATCCAAGCTGCATCCGAGCTCCCGAAGATCTCCATACGTAGCTTCTGAATCGCTAATCCTTTCCTGATTGTAACAGCTGGTCGATAATCGCACAGAGAGAGAGAGAGAGAGAGGGAGAGAGAAGGAGAGAGGTCTACCTCGGTCGAGATGAACGAGGCAGCTCGGCGCACTCGGCCGACTGAGTTGAGGACTCGGGAGTGAGTCGAATCGGAGACTCGACGGCGGCCTCCTTTCTCGCTCGCCGCGCAGAGCCAGAGACGGAGGAGGCAGCGGCGGCGGTTTGTCCGTTAACAGAAAGCGCCAAGTGGGCGGGGAGGATTCCTAACCCTGGAGCCCGAAACCGGTCCGGTCCGCTCACGAACCGGACAAGACCGGACCGGCCGGTCCGGACGTCGTCCCTGCGCTTTCCCTCTTCCTCTTCATCCGTTGAGAGTCGTGTTCCGCCGACCTTGCCTAGTGGCCTGAGTCGTGTAGGCGGATTTTCATAAAAAAGACATAATAAACAAATAAACAAATAAATAAAAGGCGGCGCTATTTCTACCCTCAATACGAGAGATAAAAATTGTCCTCTATCTTCAATTATGATTCAGATTTGCGGTCTCAAATTTATTTACTTTTTATTTTTTATTTATTTTTGGTTTTTCTATATATATATATATATGGGATCTACTTACCATAATTAAGAATTTTATATGTATTTAGTTCTTGTTTATTGTAGATTTTTCATGTATGTTAAAGACACTATGTTTTTCTCTTTTATGGTAAGATATTACTTCCATAAAAATTTATTTTATTGAAAAAGAGAAAATTTCTAAGAAATCTAGTCCTTTTGTACATTTTCAATCAAATTTATGGATAAATTGTTGAGTAAATGAAATTTATAGATAAAGCAATAATTTCTTTTTGAAAATGCCAGCGAAATATCATTGTTTTGGATTAACAAAAATTAATATCATCTATGAAGTGTTTATGAAAAAAATTAAGATACCTCATTGCTCATAATGTTTTTAGGGTTGCCTAAATATTCTTCAAATGTCTAACCTGCTCTATATAAAATTATCCATCAATATAATAAGGGAGAAAGATAAAATCTTCGATATAGTAGATAAAGAGACTTTATATATATATATATATTAGACTTATGAACTTAATAAAAAGTTCACCAAGAAAAGCAAGCTTTTGAGATAAAAGGAACAAAAATAAATAAGTTGTTATAAAATCAATGATTAAAAAAAGAAACTTTTCAGTTTTATACTATATCAAAGAATGTCATTTTTCCTTATTAGTGAAATAATTTTATACAGAATACATAAAATATTATAAGAATATACAATAATGCACACTTCTTTAATACGCTAAAAAAAAAACATGCGAAATGTTCAATTATAGTTACTTGCAAAATAGAAGAAAAAAAGGAAAAAAAATAGAAAAAAAATGAGTCGGGCCATCATATTAAATTGCAATTCAAAAATTGGGGACAATTTTTTCTTTTTAGTGTAGATGAGGGTGGATTTAATTATTTAGGGGTGGAAATAGCACTGCTCTAAATAAATAATAATTGGGCGGTGAGTTTGAGTAGTCCAATTCTCCTTGGAAATCGAGAATTGGATTTGCACCACTAGAACTGCCCAAATCAGACCGAACGTTGGTCTGAGTGGTTGCACAACCCTAGATAAGAACAAATTTGGGGAGTTTTTCTTTATACCATGAAGCGAAATACAAGCGAAATGACTTTTGAATTGTTTATTGTGTGGCCAAAAATAGCCCATCAAAGAAAGGGCATCAACTTTCAACTTTGGGTCGTCTGTAGCGATATCTTTCTAATTGTAGTAAAAATGCAAAATATCCCGTCAATTTTTTGTCGAGCACATCTGATCACAATCTTTGGAACCTTTCCTATGTTTGTCATTTGCCGTCGACATTCCTAGTAATGTTGTTCCTCTCCTCCCTAAATTTTGCTCGAGGAATCTTTTTATTGTAATTGCAATCTTATCCTAACATTTCACTCTTTCACATGCCGATCAGTCTTCTATCCAATCTATTATCTAATTTCCCTGCTTGTGTTGCATCGGGAATTTTTAATTTATGTTTCCCTGGTTTGAGGAGGGTTTTGGGTCTCCACCATTGAGTTCTATCCCTAGATCTTTCCATAACTCTTCATTAATTTTGAATTTTGGGATGTCAATTGTACAAGGGTCACCACAAGAAAAGCAAATCGCTATTTTTCCAGCTTTTTCTAAAGTCATGTCCTTGTCGATAGATGTACCATGAGGTGGGAGGGAGATGATGTCAAGAGTTTATCCGCGAGAGGAAGTTTGTAAGAGGAGGCAAAATAGAATGTGGATAAGAATCGCTTAGTACAATGTATTATATTAGGTCAAGTTCGGTCGATATTGAAAGGAGCAAGAGTTTACCCGTTCGACTTTAAGAACTTTTTTTTAAAGTGATTATAGAATATATTATCAAACAAAACACCCTCTTCAAGTGTCAAGATTAGCATACTTTTCTATAGAGCCGATTATAGATATGACTGTTAAGATAAAAGGTCTAATTTGCTCAGATCAGGACATTTATTTATTAAGCATGAACTGTCCGCCATATCCTCAGGTGATAGTCTAATCTTAACAATAGCTTTAGTTAATGGCCAGAAAGTAATCTGATGGTTTTATTTAATTAATGTGATGGGCCTAAGCTGGCCCGTCCGCCCATGTTGGGCCTAAAAGCCCGGCCCACAAGTTTAGGGCCCATGGATGGAGGGACACGTTGAAGAGTTGTAACTTTTGGGGGAGCGTATTTTACCAAAGAGACACGTCCTTTGGATAGGACGTATTTAAGGGAGAAAAGAGAGGGAGGAACGTACCTTTTCACATAACGTACGTTCCTTCTCTCCCTCTCCTTCCAAAAGAAGAACAAGAGCAAAGAAGACGAATTCTTCTTCCCTTCAAGGCCTATTGACATCATTGAATAGGATGGGATCGGTCTTTCTTCTTCAAATCAACGTTGGTGTTTAGGCTGTGGCTAACAAGGTACGTTCGATATTGTGATGTGCCTTAGGATCGGTGATACATGTGATTTTCCCGGGCTTGTCTTCCACACTCTTTTTGGGGTTCGATTTAGTGTCGAATCCGGTTTTTGGGAATCAGTAATTTCCAACATTGGTATCAGAGCCTTGTTCATGTTTTTCCCGACCCCTTTAATGTTTATGGATGATTTCTTATTGTTTTTTTGTGAAATTAATCGGCCGACACCGATCGGGGCGAAAAAAATCCCGACACCCGAGCACTGTTCATCCATTTTTTCGAGTTTCTGTAAGTCGAAATCCATTTATGATGGAACTTGATGGAATGTATCGTCGAGACGAACGCGACGAGTGGTGGAACACAACCAAAGGCCGTAGGACGCACCCCCATGCATAGCCGGAGCGAATCGGCGTCTTTGGCGTGTGCAACGCACGCGCCGATTCGCAGGCGCAGGTGCGTGCGTTGCACGCGTGCGTGGGGCCGACGCGCGCACGTGAGAGGGCGCCACCGATGGTGCGTGCGTGGCACGCGCCAGCTGACGTCATCGTGACGTCAGTTGCACACGCGTGTCACACGTGCTGATCGGTTCGTCCGACCGGCCCGATCGGTTTGACCCAGCTCGACTGGCCCGATCCGACCCGGCGACCGACCTGTTCGACCTGGTTGACCATTGACTGTTGACGACCGTTGACGACTGTTGACCGTTGACCGAACGTTGACCGTTGATCATTGACCAAAAAAAAAGAAAAAAAGAATGTGTTTCTTTTTCAATTATGTCTATGTGGATTATATGTAATTCATTTTTTGTTCTGCATTTGTTGCAGGAACAATGCCTTCCCGTAAGCCGCGCACATTTGTGCGCACAATGTCAGATGAACAAAATGAAAGGCTTTTAAGGTTGATAGCCGATTTGAATGGTTATCGATGGGAGAGTGACGACATAATTGATCATGTTATAGAGGTCAACAACAAAATTCAAGAAGTCATTTGGAACGGTTATCCCATGTCAGATACTCAGATGATGCGATTCTTTATGAACAATCTTCCACCAGAATGGCAAGGAGTGTTGAATCGCCTATGGGAGGTCAAATGATTTACTAGATATAAGGAGGTAGTAATGGAATTTGTAGATGAATATCATCGGGTTGGAGCCACAAAAACTGCGACCCAAGGGATGATTTCGATTAGGCCAGGAATGAATATGCGTAGGAGAAATCCTAAGGGATATCCGTCTGTTTTTCCGTGGCTGTCAAAGAATGCTTGGAAATTTTACAGAGAAAAAGAAAAAGAAATTGAATCAAGTAGCAGCTTTCCCTATTAGTAGTATGATGCCTTGGTTTTAGATGTTATGACTGGTCTTTATTTTGTGTGCTTTGTGGACATTTTATATAATGTTTTCTACCTGATTATTGTTGATGTAGCAACTAATATGTTAGTTGTATTATGTGAAAGCATTATTATTATATCACTATTGGATGTCAGATATTATTTGCTTTCTGTTGTTGTTAACTACTGTGGGTAGTTCATAGAAGTTTTTGTAGCTTCATAGAATTTACTTTGCATGGACAATTATATTAATGATAGTTTTAAGTTAGGATTTTTGGAGGATGATTGGAAACATAGTGACCTTTTGATTCTGAAACCTTACTTAAAATTATTAATTAATATGATAGGTTTGTGCAAAATAGATGCATAAGTGATAGGCATTAATATTTCGTGCATATATGTCTGATATGTTCAGATCGATGGATTCGGCAACTAAGAACATAATTGCTGATTTGAACAAAGAAGACAAATTGAACGGCAAGAATAGTGAAATATTGAATATAAGAATTCAATATGTGCTGGAAAAGCAAGAAGTACTAAAAGCTCTTGACCATGTTATGGAAGATCTTGAGGATGCTGTGCGCCACCTTGAGCTAGCTAATCATCGCCTCAAGGCATTTGAGCGGGATACATATATTTGATGTGTTGCTTTCAGCTCAAAATGGGCTTCAAGCTCTAAGCGCAAGCGCATTGATTCGTTCAATATGTGGGAAAGTAAGGGATCAAGTCATTCTTGCAAGAAACCAAGAATTAACCAAGAAAATAGAGGAAAACGTCATCGTGTGAAGAGATGAAAACTTCTTCATGTGAAGAATATCTCAAGGGTGAAATGTTACAACTGTGACTAGAGAGGTCACTATGCCCTCAATTGTCGCGAGCCAAAGAAGGTACACACCCCTTGTACTATTGGGAACTTTGCATATGTGTCAAGTTCTGTATTCTTGACTGAATCTAATCCTTTGTGGACTGTAGATTCAGGAGCGACAGACCATGTAGCGAAGGATAGAGAATCATTCGTAGAATTTCGACGAGTTCCGACTGGAACTAAGTGGATCTATGTAGGAAACAACTCCAGAGCTGAAGTAAAAGGAATTGGCACTTGCCAACTGAACATGCGTGGTGAACGCACTTTATTCCTACATGATGTGTTGTATGCTCCAGAGATTCGTCGAAATTTAATGTCTGTTTTAGTGTTGGTTAAGTTTGGTTTTAATGTGAACTTCCATAATAGTGGTGTAGATTTGTATTTGGATACAAACTACTATGGTTGTGGTTATTTTCTGGATGGTTTTATTGTATTAAATGTTGACTATAGTAATGCCAATGTTTGTTATTCCCTTTTCATGTCTCCCAATTCATATGATAATGATGTGAATGTGTGGCATGCTAGACTTGGTCATATTGGCCAATAACGTATGAATAAACTAGCCAAAGAGAGCTTGTTAGGCAATATTGAAAAAGTCGATTTGCCTCTATGTGAGCATTGCCTGGTAGGGAAAACGACAAGGAAACCATTTGGAAAAAGGTAAAAGAGTTGAATTTCCTCTGCATTTAATCAATTCTGACGTCTGTGGTCCAATGAATGTGAGAGAAGGCATGTGGTTGTTTATTTCATCACTTTTATAGATGATTATACTTGATTCGGATATGTCTATTTGATTTCTCATAAATCTAAAGTATTAAGTTGTTTCAAAAGGTTTATGA
Organism: Eucalyptus pauciflora; assembly: GCA_007663325.1. Lineage (NCBI taxonomy): Eukaryota > Viridiplantae > Streptophyta > Magnoliopsida > Myrtales > Myrtaceae > Eucalyptus > Eucalyptus pauciflora. Next base: position 109,228 of record VMYD01000288.1, read on the forward strand.
ACTTGGTAGAAAATCAATTAGACAAGAAAATAAAAGTATTAAGATCTGATCGATGTCGAGAATATTTATCTGATGAGTTCAGAAAATTATGTGATGAAAAAGGAATAGAAAGACAATTGTCTATTCCAATACTCCTCAACAAAATGGTGTTGCGGAGAGAAGAAACAGAACCATACTGGAAATGGTTAGGTCAATGATAGCGCATGCTAACTTACCTATCACCTTTTGGAGTGATGCGTTGTTAATTGCTGCATATATACTTAACCGGGTGCCTTCCAAATCAGCTACTTCTACTCTATATGAGTTATGGACATGTAGGAAATCGGACTTAAGTTTTCTTAAGTCATAATATTGTGCTGCCTATACTCATGAGCCCTCTCACAAGTTTGGGAAATTGGGTTCTAGAGGAAAGAAGAGTATTTTTATAAGATACTCCGAACACTCGAAAGGGTATGTGTTCATAGGTGAGCAGGAAAGTGGGAGTATAACTGAATTTGAATCACGAGATGTCACATTCTTAAAGAATGAATTTCCTAAGAAGGGTGAAATATGTGAAGAATACTCCCTATTTGAAACCTTGGATCAAGATAATGATATTAATGGAGTTTGTCCAAGTAGGAGTAATATGAGAAGTGACGAATTGAATTCAACTCATTCTTAATTACAACCACATGATGAGATGCCATCATCAGTATCTAATCCTAGTGGGAGCATAATGGGGAATAATGTGCAAAGTGTACAATCTCCCATACGGCGAACAAGTCGCAAAAGTGTTCCTCGTCGACGTTTTTACACTGAAGGGGAAACTTTTATGATTGTCCCACAAGATGAGGATGAGTCAAGAAATATATATGAGGCTCTAAGTTGCTCTAGTAAGGAAAAATGGATGCATGCAATGGGAGAGGAAATAGAGTCAATGAAGTCAAACCATGTTTAGGAATTGGTTGATCTTCCAAAAGGACACAAAGCTATTGGGAACAAGTGGGTTCTCAAAATAAAGCGTAAAGCTGATGGCTCGATAGAAAGGCATAAGGCTCGCCTTGTGACGAATGAGTATAATCAACATGAAGGAATTGATTATGAGGAAACATTTTCTCCTGTTGTGAGATTTACTTCGATTCACATTATTCTGGTAATAGTGGCAAGTATGGATCTCGAATTACATCAAATGGATGTAAAGATTGCTTTCCTTAATGGAGAATTAGATGAAGAAATATATATGGAACAACCTGTTGGTTTCATTACAAAAGGCCAAGAAGAAAAGGTATGTCGACTTTTTAAATCGATATATGGTCTTAAGCAGTCGTCAAGACGTGGTATATACGTTTTCATAATGCCATAATGGCATATGATTTTACAATGATTGATGAGGATCATTGTGTATATATCAAAAGATCCAAAGATCAATTTGTGATCATATCATTATATGTTGATGATATACTAATTGCTGGAAGCAATATGAAGTTTGTTAATACTGTTAAGAGTTGGTTATCTTTCAACTTTGAGATGAAAGATATGGGTGAGGCTGCATACATCCTTGGAGTTAAGATTTCAAGAGATTGTTCGAAAATGTCGTTATCTCTTTCGCAAGAAACATATATAAATAAGGTTCTTGAATGATTTCGTATGCAAGATTGTAAACCCATAGACACTCCTATTGCAAAAGGTGAATGATTGAGCCATAGACTGTGTCCAAGGACTCCACAAGAGAAGGAACAAATGAAACATGTTCCTTATGCTAGTGCTGTTGAGAGCTTGATGTACGCTATGATGTGTACAAGACCTGACATATGTTTTGCAGTTGGAATGGTGAGTATATACCAATCCAATCCAGGTCAAGCACATTGGAAAGCCGTTAAGAGAATACTGAGGTATCTGAAGGGAACTGTTGATTATACGCTGAGTTATTGAGGAAATGATCTGCGACTTGAGGGCTATTCAGATGCTGATTGGGGAGGAGATTTAGATGAAAGGAAATCTACCTCTGGATTTGCTTTCTTACTGAACAATGGCGCCATATCATGGAGCAGTAAGAAACAAACGTGTATAGTATTGTCCACGATGGAAGCTGAGTTCGTGGCATTATCAGCAGCGGTACAAGAAGAAGTTTGACTTAAGAGATTTTTGGATCATTTGGGTGTTATTGAGAAAGCTGCAAATCCATTATTGGTTAACTGTGATAGCCAAGCAGCTATAGCATACACCAAAGATCCAAAATATCATGGCAAGACCAAACATATAGATACCGAGTATAACTTTGTCAAAGATATGGTTGCACGAAAGGATGTGAACTTACAGTACATATCTACGCATATAATGGTAGCAGATCCTATGACAAAACCAATACCTAGAGATGTGTTTTGTGGTCATGTAAAATCTCTAAGATTGCGTAGAGTCTGATGTACTGGATATTGTAATTTTCCTGAGTTGTTCACATTTAATGAATTTGTGTTTTCATCATTAATGCCTATGAATCTTTGTTTGACATTTATGCATCTTAATGCTCAGTGCATTATATTATGTTGAAAAAGTATGTCGGACAGATAAGAGATTAGCCCCACTCACACGGGTAATCGCCTCTATTTACTATGTGATAAATAGAGATAAGATGGTTTTTAAGCTTATTATCTAGGTGATAATCGAGAGCTCAAGCTTAAAATATATATGTCGCCTTAACTAAGTGTTAAGATGAGGACATGATATGTACTATGCCCGAAAGTAAAATACCCCACATATTTTACTTTATCTGTCTAAGATACCAGATGTGAGTTCTGATGAATTTTGTGAATGAGTAGATATGTGAACTCAAGTTAGACATTAGGTATGTCTGAACTATCATCTGTACGGTATTGATGGTGTAGACATACGCTCCATGGGAAAGGAGTTAATACCGTAATACGTATTTCATACTACGTATGCATGAGACGACCAATAAGAGTGGCAAAAGTTTGATATCAACTTTTATGCCGTATGAGACTCTTGAGGAAAAGAGTTCCTCAATTTAGTGCCCTCATGACTCTTACTTATTCTCAAGATTTCTATTCAATGATTGATATCTTAGGATGTTGCCAATGATCATGAATTGATTCGATCTAATGGGACATTTCTAAAAAAGCAAGTTGAACTGAAATTGAGAGTTTGAAGGAAAGAGGAAGATCGATTTTGGAGAATCACATTGTAGTTTTATATTCACTGGTTGACCAATTATGACTGTCTTTGGGATAATCATAATTGTGAATACAATATATATATATATATATATATATATATATATATATATATATCATTGTTTATAATAGAGATATAAATATGATCGATCGATCTAGGGTACTGCATACTAAATCTACTCGGAATGTGATGCCCATTATGAGCTGCTATATATTCCTAACAAATGTATAGCAACGAGCTTTCAAAGTATGCTGGTCGCACTGACTATTCACCAGTATGAATGTTGTAGAGAGGTAAAAAGGATCCTATTCGGCCCACCATGTGCGAGTGGGAGATGATGGTTTTATTTAATTAATGTGATGGGCCTAAGCTGGCCCGTCCGCCCATGTTGGGCCTAAAAGCCCGGCCCACAAGTTTAGGGCCTATGGATGGAGGGACACGTTGAAGAGTTGTAACTTTTGGGGGAGCGTCTTTTACCGAAGGGACACGTCCTTTGGAGAGGACGTATTTAAGAGAGAAAAGAGAGGGAGGAACGTACATTTTCACATAACGTACGTTCCTTCTCTCCCTCTCCTTCCAAAAGAAGAACAAGAGCAAAAAATACGAATTCTTCTTCCCTTCAAGGCCTATTGACATAATAGAATAGGACGGGATCAGTCTTTCTTCTTCTCGGTGTTTAGGCTGTGGCTAACAAGGTACGTTCGATATTGTGATGTGCCTTAGGATCGGTGATACATGTGATTTTCCCGGGTTCGTCTTCCGCACTCATTTTAGGGATTCGATTTAGTGTCGAATCCGGTTTCTGGGAATCAGTAATTCCCAACATAATCACCCTACCCCGCCGTGGTTGTCGGACGCCATGTCGCGGCATCTGTTAAAAGGAGAAATAGAGGGTGAGGGAGATGAGTGAGAGAACGAGGGAACGGGTCGGAGAATGTGGTGGCGCGAGCTCGATGCTACCTCGAAGGGCAACCGTGATGCTGCCGGGGACGAGGATGCCGTGGAGGCGGCTCAGAGGCAGACGACGGTGGCGGGTCATGGGGGAAATATTAGGGTTTGTTTGTAAGTGGTGATACTAGGGTTTGCGGGAGATTGAGAAATGGTTTGTCTCAAAAGTGGACGATGCAAAGCGTTAAAAGATTGCCAAAAGCGAAGATGGATTTTTAGTAAATTTTCCTCCTCCCTTTTCAACCTTTTTGCATTCAACTGGCCAGCCGACACTTTTCTACGTACTTAAATAGTTGAAAATCATGGCCATCTTCTGTTCTTTCTCCTGAAAAATTGTATTCAATGTTGAAGTTTCATGAGGGTATATATCAATGTATGCCTCGTGGCTTAATTCACTCCCGTTGACTTAAATCGAACGTGACATATGGTTGTTTGGTTAATTCCATCGATCTTTTCTAGGGGCTCGAATCACCCAGCATTCTCACCCTTCCCGTGGGCTTCATTCATTCCATGTCTAAGATTGCAAGCAACCGAATTGGGTAGAAAGATAGATCGAACCATCGGATTTTGACATTTTAATTGCATAGACAACGTTCGACATGCTTAGAGAAAAGAAAACTAAAAACCCTAATAATCTCGACGGTTGAAACCAAAGATAATTTGCAAAAAAGTCGATAGCCGTGGAAGATATGCCCATCAACTAAATTTCTAAGCTTACGCACGTGACTCGGCCTAGACCGATGGTCACGACATTCACCAAAAAGAAAAACCCGACACCCAACAAAAAAAAAAAAGAAAAAAAAAAGGTGGGTGTTGCTTAATCATCTTCGATAAGGAAGGATTGATGGAATCGGTGAGATCTTAATCTAGTGCTATGTAAAATTAATCGGGTAATCAAAGAATTCAAACACAAGATTACTAGGGTCACACGTGCGGGCCTAAACGGGAGGGAAAATTCTAAGTTTGTGTCAAAGATTCCTTTGCAAATTCGGGTTCACATTCAGTCTGTCTCAGAGCCCCCCAACAAAGAAAAATAAAATAAAATAAAAGAAATAGAAAGATGCCATTTCCTTGCCATTTCACACCTCGAATTCGGCTGGGACGGCCTGGCGCGGCTTGGCTTGAGCCGCTTGGAATGAGCCTCCTCCGCCGGCGGCTTGCCTCCAAATTTTCTACGTACTCTAGTCTCTATGTAACGAATAATAAATTCCGTAGTGCTCTTCCTTGAAAGAGTCTAAGGTGAGGATTCTTATTTTTTAATTTTGAAGTGTCTAAGGTGAGTATTGACCGACCAAAAAAAAAGAAAAAAAGAGGTGAGTATTGACCCTTATTTCGTACCTACACGCAAAAGGACTCAAGATTAAATTATTCCAAATCGGCATTTACTTCATTTATTATGTATTTATGCGACTTTTCTTGAGTTGAAACTCAGCACATGTTCAAAAAAGAGTGTTAGAATATTTGTCATAACTTCATTTAATGATTTGAATATGTAGAGTAATAGGGCGTGCTCCATTTTCGCGGATGGATGGTGGGTGGAGTTTTAAGGACCCCAATCTCTCTCTCTCTCTCCGCACATGTGCAAACTCTATAACTCTACAAGTCATCGAACTCAACTGTACGAACCCATCGCTATCTCAATTGAGGCCACAATACCTCGTTCTCAGCGAACTTGGCCTCGACGACGGCAAGATTTCACCACGATTAGAGAGATCCAGGGAGCAAGCCAAAAGAGAAATGCATCAATCGAGTTTGCGCGTATGTTGGCATCAGAGTTTGATGATAATTGCGATTGGAGGTGGAATGGTGCTGGCATTAAAGTGGATGGTTTGGGGTGCAGAGACGTGGCGACTTCAGGTAGGTTAGGTTGCAATAGAGAGAAATTAAGGAATTTGGGGGCTAGAAGTAATCTAAATTTGAGAATTAGAGCTTTGTATGTGGTTGCTAAGGCTAGATTATTAATGATCATTGGACCCACCATAAGTCTATGTAACAAGGCAAATCGACCCTAAGCAGAGACTACGTCCAATGATCATAAGGTTTGGCACACCTTACCCTACTTGATCTCAAGTCAACTTCTAGATCCAAACTCTCTCCCAACATAACATCACTTGATTTCCTTCGGAATCTTTGGGCATCATTTCCCCAATTGGGTCATCCTCCTCTAGGCTGAAGGCTGATGCCACATCAAAACTTGGCTAGCCATCTAGAAAATTATTCGCAAATACATTATTATATTTTTTATTATATAGTTTCTGAGCAAAGAGAAAGTGGGGCTCGAGCTACTTCTTCAAGCTTGTCAAGTAGCCGAGCCGGTTTGACGTTTTCGCCGCCATGCTATTTCATTGTGGTCAACCTCATGCACGAGAAAGATCGTATGATTAGTCAGTCAAAGAAGTCGTCCGAGGTGGGACCCACTCTCTCCATCGTCCTACGTGTCACCCCCTCCCCCCTTCTCTCTCTAGATTGCTTACTGTTTCTCCATCTCTATCCTCTCTCTCTCTCTCTAAAACTAGGTCATGAATCCAGACGTGGTCTCCTCCTTCTCCTTCGCCACCCGTACGCATATATATATAACCGTAAAAACCCACAGCAGTCACCGAAAACACTGCAGGATAAGTTGTTCAACATCGCTTCAATCTTCTCTCACCAGAAGCTGACATTCTGCCGGCATTCCAAGAATGGGAAACTGTTGCAGAGCTGAATCTTCATCATCGACGGTCTGGGCCGGCGATGACTGGAGCTCACTGCTTCCTGACGGAGGAGAAGGCAAGAAGAGGCTTCTTGATGATGCTGATGGAAAGAAAGTTTCTTCGTCGTCTTCTTCACGCAGGAGAGAGATCAAGATCAAGATAAGTAAGGAGGAGCTAGAGAAGTTGGTGCAGAAAATCGAGGCTCAAGGACTGTCTCTCGAGCAAGTCCTGCCTCTTCTGATTAACCAGAACACTTTCGATCGACGTGGGTCGGGTTTCGCGAAGCACGGCTGTCATCGTTCATGGAGACCGGCTTTGCAAAGCATTCCGGAGGTCATCTAGAAGAAGTGTTCTGGTCCTTTTCTCATTCTTTTGTTCTTTGTATGTACATGGGACAAGCCATAAGTTATGGTTTTTTTTTTTCCTTCTTCTCGATAAATGACAATTTTCATAGAAGTAGTTACATAATCTCCTCTAGTATTAGGTTATGTTTGGTTTGTGAACATATACTTTGACACAATATATGTGATAATGCTACACATGATTTGATTGGGGAGATATCTATTTGCATTCAAAGACGTATCCTTGTAACTAGAAAGGATGAATCATAGTGTTATGGTTTCTTCCTTTACTTCAGCTTGATTGAGTGTCGGTACACAATTTATAGGGAGAGCCAGTTGCAAAAGATCTAATAATCACTCTGAGAATTATAGAGTTACAATTACTCAACCACTCAATTATTTCACAGTTTTAGTACGCACAAACCCACCGAGTGAAGCCCTTGAAGAAGAAGCTATGATATTCAAACAGCTTATGGACTTTTCTTGTACTGCTACAGAACAACTGAAAAACAAAAACCGCCTCCTGAAGAATTTATGTGTCATGAACCCACATTGAAACTGACTTCACCAAAATATCTCGCACGTAAATAAAAGTCCAATTTGAACTTGGAAACAACGCCAAATCCAAGCGCCCAAGAAACCTCATACTTTCCTATTGGGGCTTTGACATACTTTAATGTGGGTCCGGCGTCGTATACCGGGCTACAAACCCGACATACATTAACCGCAGAGACGATGGCAGGATTTGCAGGTGATTTCATGACAATGAGGCAAATGTTGGATGTGGTTCTTAGGTGTTTTCCGATGGAGCGATGGCTGAGGAATGGTGGTCCGCCCGTGCCACGTATATTGCACTGGTTGTTCATCGTGTTATGAGGTGGCAGCTTGGAAAGGCAATCTTGTACGACAGTACTTTGAATCTTACGAATTCTGAGACCTAATGACCGTATCCTGTTGGGGAGAAAAAGAAAAGAGAAAGATCATCTCAACCGTTAACCATTTGAATAAGTCAATGAAGCAAAAGCAAAGTCGTTTCCATCCCTTCAACCAGTTAAAAGCCTGAAAGAACTGATTCATGGATCTGCATTAGCAATAAGCCTGCTTTCAGTTTATTGGTGCAAAACACTAAGGGGCTGTTTGTTTGTATTCCCGGTTTGTGTTTATGAACACAATTTCTGTTTTTTTGTTCGGGGAACAAAAAAATAATAGAAACATATTTGTTTGCATTTTTATTCCAAATCTATTTTTTTTTGTTCCCGGGAACAAATTTGGAATAGAAACAAGAAAAAAAAAATTTGTTTCACCACCAGCCGTGATGGCTCTGCTGAATAAGGGCTCCATTGATAATTTCCCAAATGTAAGGGGTTTGAAACCCAGTGGAGGCACTTGGTGTCTTAAGTGTGACATCGGGGTGGTGGGTCATTCGCTAGCGTCATCCCAGGTTTACCTCGCCAGCTGCCGACTGTATGGGGGTTCTTGGGTCTAAAAAAAAAAAAACTTATTTCTTGTTCCTGGAACATTTCCGAGAAACAATTTTTTTCTCTCCTATTTTTTCCTTCCCTTTCTTTTCTTCTTCTTTTTTCTTTGGCCAGTCGCCGGCCTCGGCCATGGTCGGTGACCGGTCGTTGAGGGCTGACAACCTCGCCGGAGCGTTGCCGGCCCTAGGCGAGGCTGAGCGTTGCCGGTGACCAGCTAAAAGGAAGGAAAAATAAAATAAAAATATTAAAAAATTAAAAGAAACAAAAAAATCATATAAGTTTACCAAATGTGTTCCTGTTTTTTTTTTTCTATTCTAGGAACAAGTTTATCAAACGCGTTCTGCTGTTAAAAAATTATTTCCCGGAACAGAAATAGTTTTTTCTATTTCTATTTCCTGAAACAATTTTTGAACAGAAACGTTACCAAACGCACCCTAAATCATGTTGAATGCTCATATCCCAGGTCATATTTCCTTACAATCCTCTGTCATCTCCTCCACATGTGGATGGATAGCACTCCTGATTTCCATTCAATACAGGTTCGACCAAATGAAATATTTAGGGGGCTTGATGTAAATTTGAGACATCTCTCTATCGTTTAAAATGGGAAAACTGCAATTTTCCTTCTCTTGTCCACACCATCAGTCTATTTTCCGGAAATTCCATTCACGTGAACTTGGAAGTTTCAGCTGCTTCAGTCAATTTCGGCATTCCATGTTCTTATTCAGCATTAAATTCTCCGCCATATCAGTTCTCTAGAAGCGGGTATAAACTTTTCCTACTTTCTCTTCGAGTCCTGCAATTTATTTGATTCCATACACAAGGTTTATGACTTCCGACAAACTTTTCCTCGTAAAAACACTCCCGATCACCTAGGAAGCTATTCAGAATATAAAGAAATTATTTCATATTTCGGTTCGCTGGAAAAATTCTCCTACTTGACTATCAATGTTTCATTAGTCATGCTTTATTGTTTGTATTAATTTATAATCTGGTGTCATAAAAGCATGATGGCAAAATAGTGTGCTTGAGTAGGTTTTGAGAAGCTACAAATCACTTATTAATATATTTATTGAAATTTGATTAATATAACTATTGATTTGTTAAAACTATTTAATAATTTATTAAATGTTCGTTAGTTAAGTCAGTTTTTTTATTTATTAATTTACATAATTAGATTATTAAAAATCACAATATGGCCATATCTGAACATTAATTATTAGTACCGACTCAAATCGATCAATTTAATCTATGTCGATCAATTTATATACATTACAAATTCAAAGCTCCATACTTGGTTCAAACCGTACCCTATGTATATCTAACTCAATCAACATTACTAAAACACATAGATATTAAAAAACAAGAACTTTTATGCTATGCATATAGTGATTCATTCTGCACTTGTACATCTTAATAGGTACTATTGTGTGTTGCCTAATTAACTTCCCTTAGCATATATTGTGAAACATGACGGATTTACATATGTGTTGAGATAATTTTTTCTACCATATAACATTTATTTCTAGTTCAATTTACAGTATTAAATTCAATATATAATAAGATATCTGTCACTTAAATTGGAGTTTTTAACGACATTTGTCAAGCTTTTTTCTTTTTAACGACATTTGTCACTTCCAGTCTATTTGTAAACCATAATCAAACACTCATATCTCTAAGTTACGAAATCTAAAGTTTCATAAATATACTCAACTGTTGGATTTTTTAATTCCCTCGGTGAAAATGACATTGCCCCAAAAATTTAAATAGTGCAGTCTTTTGATTCTCGTTTGAATTAGTCTTTGGGTAACTTCTTGTCTATTTGTTGTACCGAGCGGACCATGAAACTAGCCGCCTCACACTTGCTCACCCCGGCTACAACATGGCAAGATACAGATATTCACACACACAATCTGAAAATGTCAAGTTTTGATATGATGAATGTTTAATAAACAAGGGAATTCATTAAGCTTACTATGAACATAGTAAACAGGGGGAGCCCTCGTCACTTGACCAAAGTTAAAAGGCATTGGACAATGAAAGTTCCAATAACAAAAGATAATGAGTGTTGGACACCCTAAGTATCAAATCTTGATATAGGTGGACACTTAAATGTCAAAACTTCCAAAAAGTACACTTAAATACCAAAATTGAGAATAAAAGAATACTTAAGTGCCAAAGACGAGAATTTCCGGCCAAATTACTAATGTGGCTTTTTTCGACAAATTTTTTACCGACACGACAATTATTTTAAAAAAATTATTCACATGGCACTGATATGACTAGCTTATCCCAAATCATTGATTTTTTTTAGGGGTGGATGACCAAATCATTGAGGGCCTTGACGGCCCTCCCCATTGCTACCACTCCATCATCGCTGAAAAGGGCTAGCGACAGTGGAGCAAGGGTCAGCCAGAGTTGCCAGGCCTCGACCAGTGGTCAACAATGCTGGTCGATTGTAGGTGAGGGCCTGCAAGCCCTTGCCCAGATTTGAGGTGAGGGGTCGCCAACCTCTCCCAGCAAGGGTTGCCACCCCTCCTTTAGATCAGGCTAAGGGTTGCCGTTGACTAGGGCAAGGTCAAGCCCTTGCCTAGATATGGGGCAAGGGGCTAGCGACCTCTCCTGATCTTGGGGTGGGTCGTGACCCCTCACCCTAGATCTAGGCAAGGGCTTGTAGGCCTTTGCCTGCAGTTGACTAGGGTTGTCGGCCATTAGCTGAGGCTCGGCGACCCCAACAAACCATTGCTCCACCCTAATGGAGGGGCGGCGGTAGCGACGTGGGTCGTATAGGCCCTCATTGATTTGCTCCCCCTATTTTATTTTATTTTTTAATTTAATTTAATTAATATTTATATTAAAAATCAAATTTGGGGGCAAAACAACATTGTTTTGGGAGAAGCTAATCACATCAACATCACGTGGATTTCCAGCTAGTTACGTTGACTAGTTTTATTATTAAAAGAACGTCAAGTCAGATTTCCAGCTAATCTTGCCAAAGTTGCATTTAAATGTCCAATTTTCAAAAAAAGCGGCACTTACGAATACATTTAGGAAGTTTTTACACTTAAAGTGTCAACTTGTGTCAAGTTTTGGGACTTATTGTATACTTTTACCAAATGATGATGGTTGGCAATTTGTGTTTTCTTGCATCAACTATAAGACATGTTCATCAACCCAAACAAAAGGGAGAAGCAAGAAATATAGAATCTCACTTCCATCTACCATCTCGGGCTAGAAATTAGGTGGAAGAACAAGCCTTTTAGTATTAGGATTTCGCACTTGTGCGGTCCCTTTCAAGAGTTAAGGTCTTGATACAAACAACTCGTTGGTGCAAGGACCGAACTGCTGCCGTCCACTCAGGATCATTTACCAAAGCAGAGGATGAACCATCATGGACCGAAAATAACAGGAATCTAGAGGAGATGAATTCCACAGAACCTACATGCATGTGCAATCCGTTTGTCAAGCTATCCAAGCAAACAGAGAGAGAATTAAACATAATAGAACTAAAAGATTAAGAAAGTTTGATGGCAGTAGCCTTCCTGCAGAAACATGGATAAAATAATTAAAACAAACTAATAATATGATAAAGATGTGTGTTTTTTTCTTTGGTCAGTATAAAGATGTGTGTTTGATGAGTAATAAATATATAGTAGATATTGTATTAGTATTCTTTATCCTCCTCCTTTGAAATATTGAAATTCTTAAAACCTATCATGAAAATATAGTTGCATCGTAAACTTTTAATCTATACAATCAAATCTTAAAACTTGTTCGATTCACACAATCAAGTAAATTTGTTCCTCTATTCAATTTGATGAAGGAAAATGCTGACTTGGCATTTCTTTTCAATTTTTTGGGGTTACACTTGACCAATGTTGTGACAACAACTAGGCACTAGGGGTGAGTATCGTTTTAGGGTAAAATCTAGAACCTAAGAACCAGACCAATGGGAATATGTAGGTTTTAGGTTCCAAGGTACGTAAGGTAGGTTCCAGATTCAAAAAATTGAGGAACTTGTTTTGATGGATAGGTTCCATGTTCGTAGCTGGAGGAACCTAGAATTTGGAACTTGGAACCTGGAACAAGTTTTAATATTTTTCTTGTTCCATGTCTCCGTGAGATCCTCCGATATTTCATGCTGTTTGATGATGAGTGTATAAACTGGAAACACTAGTTCGGGTTTCTATTTTATGATTAAGATTTTTACTTTATTAATGTTTATATTTTTCATGTATCTAAACATAAGTTATAATTAGTGAATTGTAATTGTTTAAATAACAATATAGGTGGAATCTGAGTAGATCCTAGAATCGACTCTAAAACCTATGACAATATAGGTTACGAGTGCTAAAGTATGTATGGTAGGTTCCAAGTTCCAAAAAATAGAGAACTTGTTCCAACGAATAGTTTCCAAGTTCCAGGTGGAATCTGTACGGAATCTAGAATTGCTCACTCCTATTAAGTGCCATATAAGAAAAGATTAGAAAATTTGAAAAAATGGGATAAGTGTTCTATAAGTCTTAAAACTTGTTATAAAAGTGCGATTAAATCATTAAATTTTCAAAAAGTGTGATTAAATAATAAAACTTGTTACGAAAGTTTGAGAACTTCCGATGTACTTATACCTAAAAAAAAAGGGATAATACCACAAAACATCTCAAATTGGAATCTGTGACTCATTTACCCCAAACTAATTTTCCTATCATAAAAAATTCTAAACTAAGATACTCGTGGTAAATTTACATTTTGTTAATTTCCGTCAGATACTCCTAAGTTGCTAACATGGAAACAGACATAGCAAGCAACTTTTTGATATGGAGAATTATTATAAATGGTTTTTTAAACGACATTCTTGTGGGGAAGTCACAAACGTGGCAAGCGACTTGTCTGACATAGAGATTTAGCATAAACGGTTTTTTTAATAACGTTCTTGTGGAGAGGTCAGATTTAAAGAAAATGGTATGAGATTGAGAATTAGGGCAAAGTTGAATCCTCCCTCCCTCTTTCCTTCCCTCCATCCTAACTCACCAAAATCTTAAGGCAAAATTGGGATAAAACTAGGAATTTCAACAGATATCCGAAACATGAGGGAGCTCTTGTCTAGAAGGGAAGCTGCTAGAGATGGAGATGGCAATGTCACCAGGGACAAGGACGACATGGAGTCGTGGTTCAGATGCAGACGTGGTGGTGAGAAGAATTAGGGTTTGTTTGCGAATGGGGGCATTAGGACATGTGTGCAATTGAAAGTATATTGTCTTTCATATAAGTATAGTTTGGTCTTTCTAAGTCTTGAAATCTGATCCTCAACGAGAAAAATGTATTACCAAAACTACAGGATGCAAAGTGGTGAAGATGTGAAATGAAGATTGTTGGGATCGTCGGATCCCCAAAAACAGGATTCGTCACTTAAACCGAATCCCTAAATCAATGCGGAAGATAAGCCCGGGAATTAAACACGTATCACCGATCGTAAAGCACACCACGGAATCGAGCGTACCTTGTTGGCCACAGATTAGACACCGATGCCGTATTCAGGAAGAGATTTCAGTCTCGTTCGATCCGATGTCAAAAAATCGCCGTGAAGGGAAGATGGCGTCACTTCTTTGCTTTATGAGAGAGAGAGTGTTCTTGAAGAGAAAAAGAATGTTCGTACAAAATGCCAAGAGGTGTCTTCTCCTTCTCTCTCATCCCTTTTATAGGTTCCTCTTTCCACGGGCCTAATTCCCGTGGGCCGGACCTTTAGGCCCATCGTGGCCGGGCCAACTTAGGCCCATTATAATAAATCCATCATCTCCCACTCGCACATGGTGGGTCAAAACCAACATGGGCGGATAGGCCCAACTTAGGCCCATCAACTGAAAATCCTCTTTTCCTCTTTCAACATTCATACCGGTGAATAATCCGTGCGACCAGCATACTTTGAGAGCTCGTTGCTATACATCTGTTAGGAATATATAGCAGCTCATATTGGGCATCATTTTCCGAGTAAATTTAGTATGCAGTACCCTAGATCGATCGATCACATTTATATCTCTCTTAATCTCATTCAAACAATGATATATATATATATATTGTATTCACAATTATGATTATCCCAAAGACAGTCATAATTGGTCGACCTGTGAATACAAAACCACAATGTGATTCTACAAATCCGATCTTCCTCTTTCCTTCAAACTCTCAATTTCAGTTCAACTTGCTTTTCTAGAAATGTCCCATTAGATCGAATCATCTCATGACCATTGGCAACATTCTAAGATAGCAAACACTAAATAGAAATCTTGAGAATAAGTAAGAGTCATGAGGGCACTAAAAAATGAGGAACTCTATTTCTCAAGAGTCTCACACGTCATAAAAGTTGAGATCATAACTTTTGCCACTCTTATAGGTCGTCTCATGCATACGTAGTATGAAATACGTATTACGGTATTAACTCCTTTCCCATGGAGCGTATGTCTACACAATCAATACCGTACAGATGATAGTTCAGACATACCCAATGTCTAACTTGAGTTCACGTATTTACTCATTCACAAAATTCATTAGAACTCACATCTGGCATCTTAGACAGATAAAGTAAAATGTGTGGGTTATTTTACTTTCGGACATCGTAAGCATTATGTCCTCATCTTAACACTCAGTTAAGGCGACATATTTATTTTAAGCTTGAGCTCTCGATTATCACCTAGATAATAAGCTTAAAAACAGTCTCATCTCTATCTATCACATAGTAAATAGAGGCGATTACCCGTGTGAGTGGGCTAATCTCTTATCTGTCCGACATACTTTCTCAACATAATATAATGCACTAAGCATTAAGATGCATAAAGATTAAACAAAGTCTCATAGGCATTAATAATAAAACAACACTAGTCCATACATGTGAACAACTCAGGGAAAATACAATCCAGTACATCAGACTCTACGCAATCCTAGAGATTTTACATGACCACAAAACACATCTCTAGGTATTGGCTTTGTCATAGGATCTGCTACCATTCTATGCGTAGATATGTACTGCAAGTTCACATCCTTTCGTGCAACCATATCTTTTACAAAGTTATACTTGGTATCTATATGTTTGGTCTTGCCATGATATTTTGGATTTTTAGTGTACGCTATAGCTGCTTGGCTATCACTGTTAACCAATAACGGATGTGCAGCTTTCTCAATAACACCTAAATGATCCAAAAATCTCTTAAACCAAACTCCTTCTTGCACCGCTGCTGATAATGCCACGAACTCAGCTTCCATCGTAGATAAGGCTATACACGTTTGCTTCTTACTGCTCCACGATATGGCGCCATTGTTCAGTAAGAAAGCAAATCCAGAGGTAGATTTCCTTTCATCTAAATCTCCTCCCCAATCAGCATCTGAATAGCCTTCAAGTCGCAGATCCTTTCCTTGGTAATTCAACTTGAAATCAGCAGTTCCCTTCAGATACCTCAGTATTCTCTTAACGGCTTTCCAATGTGCTAGACCTGGATTGGATTGGTATCTACTCACCATTCCAACTGCAAAACATATGTCGGGTCTTGTACACATCATATCGTACATCAAGCTCCCAACTGCACTAGCATAAGGAACATGTTTCATTTGTTCCTTTTCTTGTGGAGTCCTCGGACACAGTCTATGGCTCAATCCTTCACCTTTTGCAATAGGAGTGTCTATGGGTTTACAATCTTGCATACGAAATCGTTCAAGAACTTTATTTATATATGTTTCTTGCGAAAGAGACAACGATCTCTTCGAACGATCTCTTGAAATCTTAACTCCAAGAATGTATGCAGCCTCACCCATATCCTTCATCTCAAAGTTGGAAGATAACCAACTCTTGACAGTATGAACAAACTCCATATTGCTTCCGGCAATCAGTATATCATCAACATATAATGATATGATCACAAAATGATCCTTGGATCTTTTGATATATACGCAATGATCCTCATCAATCATTGTAAAATCATATGCCATTATGGCATTATGAAAACGTATATACCATTGTCTCGATGACTGCTTAAGGCCGTATATCGATCTCAAAAGTCGACATACATTTTCTTCTTGGCATTTCACTATGAAACCAGTAGGTTGTTCCATGTATATTTCTTCCTCTAATTCTCCATTGAGGAAAGCAGTCTTTACATCTATCTGATGTAACTCAAGATCCATACTAGATACTATTGCCAGAATAATGCGAATCGAGGTAAATCTCACTACAGGAGAAAACGTATCTTCATAATCAATTCCTTCCTGTTGATTATACCCCTTCGCAACAAGGCGAGCGTTATGCCTTTCTATCGATCCATCAGCCTTTCGCTTTATTTTGAGAACCCACTTGTTCCCAATAGCTCTGCGTTCTTTTGGAAGATCAACCAGTTCCCAGACTTGATTTGATTTCATTGACTCCATTTCCTCTTCCATTGCATGAATCCATTTTTTCTTACTAGGGCAATTCAGAGCCTCATTAATATTTCTTGGCTCATCCTCATCTTGTGGAGCAACCATAAAAGTTTCCCCTTCAATGTCAAAACGTCAACGGGGAATACTTTGGCGACTTGTTCGCCGTATGGGAGTTTGTACACTTTGCACATCATTCCCCATTATGCTCCCACTGTGATTAGATAATGATGATGTCATCTCATTATGTGGTTGCAATTGAGAATGAGTTGGATTCAATTCATCACTTCTCATATTACTCCCACTTGGACGAACTCCACCAAGATCATTATCTTGATCCTAGGTTTCAAATAGGATTTGTCTTCCCCTATTTCGCCCTTCTTAGGAAATTCATCCTCTAAGAATGTGACATCCCGTGATTCAAATTCAGTTATACTCCCACTTTCCTGCTCACCTATGAACACATACCCTTTTGAGTGTTCCGAGTATCTTATGAAAATACTCTTCTTTCCTCTGGGACCCAGTTTCCCAAACTTGTGAGAGGACTCATGTGTATAGGCAGCACAACCCCATGGCTTAAGAAAACTTAAGTCCGGTTTTCTACCTGTCCATAACTCATATGGAGTGGAAGTAACTGATTTGGAAGGCACTCGGTTAAGTATATAGGCAGCAGTTAACAACGCATCACTCCAAAAGGTGATAGGTAAGTTAGCATGCGCCATCATGGACCTAACCATTTCCAGTAGGGTTCTGTTTCTTCTCTCCGCAACACCATTTTGTTGAGGAGTATAAGGAATAGATAACTGTCTTTCTATTCCTTTTTCATCACATAATTTTCTGAACTCATCAGATAAATATTCTCGACCTCGATCGGATCTCAATGCTTTTATTTTCTTGTCTAATTGATTCTCTACCAGGTTCATAAACCTTTTGAAACAACTTATTGCTTCAGATTTGTGAGAAATCAAATAGACATATCCGAATCGAGTATAATCATCTATAAAAGTGATGAAATAAATAGCCCCATGCCTTCCTCTCACATTCATTGGACCACAGACATCAGAATGGATTAAATGCAGAGGGAATTAAGCTCTTTTACCTTTTCCAAATGGTTTCCTTGTCGTTTCTAAGTCTTGAAATTTGATCCTCAACGAGAAAAATGTATTACCAAAACTATAGGATGCAAAGTGGTGAAGATGTGAAATGAAGATTGTTGGGATCGTCGGATCCCCAAAAACCGGATTTGTCACTTAAACCGAATCCCTAAATCAATGCGGAAGATAAGCCCGGGAATTAAACACGTATCACCGATCGTAAAGCACACCACGGAATCGAGCGTACCTTGTTGGCCACAGATTAGACACCGATGCCGTATTCAGGAAGAGATTTCAGTCCCGTTCGATCCGATGTCAAAAAATAGCCGTTAAGGGAAGATGGCGTCACTTCTTTGCTTTATGAGAGAGAGAGTGTTCTTGAAGAGAAAAAGAATGTTCGTACAAAATGCCAAGATGTGTCTTCTCCTTCTCTCTCATCCCTTTTATAGGTTCCTCTTTCCACGGGCCTAATTCCCGTGGGCCGGATCTTTAGGCCCATCGTGGCCGGGCCAACTTAGGCCCATTATAATAAATCCATCAAAGATGGTTTTTAGTATCTTTTCTTTGTAAAGTTCCTCCTCCCTTTCAACCTTTTCTGTAATTGGTCAGACGACAATTTTCTACGTACTTAAAAAGTTGAAAATCGATGCCCATCTTTTCGTTCTTTTTCATTGAAGAGTCAATTCGCATTTTTTATGGTGGTACATATCAACGTATACTTCATGTCTTAATTCACTCTCTTTGACTTAGATCGAACATGACATAATACATGTGGAAGTTTAACTAATTCCATCAATTTTTCTAGGGGCTTGAATCACAGCATTCTCATACCTCCCGTGGGCTTAATTCATTCTCTGTCTAATATTGCTAGCAAGGGAATTGAATTAAAAAAAGAAGAAGAAGGACCCCCGACTATCGGATCTTGACATTTTAATTATATGGGTAATTTCTTTTTGCATGAATTTAAATTGACACCTTCAAATAAGGAATTACGTATTAACAATTTCAATGGTTGAAGAAAAGTCCATTCCGTTGATTATGATGGTGATAGTAAAATCGAGTCCGAATTTTAGCAATGATAATGTAGAAAATAGATGGTCATGTAACATATGGACATAAATGAATTGCTAGCTTACGCATGCAACTTAGTTTGAACGGCATTCACCAATAAAGAACAGCCCGGCCTTGGAAAAAAAAATGAAAAAAAGGGCATTACTTGATGATGTTCAACAAGGAGGGATCGACGGACCCAGTGAGATATTAATAAAGCACTCTATTTTGCTTGTGAAATTAATCGGACATTCAAAAATTCGAAACACAAAATTCACTATGCAAAGAAAGTCACCCGTGGAAGTGAAAACGGAAGAGAAAATTCAAGTTTGTGACAAAGATTCCTTCACAAATTCAAGTTCACATTCACTTTGTGTCAAAAATCCCAAAAAAATAATAAATAAATAAAAGATGCCATTTCCTTGGCATTTCACACCCCCGATTCGGCTGGGATAGATTGGTTCGGCAGAAGACGTATCAAACCGTACTAATTTGGCTTGGCTTGAGCACTTGGAATGAGCCTCCTCCAGCGGCTTGCTTCCGAATATTATAAAGAAAGAAATACAGATAATAAATGATTAGCGTCTACTGTAAGTATTTATTTTCCAACTTAAATTAATTAAGGACGTGTTTGTTTCTTGGAAAGAAATTTCCAAAAAAAAAAAAAATGATCGTTTGTATTACCTACAAAAATGAATGAATGAAATTTTTTTTCATCAATCACCAAAATACTTAGACATAAACCCTTTTCAATTGAGTTAGAAATTAATTTTAAGGACCGCTGACTCTCTCTCCCTTTCCAAGATTGAGGTCGAGTTTAACATCATGCAAGGCAACAGGGCTAAGGTGCGGACAACAACCGTGGAGAGAGATCTAGGAAGCGAAGTCAAAAAAGAGATGCGTCTATGGAGTCTTTAAGCAGGGGCAGACGAGATAGCAACATTAACAACGATGTTTAAGGGTAGAGAGAGGTGGCGACTCCAGGCCGATTAGGTTGCGAGAGAGCAATCAATCAGGGAATTTTGAGGATATGAATTTTCTAAATTTGAGAACTAGAGTTTCATATGCGATTTCAGTAAGATTAGATTATAAATAATCATTGGATGCATGATGACTTACAATTTATTTAACAGGGTAAATTGACGCTAAATGCGGCCTAAGTGTAGACTATGTTCAAGAATCAAACGCGCTATTACCTAGATTGTCTCCACTAATCACAACCTTTTGTTTAACTTCCTTATCTGATCTCAAATCTACGTTTTAGATTCGAGCTCCTCCTCCTCCCCCGGGTAAAACATCACTTGATTTTCATTATTATATAAGATTTTGAAGATAGACAAGGGGGCTCGAGCTCCAAGCTTCTTTAGGAGCTGAGCCGTCGACGTTGTCACCATGTCATTTCATTTTGGTCCCCATCTTCCTACGTGTCACCTCTCTCTCTCTCTCTCTATCCCTGTGTTCTTTGCTTACTCTTTCTCCATCTTTATCCTCTCTTTAACCGAGTCATGAACATTGACCTTCTCTTCCTCTCCTCGTCACCCAACACGCATATATACCCACAAACGCACACACTCACCAAACATAGCACAATAACTTGTTCAACATCGCTTCAATCTTCTCTCACCAGAAGCTGACATTCTGCTGGCATTCCAAGAATGGGAAACTGTTGCAGAGCTGAATCTTCATCATCAACGGTCTGGGCTGGCGATGACTGGAACTCACTGCGTCGTGATGGAGGAGAAGGCAAGAAGAGGCTTCTTGATGATGCTGATGGAAAGAGAGTTTCTTCTTCTTCTTCTTCTTCATCACGCAGGAGAGAGATCAAGATCAAGATAAGTAAGGAGGAGCTAGAGAAGTTGGTGCAGAAAATCGAGGCTCAAGGACTGTCTCTAGAGCAAGTCCTGCCTCTTCTGATTAACAAGAACACTTTCGATCGATGTGGGTCGGGTTTTGCGAAGCACGGCTGTCATCGTTCATGGAGACCGGCTTTGCAAAGTATTCCGGAGGTCATCTAGAAGAAGTTTTCTGGTCCTTTTCTCATTCTTTTGTTCTTTGTTTGTACATAGGGCAAAGCATAGGTTTTGTTTTGTTTTTGTTTTTTGTTTTTTGTTTTCGATATATGACAATTTTCATAGAAGTAGTTACATAATCTCCTCTAGTATTAGGTTATGTTTGGTTTGTGAAAATGTACTTTCACACAATATATGTGCTAATGCTACACATGATTTGATTGGGGAGATATTATTTGCATTTAAAGACTTATCCTTTTAACTAGAAAGGATAAATCATAGTATCGTGGTTTCTTCTTTCACTGATCGAGTGTCAAGTACATAATCTAATAATCACTCGGAGAATTATAGAGTCACCATCGCTCAACTACTTAAGTATTTGACAGTTCTATTACGCATAGACCACCCACGGTATTTAGTCTCATGTCATTACTCAATAAGGTAAATCGCCGATGATTACCTCACCCCTTCCAAACACTCACGCCTTCCTCGAGACAAGCAATCCAAATTGAATGTACTGCACAAATCACCGAGTGAAATCCTCGAAGAAGAAGCTTTGATATTCAAACAGCGTATGGACTTCTTTGGTACTGCTACAGAACAACCGAAAAGCAAAAACCGCCTCTTGAAGAATTTATATGTCATGAACCTACTTCACCAAAATATCTTCCACATAAATAAAAGTCCAATTTGAACCTGGAAACAACGGCATATCCAAGCGTCCAAGAAACCTCATACTTTCCTATTGGGGCTTTGACATATTTTAATGTGGGTCCGGCGTCGTATACCGGGCTAAAAACTCGCCGCAGAGACGATGGCAGGATTTGCAGGTGATTTCATGAGAATGAGGCAATATCAGTAGCTATCCTGCGAATGCGGATGTGGTCCTTAGGTGTTTTCTGATGGAGCGATGGCTGAGGAATAATGGTCCGTCCGTGCCGCGTATATTGCTCTGGTTGTTCATCATGTTATGGGGTGGCAGCTTGCAAAGACAATCTTGTACGACAATACTTTGAATCTTACGAATTCTGAGATCTAATGACTGTATCGTGTTGGGGAAAGAAAGAAAAGAGAAAGATCATCTCAACCGTTAACCATTTGAATAAGCCAAAGAAGCAAAAGCAAAGTCATTTCCATCCCTTCAACCAGTTAAAAGCCTGAAAGAACTGATTCTTGGATCTGCACTAGCAATAAGCCTGCTTTCAATCTATCGGTGCAAAACCCTAATGCCGAAGACTCATATCTCAGGCCGTATTTCCTTACCATCCTCTGTTATCTCCTCTACGTGTGGATGGATAGCACTCCTGATTTCCGTTCAATAATGGTTCAACCAAATGAAATATTTAGGGGGCTTGATGTAAATTTGAAACATCTCTCTATTGTATAAAATGGGAAAACTGTGATTTTCCTTCTCTTGTCCACACCATCAGTCTATTTTCCGGAAATTCCATTCCCACGAACTTGGGTGTTGCGGCTGTTGCAGTCAATTTCGGCATTCTATGTTCTTACTTAGCATTAAATTCTCCGCTACGTCAGTTCTCTAGAAGTGGGTATAAACTTTTCCTACTTTGTTTGAGTCCTGCTATTTATTTGATTTCGTACCAATGCTTACGACTTCCGATGAACTTTTCCTTGTGAAAATACTTCCGATCACCTAAGGGTATGTTTGTTTACGTTCTTTGTTTCTGTTTTTAAACAAAAATTCTGTTTTTTTGTTCTTGGGAATAAAATTGGAACATAAATAAGAAATAAGAAAAAGTTGTTTTTTTGTTCCAAAAACACTTTAAAAGAACAAAAACACAAAATAAAAAACTTGTTTCTTTTTTGTTTCTTTTCTTTTCTTTTTCTTTTTTTCTTCTTTTTTCTTTGGCCGGTCGCCGGCCTCAGCCATGACCGGCGATCGGCTGGCGAGGGCTGGCAACCTCGCCGGAGCGTCGCCAGCCCCTGGCGAGGCTTGGCCTTGCCTTGGCTAGGCGAGCTTGGGCTCGCCCAGATCCGGCGAGGCCGAGCTCGCCCAGCCATTGGCGAGGTCGCCGGACCTTGGCGAGGCTCGACTTTGCCTTGGTTGGGCGAGCTCGGCCTCGCCAGATCTGGGTGAGATTGAGCTCGCCAAGCCGCACCTCGCGCCGACCAAGCCTCACCGGTGGCTAGGCAAGCTCGGCCTGGCTGGATTTGGGCGAGCCCGAGCTCTCCCAGCCAAGGCGAGGCCGCTGGCCCTTGTCGGCCAGTCGCCGGCCATAGTCGAGGCCGACGATCGGCCAAAAGAAGAAAAAAAAAAAAGGAAAAGTAAAATAAAAATATTAAAAAATTAAAAGAAACAAAAAAAGAACACAAATTTACCAAATGTGTTTCTATTCTTTTTTTTTATTCCCGGAACAAGTTTACCAAACGTGTTTTTCTGGTAAAAAATTGTTCCCCAGAACAAAAAAAGAACATAAACACAAACAAACGCACCCTTAAGATGCTACTTAGAATATAAAGAAATTATTTCGTATTTCGGTTGGTTGGAAAAATTCTCCTACTTGATTATCAATGTTTCATTAGTCGTGCTTTATTTTTTTTGTATTTATTTATAATCTCGTATCTAAAGCACAACGGCAAAATAGTGTGCTTGAGTAGGTTTTGAGAAGCTACTAATCATTTATTAATATATTTATAGAAATTTGATCAATATAAATATTAATTTATTAAAAAATATTTAATAATTTATTGAATATTCATCATTTAAGTCAGCTTTTTATTATTAATTTACGTAATTAGATTATTAAAAATCACAGTATGGCCATATCGGAAAATTAATTATTAGTTCCAACTCAAATTAATCAAATTAATTTGTTTCGATCAATTTATATATAATACAAATTGAGAGCCCCATACTTGATTCAACCCTTATCCTATGTATACCCGACTCAACCCACATTACTAGAACACATAGATATTAATGATTGCGCACTTATACATCTTCAAATCGAATGAAGATAATGATAGGTATTATTGCGTGTTGCCTAATTAACTTCCCTTAGCATATATTGTGAAACATGACGGGTTTACATATATGTTGAGATAATTTTTCCACTATATAACTTTTATTCCTAGCTCAATTTATAGTATTCAAATTCAATATATATTAAGATATCTGTAATTTAAATTAGAGACTTTAATGATATTTCTCAAACTTTTTTCTTTGAAATATAAGAATTTTAAATTTTTATTTGTAGATGAAAGAATCATTTGGAAAGCTCATTTAAAGAAGGAAGGGACTTCGACTTGACGTGCATCCGTATAAAGTAGCTGAATGGTTAGTAAAACAGTATTTTCCAAGCCCGCTTGAATTATTAAACTATATGTCAAGATAAATGATCAGAGACTTTTTTAAATATAGCTTTTCACTAAACAAAAGTTTATTTCAAATGCGCTTGGAAAATACTTTGGAAAATGACATAAATAGCCTTTGCAATGTGGCCCTCGAACTTCAACTTAATGTTATTGACCGCTAAATTTCAGCTATCATATTTAATTCTTTATTGCATAAGAAAATTAGAGGTTGGTCCAACCGCTAAACAAAAATATCATTAGCATTATTCATATTCATATCACATGAAAATCACATGGCCCTTTGCACAGTATTATCATGTATCATTGTACGTGCGATTGAAGAGACTTTTTTAAAATGTGATCGGACATGGTGAGTTTGAACTCCACACTCAACTCCTTGTCGATGAAATACAATCTCTGACGGTTCGATGGTTATCTGCAATTATTAATTCAATTCTATTCTGAAAAGGAGAAAAAATTGGGGTGAAGAGAAATATCCGGGCAAAGGCTAATCCACAAGTTACAAAAAAAAGGGAAATATGATTGTAAGGTGTTTAAGTTTGAAAAGCGAAAACATATTTGTCATTATTTCCAAAATTCTCATCAATAAGAAGAATCCCTAGTGATTTTGTGGGAATATGCTGCTTTCCTTGCCTTAGTGAATAATATGTCTTTGCATCGAGTTTGATCGTTCACATTCAAGAAAAATCGTAAAAAGTTTGATGTTTGCTTTCCTATACCCCAAGTTCTGTTCCCCATTCAATGCTACAACACCATAAAATGAGTGGATGGGACGTGTGTAGATTAGGGAAAAGTATCAAAAAAGTCTTAAATCTATTGCATTGGTACCAATTCTGTCATAAACTTTTTAATTGGACCAATTCAGTCATAAACCTTTTAATATTGGTACCAATTTAGTCCATCCGGTCAATTTTGGCCGGTTGACGCTGACGTGGACGTTGGCTGGTGGCCGGACGTTGACGTGACAATTTTTACAATTTTTTTTATAATTTTTTCAAAATTTTTATTAATTTTCTTTTTTCTTTTTCCTTTTTTTTTT
The DNA here is from genome assembly GCA_007663325.1 of Eucalyptus pauciflora. Taxonomy (NCBI): domain Eukaryota; kingdom Viridiplantae; phylum Streptophyta; class Magnoliopsida; order Myrtales; family Myrtaceae; genus Eucalyptus; species Eucalyptus pauciflora. Next base: position 134,784 of record VMYD01000288.1, read on the forward strand.
TCTGCCTTCTTCCTGGCGGTGGCCGGCGAGGGTCGCGAAACCCTCGCCTGGCCTCTCCCAGGGCTGCTGGTAAGGCAGCTTCGCTCGAATCTGGGCGAGGCCAGCCTCGCCTAGGGCCGTGGGCGAGGTGGCTTAGCCTAGATCTGGGCGAGGCCAGCCTTGCCCGCGGCTGGCGAGGGCCGCATTTTGGCCTTGCCGGCCTTGGGCGAGGTAGCATTCGCTCGCGGCAAGGCCAGGGCAAGGCTGGCCTCGCCCAGATCTGGGCTAAGCCGCCTCGCCCATGACCCTAGGCAAGGCCGAGTGAGGGCTGCGACCCTCACTGGCAACTGGCGAGGGTCCCGAGCGAGGTTGGCCTCACCTAGATTCGGGCGAAGCCACCTCGCCGTCGGTAGGTGAGGACCGCAACCCTCGTTGGCGGCAAGCGAGGGCTTCGTGGCCCTCGCGTAGTGGCCGGTGAGCTTCACCAGCCACCGTTAGGAAGAAGGCCGAAAAAAAAAGGAAAAAGAAAAGAAAAGAAAATTAATAAAAAATTCGAAAAAGTAAAAAAAAAAAACCATAAAAATTTCCACGTCAGCGTCCGACCACCGGCCGACGTCCATGTCAGTGTCGACCGGCCAAAATTGGCTAGATGGACTGAATTGGTACAAATATTAAAAGATTTAGGACTGAATTGGTCCAATTGAAAAGTTTAGGACTGAATTGGTACCAATGCAATAGGTTTAGGGCTTTTTTGGTACTTTTCCCGTGTAGATTATTCCGGTCAATACCTAATGCGGTGAATTGATAGGACTTCCCGTCTATTTGCAAACCATAGTGTCAAACACTGATATCTCTAAGTCACGAAAACTAAAGTTTCATAAATATTCTCAACTGTTGGGTATCCTAATTCCCTCGGTGAAAATGACATTGCCCCAAAAATTTAAACATTGCAGTCTTTTGATTCTCGATTGAATTAGTCTTTGGGTAACTTCCCGTCTATCTGTTGTACAGAGCGGGCCATGAAATTAGCCGCCCCATGCTTGCTCAACCCGGCTACAATAGGACAAGATAGAGCTATTCACACAAGCAATATGAAAATGTCAAGTTTTGATGTGATGATTGATTAATAAACAAGAGAATTCATTCAGCTAACTATAAACATAGTAAACAGGGGGAGTCCTCATCACTTAATAGGGGTTGCAATGGGAACTGCTCGAACCAGGAACCACTCGGATCAGATTGGACTAGCCAGTTTTGGGCGGTTCCCAAAGAGGGCAGTCTGATTCCTAGTTCCCACTTTTGGAATTGGTGGCCGGACCAAAATCGGTGGCTAGTTGGTTCGGTTCCCGATTCCTAAGTGGGAACGGGACTGATCAGTCTAATCGGGCCAAACTAGTTAATTCCTCCCAATTTCTCCCATTTTTCATTTTTATTTTTGGCCCAAAACATCAAATTTATTGGTTCCACTAGACCGGTCGGTCGGTCCAATTCTCGATTCCAGGACCAGTCGGTTCAGTTCCCGGTCTTGGAATCTGGGAACCGGTTCTCCCAGTCCGATTCCTGGTTCCACCTCAAAACCGGACCGGACCGAGAACCGATCAATCCTATCACTTAACCAAAGTTAAAAGGTACTGGACAGTAACAAAAGATAATGGTTGGCGATTTGTGTTTTCTTGCATCAACTTTGAATTATAACACATGTTCGTCAACCCAAACAAAAGGGAGAAGCAAGAAATATAGAATCTCACTTTCCTCTACCATCTCGGGCTAGAAGCCTTTGAGCATTAGGGTTTCGCACTTGTACAGTCCCTTTCAAGAGTTAAGATCTTGATACAAACAACTCGTTGGTACAACGACAGACTGCTGCTCTCTACTCAGGATCATTCACAAGGGCAGAGGATGAACCATCATGGACTGAAAATAACGGGAATCTAGACGAGAGGAATTCCATAGAACCTACATGCGTGCAATCTGTTTGTCAAGCTATCCAAGCAAACAGAGAGAATTAAACATAATAGAACTAAAAGATTAAGAAAGTTTTATGGCACCAGCCTTCCCCCAGAAACATTGATAAAATAATTAAAACAAACTAAGAATATGACAAAGATGTGTGTTTGATGTGTGATAAATATATAGTAGATATTGTATTAATCTTCTTTTTCCTCCTCCTTTGAAACATTGAAATTCTTAAAACCCGTCACGTATATGTAGTTGCATCCTAAACTTTTAATTTATACAATCAAATCCTAAAACTTATTCAATTTATGTAATCAAGTAAATTTGTTCCTCTGTTCAATTTGATGAAGGAAAATGCTGACTTGGCTTTTAGTATTTTGGGGTTAGACTTGACAAATGTTGCTGCAACAATTGGGCGCCATATAAGAAAGGATCGGAAAATTAAAAAAAGTAAGGGATAATATCACAAAATATCTCAAACTGATATCCGTGACACATTTACCCTAATCTAATTTTCTTATCATAAAAAATTCTTAATTAAGACACTCGTGACAAATTTACTCTTTCTTAGTTTCCATCCAATATCTCTAATTTACTCTTTCTTAGTTTCCATCCAATATCTCTAAATTGCTGACATGAAAACAGACGTGCAAGCGACTTGTCGACATAGAGATTTAGAATAAATGGTTTTTTAAACGACGTTCTTGTGTGGAAGTCAAAAACGTGGCAAGCAATTTGTCTGACGTGGAGATTTAGCGTGAATGGTTTATTAAATGAGTTCTTGTGGGGAGGTCAGATTTAATGAAAATGGTCTGAGATTGAGAATTAGGGCAAAGTTCAATCCTCCCTCTCTCCCTCCTAAATCACCAAAATCTTAAGGCAAAATTGCGATTAAACTAGGGATTTCAGCAGATATCCGAAACATGAGGGAGCTCTTGTCTAGAAGGGAAGCTGCTGGAGATGGCAATGCCACCAGGGACAAGGACGACGTGGAGTCGCGGCTCAGATGCAGACGTGGTGGCCAGAAGAATTAGGGTTTGTTTGCGAATGGGGGCGTTAGGACGTGTGCGCAATTGAAAAACTATTGTCTTTCAGATAAGTATTGTTTGGTCTTTCTAAGTCCTGAAATCTAATCCTCAACAACAAGCATGTATTACCAAAACTAGCAGATGCAAAGTGGTGAAGATGTGAAATGAAGATGGTTTTTACCAGCTTCTTTTTGTAAATTTCCTCCTCCCTTTCAACCATTTCTGTGACTGGTCAGACCACAATTTTCTACGGACTTAAAAGGTTGAAAATGCATGGCCATCTTTTTTTTTTAATTTTTTTCACTGAAGAGTCGATTCCCGTTTACAAATTCAATGTTGGGGCTTTATGGTGGTACACATCAACTTAAGCTTCATTGCTTAATTCAATCTCCTTGACTTAGATCGAATGTGACATAATACATATGGTTGTTTAACTATCTCCATCAATTTTTCTAGGGGCATGAATCACAGCATTCTCATACTTCCCGTGGGCTTAATTCATTCTCTGTCTAATATTGCTAGCAAGGGAATTGAATAAATAATAATAACAAAAGACCCCTGACTATCGGATCTTGACATTTTAATTATATAGATAATTTCTTTTCGCATGAATTTAAATCGACACATTTAAATAAGGAATTAAGTATTAACAATTTCAATGGTTGAAGAAAAGTTCATTATGTTAATTACGATGGTGATAGTAAAATCGAGTCCCAATTTTAGCAACGATAATGTAGAAAATTGATGGTCATGGAACATATGGACAAAAATTAATTGCTAACTTATGTATGCAACTCAGTTTGAACGGCATTCACCAAAGAAGAACAGCCCGGCATAAAAATAAATAAATGAAAAAAAGGCATTACTTGATGATGTTCAACAAGGAGGGATCGACAGACCCGGTGAGATATTAATAGAGCACTCTATTTTGCTTGTGAAATTAATCGGATATTCAAAAAGTCGAAACACAAAATTCACTATGCAAAGAAAGTCACCCGTGGAAGTGAAAACGGAAGAGAAAATTCAAGTTTGTGACAAAGATTCCTTCACAAATTCAAGTTCACATTCACTTTGTGTCAAAACTCCCAAAAAAAATAATAAATGAATAAAAGATGCCATTTCCTTGGCATTTCACACCCCCAATTCGGCTGGGATAGCTTGGTTCGGCAAAAGACGTACCAAACCATGCTAATTTGGCTTGGCTTGCGCACTTGGAATGAGCCTCCTCCAGCCGCTTGCTTCCAAATTCTCTATATACTCAATATGTAACAGATGATATATTAATATTATAAATAAAAAAAATAAAGATAATAAATGATTAGTGTCTACTGTAAGTATTTATTTTCCAACTTAAATTTAATTAATGATGTGTTTTTTTCATGGAAAGAAATTTCCAAAAAAAATGATCGCTTATATTACCTACAAAAATGAATTGAGTTAGACATAAACCTTTTTCATTTGCGAATTGAGTTAGAAATTAATTCTAAGGACTGCTGACTCTCTCTCCCTTTCCAAGATTGAGGTCGAGTTTAACATAGTTTTTAAAGATAGCTACGCCGTTGACGTTGTAATGTTCGTGTGCATGAGAAGATATATTGATTGGTCAGTCAAAAAAGTCATCCCAGGTGGGTCCCTATCGTCTTACGTGTCACCTCTCTCTCTTCTCTCTCTCTCTCTCGCTGTTATTTGCTTACTCTTTCTCCAACTTTATCCTCTCTCCATAACCAAGTCATGAATCTAGACCTCTCTCTTCTTCTCCTTCGCTACCCACACACACATATATATATATCCATAAACGCACACATTCACCCAAATAGAGCACGATAACTTATTCAAATCGCTACAATCTTCTCTCACCTCAAGCTGACATTTTGCTTGTATTTCAAGAATGGGAAACTGTTGCGGAGCTGAGTCTTCATCATCATCATCCATGATTTGGGCTGGTGATGATTGGAACTCGCTGCTTAAAGATGCAGGAGAAGGCAAGAGGCGTCTCGATGGTGCTGATGCAAAAAGAGTTTCTTCTTCTTCTTCTTCTTCTTCTTCCTGCAGGAGAGAGATTAAGATCAAGATCAGTAAGGAGGAGCTAGAGAAGTTGGTGCAGAAAATGGAAGCTCAAGGACTGTCTCTAGAGCAAGTCTTGCCTCCTCTGATTAACAAGAACACTTTCAATTGTCATGGATTGGGTTTCGTGAAGAGTGGCGGTCATCGTTCATGGAGACCGGCTTTGCAAAGTATTCCGGAGGCCATCTAAAAGAAGTTTTATCATCCTTTTCTCATTCCTTTGTTCTTTGTATGTACATGGGATAAATAATAGGTTTTGTTATCTTTTTTTTTTTTTTGGGATATATGACAATTTTTATAGAAGTAGGTGCATGATCTACTCTAGTATCAAGTTATGTTTGGTCTGTGAAAATGTACTTTGACACAATATATGTGCTAATGCTACACATGATTTGATTGGGGAGATATTTATTTGCATTTAAAGACTTATCCTTGTAACTAGAAAGGATAAATCGTAGTGTTGTGGTTTCTTCCTTTACTTCAGCTTGATCGAGTGTTAGTCCATAATCTATAGGGAGAGCCAGCTGCAAAAGATCTAATAATCACTTAGAGAATTACAAAGTTACCATCACTCAACCGCTCAGCTATTTCATGGTTCTAGTACTGCACAAATTCACGGTGTCTAATCCTATGTAATTATTACTCAATACAGTAAATCACAGATAATCACCTGGCCGCTTTCGAACGCTCACACCTTCCTTGAGACAAGCAATCCAAATTGGATGTACTGCACGAATCACCGAGAGAAACCCTTGAAGAAGAAGCTTTGATATTCAAACAGCTTATGGACTTTTTTTGTGCTGCTACAAAAAAACTGAAAAGCAAAAGCCAACTCTTGAAGAATCTATGTCATGAACCCACGTTGGAACCTACTTCACCAAAATATCTTGCGCATAAATAAAAGTCCAATTTGAACTTGGAAACAACGGCATATCCAAGCGTCCAAGAAACCTCATACTTTCCTATTGGGGCTTTGACATACTTTTGATGCTGGAATGGTGTCGTAAATCAGGCCAAAAACTCGAGACATGTTAACAATGGAGATAATGGCAGGAGTTGCAGGTGATTTCATGGGAATGAGGCATGATGAGGAGGCGATATCAGTTGCTATCCCACGAAGGCAGAGGTGTTTTCTGATGGAGCGATGGCTTAGGAATGGTGGTCCGTCCGGGCCTCATATATTGCACTGGTTGTTCATCGTGTTGTGAGGTGGCAGCTTGCAAAACAATCTTGTACAACAATACTTTGAATCTTTCGAACTCTGAGATCTAATGACTGTACCGTGTTGGGGAAAGAAAGAAAGAAAAGAAAAGATCATCTTAACCATTAACCATTTTAATAAGCCAATTGAGCAAAAGCAAAGTCATTTCCATTTCTTCAACCAGTTAAAGCCTGAAAGAACTGATCCATGGATCTGCATTAGCAATAAGCCTGCTTTCAGTCTATTGGTGCAAAACCCTAATGTCAAACACTCATATCTCAGGCCATATCTCCTTTACCATCCTCTGTTATCTCCTCTACATTTGGATGGATAGCACTCTTGATTTTCATTCAATACAGGTTCAACCAAATGAAATATTTGGGGACTTTAGTGGGCTTGATGTAACTTTGAGACATCTCTCTACTGTATAAAATGGAAAACTGTAATTTTCCTTTCTCTATGTTTTTTTTGGTAACCCCGTACAGTCAATAGCTGGCGAGCAAATCCAGAGGTGACGCTAGTAGATGACCCACCTCCCCGGTGCCACACTTAAGACGCCAAATGCTTCCATTGGGTTTTGAACTCCTCACTTTTAAAGAATGATCAATGGAGCTCTTATCTAGCAAAGCCACCACGGCCGGTGGTGTAATTTTTCCTTTCTCTTGTCCACACCATCAATCTATTTTCCGGAAATTCCATTCACATGAACTTGGGTGTTTCAGCTATTTCGGTCAATTTTGGCATTCCATGTTCTTACTTAGCATTAAATTCTCCGCTTTGTCAATTCTCTATAAGTGGCTATGAACTTTTCCTACTTTGTCTTCGAGTGTTTCTTTGATTTTTTACCCAAGGCTTACGACTTCCGATGTACTTTTCCTTGTAAAAAAGCTTCCGATCGCCTAAGATGATGCTCGGAATATAAAGAAGTTGAGGTTTTATGGTGGTCCATATCAACGTATACTTCATGGCTTAATTCACTCTCATTGACTTAGATCACATGACATAATACATATGGTTGTTTAACTAATTCCATCAATTTTTCTAGGGGCTTGAATCACAGCATTCTCATACTTCCCGTGGGCTTAATTCATTCTCTGTCTAATATTGCTAGCGAGGGAATTGAATAAAAAAAAAAGACCCCCGACTATCGGATCTTGACATTTTAATTATATAGATAATTTATTTTCGCATGATTTAAATCGACACGTTTAAATAAGGAATTAAGTATTAACAATTTCAATGGTTGAAGAAAAGTTTGTTCTGTTGATTACGATGGTGATAGTAAAATCAAGTACCAGTTTTAGCAACGATAATGTAGAAAATTGATGGTCATGGAACATATGGACATAAATTAATTGCTAGCTTATGTATGCAACTCAGTTTGAACGGCATTCACCAATAAAGAACAGCCTGGCCTAAAAATAAATAAATAAATGAAAAAAAAGGCATTACTTGATGATGTTCAACAAGGAGGGATCGACGGACTCGGTGAGATATTAATAGAGCACTCTATTTTGCTTGTGAAATTAATCAGATATTCAAAAAGTCGAAACATAAAAATTCACTATGCAAAGAAAGTCACCCGTGCAAGTGAAAACGGAAGAGAAAATACAAGTTTGTGACAAAGATTCCTTCACAAATTCAAGTTCACATTCATTTTGTGTCAAAACTCCCAAAAGAATAATAAATAAATAAAAAGATCCATTTCCTTGGCATTTCACACCCCCGATTCGGCTGGGATAGCTTGGTTCGGCAGAAGACGTATCAAACCATGCTAATTTGGCTTGGCTTGAACACGGAATTTTGAGAATATGAATTTTCTAAATTTAAGAACTAGAGTTTCATATGTGATTTAGTAATATTAAATTATCAATAATAATTGAATGTATGATAACTTAATGTATGATTTATTTAACGTGGTAAATCGAAGCGAAACGCATCATAAGAAGTGCAGACTATGTCCGACAATCAAACGCGGTATTGTCCAGATTATGTCCAATAATCACAAGGTTTGGTCCAACTTCCTCATCCGATCACAAGTCAACTTCTAGATTCATCTCTTTCCCTCCATAACATCACTTGATTTTTATTTTTATTTTTTGAATTTTGGCATCATTTCCTAAATAGGGATATACTCTAGGCTGAAGGCTAATGTCACATCAAAATAGTTTGCAAATATATTATTTTATAGTTTTTGAACATAGACAAGGAGTTCGAGCTTCAAGCCTGTTTAGTAGCTCAGCCGTTTGACGTTGTCATGCTCGTGAATGAGAATATATATGATTTGTCGGTCAAAAAAGTCATCCCAGGTGGGTCCCATCGTCTTACGTGTCACCTCTCTCTCTGTTATTTGCTTACTCTTTCTCAATCTTTCTCCTCTCTCCATAACCGAGTCATGAATCTGGACCTTTCTCTTTGTCTCCTTCGCCACCCACACACACATATATGTCCATAACCAAGTCATGAATCTTGATCAGTCTTTAGTTCTTTTATTATAAATTTATGCGATTTTTCTTAAGTCGAAACTTAGCATATAATTAAAGAAGAGTGTTAGAATATTCAAATATCAAGTTATACCTTTATATAATGATTTGAACTTGTCGAACAATTAGGTGTGCTCCGTTTTTTATGGTGGATGGTGGATGGAGTCTCAAGGACCACAATCTCTCTCTCTCTCTCATTTGCTTACTCTTTCTCCATCTTTATCCACTCCCCATAACCAAATCTGGACCTTTCTATTCTTCGCCTTCGCCACCCGCACACACATATATCCCTCCCATTTGCTTACTCTTTCTCCATCTTTATCCACTCTCCACAGCCAAATCTGGACATTTCTGTTCTTCTCCTTCGCCACCCGCACACGCATATATATCCATAACCGCTCGCATTCACCCAAATAGAGCACGATAAATTATTCGACATCGCTTCGATCTTCTCTCACCACCAAGCTGACATTTTGCCGGTGTTTCAAGAATGGGAAACTGTTGCAGAGCTGAGTCTTCGTCGTCATCGTCCATGATCTGGGCTGGTGATGATGGGAACGCGCTGCTTGACGAGGGAGGAGCAAGCAAGAGGCTTCTTGATGATGCTGATGGAAAGAGCGTTTCTTCTTCTTCACGCAGGAGAGAGATCAAGATCAAGATCAGTAAGGAGGACCTAGAGAAGTTGGTGGAGGAAATGAAGTCTCAAGGACTGTCTCTAGAGCAAGTCTTGCCTCTTCTGATTAACAAGAACGCTTTCGATCATCATCGGTCGGGTTTCGGTGGTCATCGTTCATGGAGACCGGCTTTGCAAAGTATTCCAGAGGCCATCTAAAAGAAGTTTTCTCATCCTTTTCTCATTCTTTTGTTCTTTGTATGTACATGGGACAAGCCATAGGTTTGGCTTTATATTTTCTAATATATGACGATTTTTATAGATGTGGTTACATAATCTCCTATAATTCATAGGTTATGTTTGGTTTGTGAAAATGTACTTTTACACAACATTGCTGCTAATGCTGCAAATGATTTGATTGGGGGAGATATCATTTGCATTTAAAGACATACTTGTAACTAGCAAGGATAAATCATAGTGTTTTGGTTTCTTCTTTTACTTCAGTTTGATCACACGGGGAGCTGACTGTAAAAGATCTAATAATCACTCGGAGAATTATAGAGTCACAATCACTCAACTGCTCAGCTGTTTCACAGTTCTAGTACACAATATTTTGTCTCGTGTAATTACTTGATAAAGTAAGTCACGGATAATTAACCTCACTGCTTCTAAACACTCATGCCTTCCTTGAGACAAGCAATCCAAATTGGATGTACTGCACAAATCACCGAGTGAAATCTTTGAAGAAGAAGCTTTGATATTCAAACAGCTTGTGGACTTCTTTTGTATTGCTACAGAACAACTGAAAAGCAAAAACCGCCTCTTGGAGAGTTTATATGTCATGAACCCACGTTGAAACTGACTTCACCAAAATATCTTGCGCATAAATAAAAGTCCAATTTGAACTTGAAAACAACGGCAAACCCAAGCGTCCAAGAAACCTCGTAGTTTCCCATGGGGGTTTTGACACACTTTAATGCGGGACCAGTGTCGTATATAAGGCTAAAAACTCCAGACATATATTAATGGCGGAGATGATGGCGGGAGTTGCAGGTGGTTTCATGGGAATGAGGCATATGATGGAAGGAGGGAAGTAGAGGAGACGATATCAGTAACTATCCTGCGACGGCGGAGGTGGTCATAAGGTGTTCTTCAATGGAGCGATGGCTCGAGAACGGTGGTCATCGTGTTGTGAGGTGGCCGCTTGTAAAGCAACAGCAGGTTTTGTACAACAATACGTTGAATCTTACCAATTCTGAAATATAATGTTTGTGTTTGCTGTAAATCTTTTCATGCATAGCATCATCTACTGAATGATACTTTGAATTTTGTTTACTTCTCTCAGAGAAGCATCTAAGATTAAATGAGAAACCATTGAGATGCTACTATCACATTAGAACATCTCCAATTATAAGCAAGCATAAGCCTTGAGATGTACAGTGACGTCTTCGCGATGGGTGCTCTTCCGCTTGATGCCAGAGATGAAGGGGCGGGCAGGAGTTGCTCGGTAAATTCTCTGAGTCGAGTGTAAGTCATTATACATCATAAATCTGTAATGCGGAAACTCATCTAAACGCGGTGATCTTTTGATCTTCATGATTCTCACAATAGATGAAGACATACCTTTATCCATAGCGTTGCACTTGATGATCGTCGTAGAAAACTTGAAGAACACGATCCAAAGAAGAAATCTGATTTCTCTCCCTTAACCCACTATACTTGATGTATTCAATCGATGGATGAGAGAATACCAAATGCCTTTAGGTTATTGTCGTTAATTATGGGTGGAGAGAGGACCGGACTCTATTTATACGTTCCATGAAAATGTGCCTTCCATCAAAGCGATATACCCTTTCAATTAAAGTCGTACCTCTTCATTTTATTAGATTCGTAACTCCTCAAAACCAATATTAATTATTCTTATAGCATAATAATAATTATTAAACTATATAACATAAATCATATCATGTGGGCCACATTAATTCTTACATTCTCCCACTTGGCTCATATGATATTCCTTTCATAGTTTAATAAAGACTGTAATGTGCACAATAACATTATGCTATAAAATTTCATCAAATTGGCAATCACATAATAATCACAATTAAGTAAAGAAAACTAATGCGAGTCATAGCGGTTGTATGTCATTAATCGACATAGTCCCTTCTATGCACTACAACTATAGCACTTTACTTAACATGATCCATAAATGAGAAGTATAGTAATAGTCCAACTATAATGTTTCCTTAGAAACTATCCTGTTTAACATTCATCTATTTCCATAATGTATACTAAATAGAAAACAGGAAATATCATAAACACGTAAGTGAGCTCAAAGTGTCAAATACATAAACTTAATACAATCATAATACAAACACTAATGACGTTCAATAATGCCCATCCTTTCAACATGCTCATTATATGTTTTGGGCGGCAGTCCTTTTGTTAAGGGATCTGCTATCATAAGTTTGGTGCTAATGTGCTCAATTGACACTCTTTGTTTCTGAACTTCTTCTTTAACAGACAAGTATTTGATCTCCATATGCTTAGCACCCTTAGAATACTTGTCGTTCTTGGAGAAGAAAACTGCTGCAGAGTTATCACAATAAATTTTCAGCGGCTTGGCAATACTGTCGACAACCACAAGCCCTGAAATAAAATTCCGCAGCCATAATCCATGAATAGTGGCCTCAAAGCATGCCACAAATTCAGCTTCCATAGTGGATGCAGCAATAACTGACTGCTTCGCACTCTTCCATGAAATTGCCCCTCCGGCCATAAGAAACAAGTAACTAAACGTTGAATTTCTTGTATCTACACAACCGGCTAAATCTGAATCTGAATACCCAATCACCTCGAGATGATCGGATCTTTTATAAGTAAGCATATGATTCTTCGTTCCTTGCAGGTATCTAAGAACTTTCTCTGCAGCTTTCCAATGATCCATTCCAGGATTACTTTGATACATGCCCAGCATTCCGACAGCAAAACTGATGTCTGGTCTGGTACAAGTTTGTGCATACATTAAACTCCCCACAACAGATGCATAAGGAATATTCTTCATCTGTTCTCGTTCCAATTCACTTTTTGGACATTGCATAAGGCTAAATTTATCACCTTTCTGAATTGGAACTATTCCTTCTGAACATTTACTCATATTAAATCTCTCTAAAATTTTCTCAATGTAGGCTTTCTGAGACAATCCTAATAATCCTTGTGATCTATCACGGAATATTTTTATTCCTATCACATATGTTGTCTCTCCCATATCCTTCATTTCAAAATTCTTAGAGAGAAACTTCTTGGTTTCATGTAACAAATCAAGATCATTAGCAACAAGCAAAATATCATCAACATACAGAACTAGAAAAATAAACTTGCTCCCACTAATCTTCATATATATACACCGATCAATGATGTTTTCCTTAAATCCAAATGAAGTTATGGTATCGTTAAACTTAAGATACCATTGTCGGGAAGCTTGTTTAAGTCCATATATTGATTTCTTTAATTTACATACCTTGTGTTCCTTTCCTTTAATTGAAAAGCCTTCGGGTTGGTCCATGTAAACCTCTTCTTCTAAATTCCCATTAAGAAAGGCGGTTTTTACATCCATTTGGTGTAACTCCAAGTCATAATGAGCCACCAAAGCCATAATGATTCTAAGTGAGTCTTTCTTAGAGACTGGTGAAAATGTCTCTTTATAGTCAATGCCTTCTTTTTGCGTAAAACCCTTTGCAACAAGTCTAGCTTTATGTCGTTCAATATTGCCTTTTGAGTCGCGCTTGGTCTTAAAGACCCATTTACACCCGACCTTCTTACATCCTTTAGGCAATTCAACAATATCCCAAACTTGATTTTGATGCATGGATTTTAACTCTTCTTGCATTGCATTAAACCATTCATTAGAATCTTCACATTCCATGGCTTGGGAAAATGAATCTGGATCATTTCCAATTCCTAAGTCAATTTCTGACTCTTGTAGATAAACCATATAGTCATTAGAAATAGCCGACCTCTTTTCTCTTTGAGATCTTCTTAATGCTATATCTTGTGACTCAGCTATTGGAGGTTCAATATTGACATCTTCATTATGGAGTGGTTGTTCATTAATTTGTTGTTCTTGATCATTGTTAGATTGTGTTATAATATCATGAACAACAACTTTAGAAGCTTCGGGTATAGGAGCTTCTACCCTTACATCACGCATTCTTTCACTCCCACTGATGTCACCATTCTCAATAAACCTAGCATTTCCAGATTCAACAATTCTTGTACTATGATTAGGACAATAAAATTTATACCCTTTGGATTTCTCTGCATAACCAATGAAATAACCACTGGTCGTTCTTGAATCCAATTTCCTTTCATATGGATTGTAAATTCTTACTTCTGCTTGACAACCCCAAACATGCAGGTGACGTAAACTAGGTTTCCTTCCCGTCCACAGTTCAAAGGGAGTTTTTGGAACTGCCTTACTAGGAACCCTGTTTAATAAATACATAGAAGTCTTTAAAGCATACATCCACAAAGACAAGGGTAAAGATGAATGACTCATCATACTCCTAACCATTTCCATTAAAGTACGATTACGCCTTTCTGCTACACCATTTTGTTGTGGTGTACCTGGCATTGTGTATTGAGCACAAATGCCATGTCTTTCAAGGAATTTAGCAAATGGACCTGGACATTGTCCTGATTCATTATACTTTCCATAATATTCACCACCTCTATCTGATCTTACTATTTTCACCTTTCTATCTAATTGCCTCTCAACCTCTTTAATATACACTTCAAGTGCATTTATTGATTGAGACTTATCATGCAATAGATAAATATAACCATAACGTGAAAAATCATCAATAAAGGTAATGAAGTAACTTTCATTACCAAAAGATGGAACATCGAATGGACCACATATGTCAGTATGTATAATTTCAAGAAGTTATGTGCTTCTTGTGGCACCTTTCTTAGTGTGCTTTGTTTGTTTACCTTTAATACAATCAATACACACTCCAAAGTCAGTAAAATCCAAATTTGGAAGAATTTCATTCTTCACTAATCTTTGCATTCTTCCTTTGGATATATGACCCAAACGTTTATGCCACAAGTAAGCAGAATTTTCATCCACCAAGCTTCGTTTAGTGCCAACATTATGATGCAAGGTCATTAATGTCTCAACAAAAGTATTATTAAGTCTAAATTTGTAGAGACCATCACATAAAGTTCCAGTTTCAATAAGAGTATCACTCTTAAATAGACTGAAAGATTCAGAACCAAACTTACAATAAAATCCCGCCACATCAAGTCTTGGCAAAGAAACTAAATTGCGAGAAAAAGTAGGTACATAAAGGGTTCGAAACAAATCCAAATAATGCCCAGTATCTAAGATCAAACGATAAGTGTCAATGCCTTCAACTGGAGCTTTGTTTTTGTTCCCCGTAATCACATAACTTTCATTTGGCTTTATAGTTTGGATCGTAAGAAATCCCTGCATCGTATTTGACACATGAGTGGTGGCACCAGAATCAATCCACCAAGTATTATGAGGAACTTCAGTAAAGTTTGATTCAAAACATACTAAAGCACAAGGCTTACATTTCTTTTCAAACCAAGCTTTACATTTCAGACAATCTTTCTTCAAGTGTCCAATTTTGTTGCAAAAATGACACTTAATAAGATTATGTTCCTTCTTGTGGATTTGAGAAGCCTTTGAAGAGTCATTCAGGACGTGTAGTCCTTTCTTCTTGCTCCTTCCACCTTTCCTCTTGAAATTCTTTCGAACATCTTGATGACTTGAGAGATGAATATAATGAGCCTTTTGATTCTTTATCCTTGTTTCCTCTTGAACTAGCATACTGGCCAATTCATTTACATTCCACTTATCCTTTATAGTGTTGTAATTCATTTGAAATGGCCCATATTGCTCATGAGGCAAGGAATTAAGTATAAATTGTACTAAAAAGTACTCATCCACGTTCATCCCTAAAGTCCTTAACTTTGCTGCTAAATTCGTCATCTCAAGTATATGCTCATGCATGGTACGCGAACCATCATATTTCATGGTGGTCAGTGTACTCATCAATGTACCAGCAAGTGACTTATCAGCAGTTTGAGAACGTTCTTTCACAAATTTCATAAATTCCTTAGCATTGTCAGTTTTGGGAAGAGAAGTCTTTAAATTGTTTGCAACTGTCATTCGCATGAACATTAAGCTCAGTCTGTTCGATCTTTCCCAAACTTTATAGAAAGACTTTTCATCATTGCTACTTTCATCAGTAATAGCAGCTGGTTTCTCAGCTTGAAGTGCTAAATCAAGATCCAGGACACCTAAGTGAAACTGGACTTGTTCACTCCAATCAGGAAAATTTATCCCATTGAATAAGGGAACAGATGAGGCGTGTGAATGGAGTGAAACAGGTACAGATACTGCAAACATATGCAAGAAAATACTCATACATTAATGCCTTGAGAATATCACCTAATCAGATTCAAACTAAACTACACATGTATATCATAGTTCTCCTTTGGGCGATCCTATGATATACAAATATATAAAAAACCATAATGATGCTAATAAATTTTATTTGATAATTGTAAATATATCTTATTAAAATTTATTTGCTATCTTTGGATATACAAACAAAAGTAATAAGTCATATTAATTATCAACTATAACGTTCATGAATTATAGAAAATAATTAACCTTTGGGTTAATCCTTAAGTTCTTATAATAAATGAACTTCAATATACCCATAACATAAATAATGATATGCAATATATCAATTTCATAAATAGCATCAATTAATTATGGGTAATTGAATAAAATAATTTACAATATAAAAAAAATAAAATTAAAAAGACTTCAAAGTTTGGCCACTTTGGTGACTAACAAACCTTTCATAATATGAATTTTTAATATTGTAAAATACAAATATTTACCAAATTGCACACAAGGACAAAACCGTAATAAAAGCATAAGGGTAAAATTGTAAAATCATAATTCCATAAGGGCAGAATTATAAATTTATAATCCAGGGGCAAAATGGTAAATAAACAGTATGGGCAGAACTGTAATTATAAATTAAATAGGGGCATAACTGTAAATAACCATCAAAAGAAGGGCAAAATAGTAATTAGGAGCTTCGGGAGGGGCAAAATGGTAAAATTCACCGCGCGGGGACGTCAGGCACGTGCCGAGCACGTGCCTGAGTCCTCGGCGGGCGCGTGCTCGGCACGCGCGCGTCCAGCGCGCAGGCGCGTGCAACGCACGCGCCTGTCAAGCGCCGCGCCGTTTCGCGCGCGCGTGCTCCCCACGCACCTGCGGTTGGCGCGCGCGAAACGGCGCGTGGCGCGTGGGTTCCACGCGCCAGCGACTGCAGCGTGCGCGTGGACCCACGCGCCTTCTTCCCCCTCGCGCACAGTAACTTTTCTTCGCCAATTTTTCACCGTTTCGTCCCCTTTCGCCCGAATTCTTCCATTTTTCGACATTATTCTCCATGAGAACTTCCATCATTCGGATTTTCATCAACAAAACCATCCGAAAACATTTTAACAACAACAAATAGTACAAACAGGATCGTTCTACGAATCATCAAACATAAATCATAATATTTCTTCAAACGGAAAAATCATTAGATCATAAACCACTCTCTGATACCAACTGTAAGTCATTATACATCATAAATCTATAATGCGGAAACTCATCTAAACGCAGTGATCTTTTGATCTTCATGATTCTCACAATAGATGAAGACATACCTTTATCCATAGCGTTGCACTTGATGATCGTCGTAGAAAACTTGAAGAACACGATCCAAAGAAGAAATCTGATTTCTCTCCCTTAACCCACTATACTTGATGTATTCAATCGATGGATGAGAGAATACCAAATGCCTTTAGGTTATTGTCGTTAATTATGGATGGAGAGAGGACCGGACTCTATTTATACGTTCCATGAAAATGTGCCTTCCATCAAAGCGATATACCCTTTCAATTAAAGTCGTACCTCTTCATTTTATTAGATTCGTAACTCCTCAAAACCAATATTAATTATTCTTATAGCATAATAATAATTATTAAAATATATAACATAAATCATATCATGTGGGCCACATTAATTCTTACATCGAGGTCTGCCGCCAGAGAACTTGGAAATGCAAAGGAACAGCGGAAGGCTGCGGTGAGGAGCCAAACGGTGAGCCGCCGCCGCCTCCGTTCCTTTGCATCTTCATTTCTCTCGCTGCAGACCTCCACTTGAAGAGACGGTGGCCGAACCTCTCTCTCTGTAGTGTCTCGCTTTTGGCCATGGATTATGTGTAAAGCCTCCCCCTTCCGTTGTGTTCCAGGTTTCTCTATATATGGACGGGTGGTTCTTCTTATTGATGAGAGTCGGCAAAATCTGTTTTCTCTTTTCAAACTTGAACGCCTTACGATTAAATTTCCCTCTTTTTGCGTAACATGTGGATTGGCTTTCACCACAATTTTTCCTCCTTCTCAAAACAGAATTGAATCGATAATCGCGGATGGCCATTAAACCACCGGAGATCGAATTTTAATCAGCAAGGAGTTGAGTGTGGAGTTTTAAGCTCCCCATGGCCAATCACATCTTTATAAAGTCTCTTCGATCACATGCACAATGGTACATGATAACATGGTGCATAGGACCATGTGATTTGCATGTGACATGAATATGAATTAATTTTTTGTCCGAGGGTCGGACCAATCCCTAATTGTCCTATGCAACAAAGAATTAAATATCACTTGCTCTATGGATACTGTCCACCAAAGTTTCTAATTTTAATTTTGTAAAAATAAGTATTTATCTATTTGTGACTTGTAACCATATCTAATTAATTACACTAAAAGTAGATTTTTTGGACAAATTGTGTGTTTAATTTAATGAGGAGTCTTTCTTTTTCCAACTAAAAGTTCAAAAGTTTCAAGGTAAAAAAAAAAATGTCATAGAAGATTTAGTATGTTCAAAATTTAATGAGATGAAACTTTTGTGACAGCTTGAATTTTCTCAGTTGTTTTCGATTAAATATATCGGGCTTTTCGTCGACGTGTCTGTAGTGCTATTCTCTGAGTTGGCCACTCACGAGATAACTGGTCTATCTGGAAAAACAATTAAGGAATCTAACTGCAATTAGACTTGAGAATTCGACCATGAACTGACTGCTCGACCATGTTGATCTGCAAGGGTCATTATGACACTGTCAGAACGATCAAAGATCAGAGATATGTCGATTTGGCTGAGATATGTGATCAGAATGTGGGTGATTCCACTTGATCTCAAAATTCTCACCGATCGACACTAAATTGATTTTCTGACGTTTTGGGTACCCTGTGTCCGTATTTGAAACCTTGAGATTTTCACGACAACCGAAAGTCGCCAATGTGTCGAAGATGCACTATGTGCCTCGAGATAAATCGATCACGAGTCAATTGCACCAAAAAATTGTACCCGGTAAATTAGGTCACGCTAAAAGCGCGCTGGATTGAAATTAACCGCTTATTTGAACCCGATTTCAGAAATCGAAAGTTCTGTGATGTCACGAGCTATTTTAGGAACGTCGACTCATCTTCCAAAGATTTTTCAGAGATTCCGAGATTTTTGCGGAAAATCGATTCGGACGTCGCGGAAAATAAACGGAAATTCGGATTGGCCAAATTGAAGAGATTTTCGACTTGCAAATCGAACTATATGGCGAAGGGGACTTGTAGAATTCATGTGGGCTTTTTCTACATCAAAATTGGACATCGAGGAAATTTGTTGAAGAAATTGAAGACCAAAGTGTAAAATTCGGAGCTAAGAAAATGGGTGCATTTTTTGCTTTAAAAATTGGATGAATTGGTGGATATTCAAAGCAAGAAAGTAATAGGGGGAACATTGGATTTTTATGCAAGCCAAAGAGGGGACCAAGCATTCAATTTTTAAGATAACCTTTCTTGACTTTTGTTCTCTCTCTTCCTCCTTTCCACTTGTGCGAACCATCCCCTTCGTTGCCGACTTCCCTCTCTATGCTATCTTTCATTTTCTTTTTATTTGTTCTAGTTGCCGCAAGCCTCTTCCTCTTTCTCTCAATGGCAGTCCACGTTTTCTGCCCCTTAGTCCACCTGCCCGTGTTTCCTCTTCGCCAGCTTGAAGACCCCAGCTTCTTTGCCCACGATTCCACCAAATTCTTCTGCAACAGCCCAACCACCGAAGCCCTGTTGGTTTCGCCCTCACCACGTGCGATAGCCCCACTCACGAAGACCTGCCACATTCAAGTCTTCACTTCGCTCGGTCAACAAGCAGCAGACACCCTCGACGTTGGCTTCGAAGACTTCGACTCCTTTCGCTGCCGCGCGTCCACCGAGCTCTCCCTGCTCCCGAAGACACCCATCTCATCATTCCACTCACCGAAGCCACAAGCCACCGAAGTAGCTTCATCCTTGCGCGTCTTCAGCCCAGGCGGTCCTCTTCTTCGGCCCACGGATTCAACGAGTTTGGCCCAGCATCTCAGTCAAGTTTCGAAGCCCATCTGCAGAAGCAAGCCAGCCCAGTTTAGTCTTCTCTCCAGCGCATTGCAGCCCAGCTTTTGGCCCAACTTTTAGCAGAAATTCAGGCCCAACAAAAGCCCATTTAGTTCAGTCCATTTCCAGCAAGTTGGTTCAGCCCAACCTTCAAGTAAGTCAGGCCCACAAGAAATTCAGCCCGCGAATCAAGTGAAGCCCAGCCCGAGTTGAAAACAAATCTCAGTTGGGCTGAGATTTGTTGGGCCCGTTTTAGGTCCGGACCAAGGGTCCGCCGGCGTCGCCGAAAATTTGGATTTTGGCCGCCGTTGCGTCGTTGCGGTGAACCAGTTTTCGCGATACACCGGTGAGTTTATTCTCTAAACTCTTCTTAGTAAGCTTTGATGCTAAGTGGTGTTTAGATTTATTTAATTAGCAATTAGGTGGTTAGTTAGATTAAATTAATGATTTAATTATTTAATTGAGCATGTTAGGTGGTTAGCATGGTTTAGCTAAGGCCTATTTAAATTGTATTATTTATCTAGAAGGGTTCGGGAATTTTCCGGGTCTGTATTGGTATTTAATTTAATAATTGTGGCCTAGGTTAGTATTTTTAGAAATTAATTTGAATTAATTAATTAATTTTCGAAATTAATTATTTATTAATTATTTTTCCGGAAATTAGGCCGGGATGGCCGGTGATCGGAATTTCGTGCTGATTGCAATGGTGTGGTTAGTTTCTGCAATTGAGTGTTAAATTATGCAAATTGAGTGATGATTGGATTTTTGGTATTTAATTCCAAAAATTGTAAATTTCCAATATTTACTCAGAAAATCCCAGGTGTCGGATTTTAACACCGAAAATGGTTTTATATACTATATAAAATAGTGGGATTTTAAAAATGAATATGTCAATTTTTCTGGGTCGAGTTGACCGTTTACCAACACACGACTATTTTCATGCATATTTCTAATACGAAGAAAAAGGTCAGGTTCACCATTTTAATTGAAGCATTTGAGTGCAATGCACGGTGTTCTGGGCCATATTTGAGTGATCGTGTGATGACAAAGAGAAATCGTCCTGGGCTATTGAGCTTGACGTTATCCCTATTTGGGATACCCCTTGATAAAGGGAAGCCGGTCGTAGTAGCTTCTAGACCTTATGCTCCTTCGGGAAAGCCGTCGATGTAGTGACGTGCCATGCTCAATGGGGTGAGACGATGCCTGGCAATGCCAGAAGACCGTCGAACAGAGAGTAGGCCGTGCTATATGCCAAGATCAAAATTAGGAACGCAAGTTGAATTGAGTATTGTGTTCCAATTAATTGAGCTTGAGTGATGCTCCGATTTGTGATATGAACTGTGCTAACCTGCAAGGTGAAACTAAGACGAGGTAAGTCTCCTTGATTGTGTGATTGCGTGCTTAGAATGCTTCTTAGCGTCTTTCCCTCCTAGCCTTTGTTTAGAGCTTAAACTTGCTGAGACATTGTCTCACTGGTTATTGTATAACCACTTTCAGGGTCATCGAGTGGAGGACTTGGAGCAGAGAGGAGGTGATTTGAAGCATAGGTCGGATAGGACCGCTTCTTTTTGGAGAATAGTCTTTTGTAGTCTTTTGACCATAGACTCTTGTACTTGACTCATCATATGTTTATAAAGGCATGTTTGTTTGTGAAATTATTGTTCTGCTTTTCTATCCCGAGATGGTTACTGTCAGGGGATTCTTTTTCGCTTCCGCATGTGCAATAAAGTAAAAGGGTCGGCGATTAGTCCTGGGAAGTCGCAAAATTTTATCGACCAGAGAGAGATGGGTACGCGCTCGGGATTTGGGGCGTCACAACTTTCATCTATAAATAGAATTTATTTATTTTTAATTCAATAAAAAAAAGCTTGAAAAATATATTTAAAGTCTCCAAATTAAATTACAAATATCTTATTATATAGTGAATTTTAATACCGTAAATTGAACTAGGAATAAAATTTATATGATAAAAAAATTATCTCGACACGTATCTAATCCCGTCATGTTTCACGGTGTATGCCAAGGGAAGTTAATTAGAATAGTACCTATAATTTATCTTCATTCGATTTGAATATGTATGATTGCGCAATAAATCACTACATGCATAGTATAATTTTTTTTTAAAATTCTATATGTTTAATTAATGTGGGTTGAGTTAGGTATGAACTAGATACGTGTCGAATCAAGTATGGTTTTCTGAACTTATATTGCATATAAATGGACCGAAATGGATTAAATGGGTCGATTTAAGCCGAAACGAATAATTAATGTTCAAAGATGGTCACGATGTGATTTTTAATAATATAATTACATAAATTAAGAGTAAAAAGCTAACTTAAATAATTAATATTTAATAAATTATTAAATATTTTTTAATAAATCTATATTTATATTAATCAAATTTGAATAAATATACTAATAAGCGATTTGTAGCTTCTCAAAACCTACTCAAGCACACTATTTTTCCGTCATGCTTTTATGATATAAGATTATAAATAAATACAAACAACAAAGCACGACTAATGAAACATCAATAGTCAAGAAGAGAATTCTTCCCACGAATCGAAATTTGAAATAATTTCTTCATATTCTAAGCAGCGTTTTAGGCTATTGGAAGTGTTTTTACAGTAAAAGTTCATTGGAAGTCCTAAACCCTGGGCACGAAATCAAAAAAAATTCCAGCACTCCGTGACAAAGTAGGAAAAGTTTATAGCCTCTTCCAGAGAACTGCACAGCTAGGAATTTTATGCAAAGTAAGAAAATTCAATGCCGAGATTAACTGAAATAACTGAAACACCCAAGTTCATGGGAATGGTTTTTTTGGAAAATAGACTGATGGTGAAGAGAAATAACAAGCACCAAGACGTTGGACAAGAGAAGGGGAATTACACTTTTCCCATTTTATAAAATAGAGAGATGTCTCAAATTTACATCAAGCCCCCAAAATATTTCATTCGGTTAAACCTGTGTTGAATGGAAATCAGGAGTGCTATCCATCCACATGTAGAGTAGATCTCAGGTCATATTTCGTTACCATCCTTTGTTGATCTCGGTGGCATTCATCGGCAACGACAGCAACTCTGGCGTCCATCGTAGCACCCTCACCGGGGCTGCAGCTCGAGTCGAACTAACTGGCACGAGCATTGTCCTGATGGAGATGAAGGGGGCAGGCTCCCCTTGGAGCATTATCCATGAAATTCATACTGTTTTAAAGGGCGGTCACCCTTGGCAGGGCTGCTGCCATGTTCGCGGCAGGTAGCTCTTCTACTTGATGATGCCGGAGAGAAGGGAGCAGGACTCGTTCGGTAAATACACCGAGTGGAGGTCTGTGCAGCGAGGGACATGGGGACGCAGAGGCAGCGGCGAGGCGAGGGGCAAACACTGAGGCTTCACCGAGGCAGCTCACTGTTTGCCCCTCGCCGCAGCCTTCACTGTTGCATCTCTATTTCTCTCACCCTGGACCTCCACCAGGAGTATTTCCCGATCGAGCTCCTCCAGCGTCCACACCTTCGTCTCCTCCGGCATCATCAAGTAGTAGATCTACCCGGCACGAACAGGGCCTTGTAATTCTATTAGGCAATTCTCTTCAATCTTGTGACGGTTTGATAAACTGATACTTTTACATTGATTGTGGCTTTCAAATTTGGAACCTGTTCATTCCACTGCCGCTTTCTCATTCGTGCGCAGATTGAGCAAGTTGATTGCTTCTGCTATCAAAATATATCAAATTTAAAGCTGGCAAACCTATAGCTAGAGCAAGCACTCGACCCTGAAAGTCTGCCCAACTAATTCTGCCAAAAAAAGAAAAATCAAAGCATCTATCTTTCAATTGCATCCCATTGTCATCGTGCATATCCTAAAGTCCATAGCTTCCCTCGATACGATGCGAATTTTCTAGGATTTTATGTCGGAGCTCTGGTATAGTAGCGGTACCATGAGATCTCTATCTATCTTGCCGTCTTCAATATGGACCATGTGCGACTACATGAATTAACCCCGATTTGCTTGCATAGAAGTATACAAGTTTTGTTGAGTAGGTCACTCCCAATTGGAGAGGCCAACGCAATTACGTATATCTGTAGTAGAATCTATATAGTAGTGAGTGTGTAAAAGTAAAAAGAAAAAAAAAAGAGAAAAAGAAAAAAGAAAAAGAAGATATCAAAAGAGGTTGGGAGATATATCAATGTGATATTCCACATCCAGAAAATCAAGAGAGATTGGAAAAAGTGATATTCTCATATTTACAAAATCATAACAGATTAGGGAATATCTACGTGATTTTTTTATCGTACAATTCCATTTGGGATTGCATTTGCTCCTATAAATAGGGTCCTCCTCAATGGAGAAGGAGTGACACACAGAGCAAGAATATCATAGCAGCGTAGCGGAAGAAACAATTTTCTTATTCCAAGAAAGAGAGTTATCTTTGAGAGTTATCCAATTTGTGAGAGGTTCAGATTCACAAATTGAAGACAGTGAGAGATCCACCTTTGGGTGAAGTTGTATCACATTATTTATCATAGTGGAAGTTTGAAGCGGACTACGGTCCCGTGGTTTTTCCCTTCACCTTGGAGGGTTTTCCACGTTAAAAGTTCTGGTGTTATTTATTATTCATCTTTACTGCTTTCATTGAATATCCTATTTAATTTTCACAGAAATAGTAGCGGGAAAAATTATCCGGGCATTATCCGCAAATATTATTTTCTTTTTTCCCAACAAGTGGTATCAGAGCCAGGTTGCTTTATATATTATTTTTCTGTGCAGAATTAAATGGAAGAAAATTTTGGCAACATGATAAAATTGACTGCATTCAATTATGCAATCTGGAAACCAAAGATGGAGGATCTGCTATACATTAAAGATCTTTGGAGGCCAATTGTGATACCGATGGAGGTGCCAGTACCAACGTCCGAGGAGTCAGATCCTGAAGCGGAAGCCAAATTGGCATCGTCTTCTGGTGGCAAACCAACGACAATGTCAGATAGCGAATGGATGGTGCTCAATCGGAAGTGTGCCGCTCAAATCCGACAATGGATTGATAAGAGCATTTTTCAAAATTTTGCTAATGAACACGATGCTGGTGTTCTTTGGCAGAAATTAGAGAAGATGTACGCAAGAACAACGGCGCAAAATAAAGCAAATCACATGCGGCGGCTCGTGAATCTGAAATACAAAGACGGGAGCAGTGTCTCGGAACACATGAGCGAGTTCCAAGGTATAGTAGACCAACTCAATTCTATGAAGATGACATTAGATGATGAATTGCAGGCATTACTGCTACTTAGCTCTTTGCCAAATAGCTGGGACACACTTGTTGTGTCGGTCAGCAACTCGGCTCCTGACGGCAAGCTTACCATGGACGTGGTAAAAGATAGAATGTTGAATGAAGAATCCCGACGAAAAGAAAGTGGAGTCAACCCTGCATCTGAGGCTCTTGTCATTAATCGACAAGAAAATCAAGAACATAGAGGGAGAAGCAAAAGCCGAAATTTCCGGAATCAGCAACGAGGAAGGTCCCAATCCAACTTCAGACGAGACAAGAAGTGCCATCATTGTGGTAAACTGGGACACTTCATCCGAGAATGTAGAAAGCTAAAGGCGGAAAAATCAAAAAGTCATAACGTCAACAAAGCTAACGAGAACCAGACGAATGACGCTGCAAATATTGCGGATGAGGTGATCATTATTCAAAGTGATGATTCCATTAATCTTGCATCCCAAGATTCGACATGGGTAGTTGATACCGGTGCATCCTACCATGTCACGGCTCGTCAAGATCTTTTCACATCTTACACCACTGGCGATTTTGGACTCGTAAAGATGGGAAACGAAGGTACATCCAAAATTATTGGTATGGGTAATATTTATTTGGAGACTAATGTTGGATGTAGGCTATTACTCAAAGATGTGAGGCATGTTCCGGACATACGCTTCAATCTTATATCTGCCGGCAAGCTTGATGACGAAGGCTACATCAATTTCTTTAGTGATGGAAAATGGAAGCTCACTAAAGGTAATTTGGTGGTAGCCAAAGGAGAAAAGACTAACTCTCTCTATATCGCACAATTCAAGCCGTGTATAGGAGAGGTGAATGTAACTGGAAAAGGAGTCACCACCGAGTTATGGCATAAGCGACTCGGACACATGAGTGAGAAAGGTCTTAAGATTCTCACTAGAAAGCAACTTCTACCCGGAATGAAAGGTACACCGTTGAATACTTGTGTCGACTGCATTATGGGAAAACAACATAGAGTAGCATTTCACAATTCCCCACCATCTAGAAAAGCTGAAATTTTAGATTTGATACATACTGATGTATGCACAATGCAAACTAGAACACTTGGAGGTGCACTTTATTTTGTAACATTTATTGATGACCACTCTAGAAAGGTGTGGGCATTTGCCTTGAAAACTAAAGATCAAGTGCAGGAAATCTTCAAGAAATTTCATATGAAGGTTGAAAGAGAAACATGCAGGCAATTGAAGTGTGTACGCTCAGACAACGGTGGCGAATACCGAGGACCTTTTGAAGATTATTGCAAGAACCTTGGGATCAAACTAGAAAAATCCGTACCAAAAACACCTCAACACAACGGTGTCGCGGAGCGGATAAACAGAACCATATGTGAAAAAATCAGATGTATGCTCTCCAACGCAAAACTGCCAAACCACTTTTGGGGTGAGGCAATGAGGACGGCAGTTGATTTAATCAACCTATCACCTTCAGCTCCACTTAACGGTGATGTACCACAAAGTGTCTGGACCGGTAAGGATATTTCTTATGGCCACTTGAAGGTGTTCGGCTGTAGAGCATTTGTTCACATTCCAAGGGATGAGAGATCAAAGCTTGATGGGAAATCAAAGCAATGTATTTTTTTGGGGTACGCACATGAAGAATTCGGCTACAGACTCTGGGATCCTGTTGACCGGAAAATAGTCAGAAGCAGGGACGTGGTATTTCTTGAAGATCGGACAATCGAGGACTTTGAGAAGCATGAGAAATCTCCATCACCAGACAAATACCCAGTTGATCTTGGCCCAGTCGCTCCTCCTATTAACAAGCAAGCTGAATCTAGGATTGAAGGTAAAAATTCTTCAATTGAACTTGAACCTATTGTTGAACAGGTCACATCAGAACCTCAATTGAGGAGATCAACTCGTGAACGACAATCTAGTCGTAGATATTCTCCCAATGAGTACGTGATGCTCACTGACGGGGGAGAACCAGAGAATTACCAAGAAGCTTTATTCCACAAGCATAAAGAGGAGTGGTTAAAAGCGATGCAGGAGGAGATGAAATCCTTAGACGAAAATCATACTTATGATTTAGTCAAGTTGCCACAAGGAAGAAAAGCTCTCAAAAACAAGTGGGTGTTCAAACTAAAAACTGAAGAAGGTAACTCACAGCCACGATACAAAGCAAGGTTGGTTGTGAAGGGATTCGCTCAAAAGAAAGATATCGACTTCGATGAGATATTTTCTCCTGTAGTTAAAATGTCCTCTATCCGAGTTATCCTTGGCTTGGCAACAAGCTTGAACCTGGAGGTCGAGCAACTTGACGTGAAGACCGCGTTTTTACATGGAGACCTAAATGAGGAGATCTACATGGATCAACCGGAAGGTTTCAAAATTAAAGGCAAAGAAAATCTTGTGTGTAGATTGAGGAAGAGTCTTTATGGGCTCAAGCAGGCACCAAGATAATGGTACATAAAATTCGATTCCTTCATGGAAGAAAATGGGTTCAGCAAAACCACCGCTGATCACTGCGTTTTTGTCAAGAAATTCACTGATGGTAATTTCCTCATTCTTTTGCTTTACGTTGATGACATGCTAATTATTGGCCAGGATAAAAACAAGATCAACAACTTAAAGAAGGAATTGAGCAAGTGCTTTGTGATGAAGGATTTGGGACCCGCAAAACAAATTCTTGGAATGGAAATCTTGCGAGACAGGCAAAATCGCAAACTCTGGTTATCTCAAGAACGGTATGTTAATAAAGTTCTTGAAAGATTTAACATGAATAACTCCAAAGCAGTTTGTTTTCCACTTGCAAATCATTTCAAACTCAGTTTAGAGCAGTGCCCAAAAAGTGAGACAGAAAAGAAGGAAATGGAAAAAGTCCCTTATGCATCGGCAGTTGGCAGTCTAATGTACGCGATGGTATGTACGAGGCCTGATATCGCCTATGCAGTTGGAGTGGTAAGCAGATTTCTATCTAATCCGGGTAAGGAACATTGGGCAGCAGTCAAATGGATATTCAGGTATCTTCGAGGTACTTCTAATAATTGTATATGCTTTGGTGATGGTAAAACTGTGTTAGAAGGTTTTTCGGATTCAGACATGGCAGGGGACATGGACTCAAGAAAGTCCACATCGGGATACCTAATGACTTTTGCAGGGGGAGCAGTTTCATGGCAATCTCGACTACAAAAATGTGTTGCCCTTTCTACTGCTGAAGCAGAGTATATTGCGATAACAGAAGCATGTAAAGAACTCTTGTGGATGAAGAAGTTTCTACAAGAAGTGGGCCACAACCAAGAGGAGTTTATCTTGTATTCAGATAGTCAAAGCGCAATACACCTCAGCAAAAATGCAACTTTCCACTCTCGATCCAAACACATTGACATCAGATATCATTGGATACGTGATGTGTTGGAAGAAAAAGCCCTACAGCTAAAGAAAATACACACTGACAACAACGGCTCAGATATGATGACAAAATCTCTATCTACAGTGAAGATGCAAGCCTGTCGAACTTTTGCAGGTTTGACACCTTCTCCAAATTGCTCGTGAGGGGGAGATTTGTTGAGTAGGTCACTCCCAATTGGAGAGGCCAATGCAATTACGTATATCTGTAGTAGAATCTATATAGTAGTGAGTGTGTAAAAGTAAAAAGAAAAAAAAAAGAGAAAAAGAAAAAAGAAAAAGAAGATATCAAAAGAGGTTGGGAGATATATCAACGTGATATTCCACATCCAGGAAATCAAGGGAGATTGGAAAAAGTGATATTCTCATATTTACAAAATCACAACAGATTAGGGAATATCTACGTGATTTTTTTATCGTACAATTCCATTTGGGATTGCATTTGCTCCTATAAATAGGGTCCTCCTCAATGGAGAAGGAGTGACACACAGAGCAAGAATATCATAGCAGCGTAGCGGAAGAAACAATTTTCTTATTCCAAGAAAGAGAGTTATCTTTGAGAGTTATCCAATTTATGAGAGGTTCAGATCCACAAATTGAAGACAGTGAGAGATCCACCTTTGGGTGAAGTTGTATCACATTATTTATCATAGTGGAAGTTTGAAGCGGACTACGGTCCCGTGGTTTTTCCCTTCACCTTGGAGGGTTTTCCACGTTAAAAGTTCTGGTGTTATTTATTATTCATCTTTACTGCTTTCATTGAATATCCTATTTAATTTTCACAGAAATAGTAGCGGGAAAAATTATCCGGGCATTATCCGCAAATATTATTTTCTTTTTTCCCAACAGTTTTTTTATTCCTTATTTTTTATGGAGGACGGGTTTGGAGAAGAATTTCTATAGCCGGTGCTCGATTCCGGCCCGTTCATTGATCATATCTAGACTCTCCGAGACAATCTATAGGGAGGTTAACCATTTCCTCTCCTTGTTTCTTCTCCACTTTCCACCATATGGAGGGAGGGGCACAAAGAAAAAGGACAAAGGAAAGATGATCATCTCCCTTGGATGATGACAACTAAAAACAGATGCTCAATTTGACTTGGAGATGAGCACGAGGCTGAACATGAGGCCACTACTATATGAATTTTGAGTGTTAAAAGAGATTAACTTGCATTTCTAGGAGATGTTGTATACACTCAAAAAGCATTACATGATTTAGATCACATAAACCAAGTCTATCTAAACCGTCAATCACGCGACTCCCTTTTTGAGACTCACGTAATTAATGGTTCAAATGATTTTATTTTATTTTTGGTTAATCGAGGACTCTGCCTTGACCCGCCGCGCCCGGTGGTGCCGTCGGGCCTGACTCATATATCTCGGGGGAGACTAGCACAGGACCCCAACACTATGGCCCCCCACTTACAATGCTTCAGCAACTACGAGTTTCAAACCCTCGACCTCGGTGATGAAGGAGAGACTCTAATCTAGCGCAGCTGCCCACGGTTGGGTATGGTTCAAATGATTTGGATCCACATATTCTATAAACCGTGTAATAACTTCTTGACACTGTCTATGTATTATATAGTACCTATATATCAAGCACGTTGAAACGATGCAAACTACCTTGATTGACCCAATGTTCTTTCTATATCCATGATAGCCACCTACGAAAGATTAAACCATTCCTTCTGAAGCAAAGTCTCCGTGACTTACTCACATGCTCTAAGCTATCATGATCAATCTCATTTGATTCCGACATATCGAAGGATTCACCAATCCTAGAAGTTAATATACTAATTTATTTTCGTGCTAAGTGGTTTGATTGTTTCTGCTTCTCTTTGACAGCTCATCGTTTGACTATTCATCTCTCGGGGGTCACGTACTTGAACTTATTTTCTCAACCACCAAGAAAATGGAAAAGCAGCAAATCAAGATTTGAATTTAGTTTGATGGGCTGCCGATCTCAAAATATCTGAACAAGAAACGAAACATTCTTGTTGGTATGATTTTTATGTACTATAATTAAACATCCCTTTTCCCTTATGCAAAGCAAGGTAAATTTAGCAAGCACCACCCCAAGATTTTGTTGAGAAAACTCTTATCAAGTTTTAAAGTTGACAAAACTTTCTCGTTCTTATTCTTATTTTGAAGAATAGTAGACTTCTGAAGTCATATCACAGATTCTTGTCAAAGTCTATTTATTCTATAAGTCTTTCCTACTCTGACGCAATCCAGACCGAAACCAAGTCCAGAACGAAGATATACTCAGACTCAGATTTATTGATTTTGCGACAAGGATTCGGTATGAACACAATAGGGATTTATTTTTTATATCTAGTTTTTTGGCGAAGAATCTCACTTATCTTTTATAAATACATTGATGGAATCAATTACAAATTGATGAAATCAATTTTGAAGAGAAGTTCCTTTTTGGGAAGCATCTACTTATGGAAACCTAGATTCTAATTGTATGGGTGACTAAAATCAACGGATTTTCATCTCAATCTTTAAATGGCTACAAGATTTCCTTAATCGATTCTATCCAACGGATTGATTGGAAGAAATTCCTCTAGAGAATGCCAACGGCTAGTAAGGTGTGGATGATTATTTAAGGAGGTCATTTAGTCAATTTGAGATAGTGCATGAAAATTGAAATTCCAAAGTCTGAAACATTTCCAACCACTTGTTCTTCAACGATAGCTCTTACAAATTATATTTAAGAAAGAAAATCACAAGAAGAGTGACTCAGTGAGGGAGAAAGAAATCTTTCTCTGAGTGTTTGCACTCGAAATATCGTACTTCTCTGTTGATACTTTAGTGAATTTCAGCCAAAAGCCTACCAACATGAGAGAATGGACATAGGCTTGATCTAAGCTGAACCACTATAAATCTTGTGTGCAATTTTTTCTTCTCTTAACTCTTTTTAGTGTTATCTGTTACATCCTCTTTTTCAGTATCACAAAAACTATTTAATCTCTCATCTGATTCTAAATTTTCACCAGAATTCTAGTAGCTCATTTAATCAAACTCTGATTATTTTTCAGACTTTACTCGCAACTTATTTTATTCTACATTTATTTGTTAAGGTTTATTTTAAACACATATTCACTCCTTTCTAGGTGTTAGTACTAGCATTTTCAATTAGTGTTAGAGCCATGTGCTCTTCTGTTGAAGTGCTTATACTTTTGAGCTAAAGGTCTTCTATGGCTAGTTGTTTAGCACTAGGACTCGTGGAGGGGTAGAGTAATACCAGGCCACCTTATTTTGATGGAAAAGAATACAGTGTATAGAAGAATAAAATGAAGGCGTTCTTGAGATCTAGAGATCCTCTGGAGTGGAATGTTGTAGAAAGAAGAATCAACCCAAAGGCAGCTTCAGCGTTTAACAAGGGAAAAGAGGTTTTAGATAAGGATGCTAAGGATTCCAACCAAGTAGATATTACCAAGAGACAGGCTCTTGATGCAAAAGCCATCTATTCTTTATACTATGCCTTATCTCCTGTTGAATATAACAGAATTTCCTCATATGAAATAGCTAAAGAAGTTTGGGATAGACTTCATGTCACCTTTGAATGAATAGATCGTGTAAATGAGACAAAAATAAATATCTTACTTGATCAATATAAATCCTTCAGAATGAAGCCTGGAGAGTCCATTGGAGATATGTTCAGTCAATTTACAAGAATTGTAAATGGGTTGGCATATCAATGTCAACCAATTTCTGCTCTAATGAAGGTCAATAAACTTCTACGAGAACTTTCAAATGATTGGAACCATGTGAAAACATCAATCCGAGAAACACAAAGAATCATGCCTCTTTCTATTGACGAGCTAATAGGCACTCTACAATCGTATGAAGTGAAACAAATCAATGACGAAGAGGATCCAAAAGGTAAGAAGTCAATTGCGCTTAAGTCTAATGTTGATTCTGATGATACAGATACAGAAAATGATATAGATGAGGAGAAGCTGGCTCTCATGATAAAGAAATTCAGGAAACTGAATAAGAAAAGAAGAAAATTGAACTGGATAAAGCAAAGCAAGCAAAATTTCCAAAAAAGATCAATGGAAGATGTTGAATCTAGCGAGGATGTGATATGCTTTGAGTGCAAGAAGAAGGAACACATCAAGTCTAACTGTCCCTTGTTAAAAAGAAGAAATGAAAGAATGAAAAATACAAGAAAGCTCTAAAAGCATAAACATAGAGTGATACAGAATGTGGGGAAAGTGAAGAGGAGTTTGCAAATATCTGTCTAATGGCTCACTTAGAATCAGACTCAGAATTAGAGTCAGACTCTAACACAGACTTAGAATCCGACTAGGAAATCGAGGTAAGTCATTCATAAATTCTTATTGAAGTTTCTAAATATATAGATGAACTTTGCTTGAACCTTAAATCTTCTCTTAAAAAGTTCTCCAAATTAAAGAATGAAAATTCAAAACTCAGGCAACAAGATAATTCTTGGAGAGAAAAGTTTAAGAATTTGAAAAATGATTTTGATGATTTGAAAGAAAATACTGAAAAAAAAAATGAATGTTTGAATAATGAGATTTCAGATATTTTTACAAAGTTATTTAAATGATCAAAAACTTTAGAGAAAATCCTTTCAATTCAAATACCCTATTATAACAAATATGGTTTTGGTATGAGTAAAGAAAGTACTATTTTGATCGATTTTCTTAAAGTCAATGAGAGACTTAGACAAAGACCTTCAAAATCTTCTTATAAAAATCATTTTCAAAAAGTTTTTGTAAAACTTGTTGGTTGGAGTGCTCTTAAATGTTCTAAGTGTAATAGCTCAAAACATTTTAAGAATGAATGTCCTAAAGTTTGGAGACCTGTTAAGAAGAATTGAGCAAATGCTGTTTTTAAAACTAACTCGATAGGACCTAAGAAAATTTGGCTACCAAAGAAAATTTGAGATTTCTTTTTAACTGCGGGTTACTGTTAAAAGAAAAAGCAAATGGTATTTAGACAATGGCTATTCTAGACATATGACTAGAGATTCAAGCAATTTCATAAAACTAGAAAAAAAAAGAGGAGGAAATGTTTTGTTTGGTGGGGACAACAAACAAAAAATTATTAGACATGGAACAATAAGGATTGAAAGTTTGATTATCAACAATGTTTCATTGGTAAAATGTTTGAATTACAATCTTCTGAGCATAAGCCAATTAGGTGATACAGGATTCAGAATCAATTTCCAAGAAGATGTTTGTTTTGGAATAAGTTGAGACTTCTCTCAAACTTTCACTGGGCGAAGACATGGCAATATTTATCTTATGGACATAAGTCTAGAGAGCTCTTAATGTCTTATTTCAATTTAAGATGAAGCAAATCTCTGGCATTGCAAGCTTGGACATGTGAGTATGAAACAAATTGCCAAACTATCGTCTAAGAACCTGGTTCGTGGTCTTCCAAGAATTATTTATAAGAAGTCTGAGTTGTGTACTCCATTTATCTTGGGAAAACATGTCAAAAGCTCATTTAAACCTTTAAATCAAGTTTCCATTAATTACCTATTGCAACTTCTTCACATGGATCTTTTTTGACCAACTAGAACACAAAGTACTAGTGGTAAGAAATATGGTTTGGTAGTTGTGGATGATTATTCAAGATTCACGTGGGTTTTCTTCTTGGCGAATAAAACAAAAACCTTCTCATATTTTTCAAAGTTTGCTAAGAAGGTTCAAAATGAGACATGTTATGCCATTTCAAGTATAAAGACTGATCATGGGGGAGAATTTGAGAATCAAGACTTTGCAAATTTTTGTGATGAGAGTGGTCTACAACATGTGTTCTTTTCTTCATACACTCCAGAGTAATATAGAGTTGTAGAAAGGAAAAATACGTCTTTACAGGAGATGGCCAGAACTTTGCTAATAGAAAGTAGTCTCTTTTCGTTTTTGGGTAGAAGTAGTTTCTACTTCCTGTTATATAATTAACAGAGTATTTTTAAGGCTTATCATAGAGAAAACTCCCTATGAAGTTTACAAAGGAAAAAAGCCAAATATATCTTATTTTCGTGTGTTTAGTTGCAAGTGTTTTATTTTGAAAAATTGAAATGATCGGCCTGGGAAATTTGAAAAAAGATCAGATGGAGGAATATTTCTTTGCTATTCTACTTCAAGCAAAGTTTATAGGGTCTTAAACAAGAATACATAGACTATCGAAGAATCCATGAATTTTAGATTTCAAGAAATTGTTAAGAACCAACAATATCATACTCAACTTGAAGAGTCTAAACTAATTTTAGACTTAATGAAGTATGATTCCCCCGAGGAACCTCAGTCTTCTGGTGATCAAAGTCAAGCAGAAGAAAAGTCAAAAGAATCAAAGAAAATAGATGTTCGACAAACCCTTGCAGAAAGTGACAAATCCAACAGTAACTAGAAGCACAAATCAAGCAATTCTAAAGAGTTCATTATTAGCAATATAGAAGAAGGGATTTGAACCAGATCCAAAGTAAATGAATATTCAAGTGCTCTAGCTCTTATTTCTGAAATAGAACCAAAGGGAGTATAAGAATCTTTATCTGATGAAAGCTAGATAGAAGCAATGCAGGAAGAACTCAGACAATTCATAATTAATGATGTCTGGGAGTTAGTTCCAAAACCAAAAGGAAAATTTGTGATTGGAGCAAAGTGGGTATCAGAAACAAGATTGATGAAAAGGGTAAAGTAACTAGAAACAAAGTAAGGCTTATTGCAAAAGGTTATATGCAAGAGGAATGAATAGACTATGATGAGACATATGCACTTATAGACAGGTTAAAAGCCATAAGATTATTGTTAGCATATGCATGTTTTCATAATTTTAGGTTATTCCAAATGGATGTCAAAAGTACATTCCTAAATGGGTTCATATAAGAAGAAGTTTATGTGGAACAACCACCAAGATTCGAAGATCCTAGAAAACCAGACTTGGTCTACAGACTGAAGAAGGCTTTGTACGGCCTGAAATAGGCACCTCAAGCTTGGTATTAGAGACTGAGTAAATTTATGAAAGAATTCAAAATGAGCATGATGGATGAGTTAACATTCTTTATGGGTCTACAAGTCAGACAATCAAAGAAATGAATTTTCATTTATCAAGAGAATGCCAGAGATTTTATCAAGAAGTTTGGGATGGAAAATTGCAAGAAGATTGAGACTCTTATGTCAAGTTTTTCCAAACTTGACAATGATGAATATAGAAAGAAAGTAGACCAAAAGACATATAGAATCATGATTGGTTCTTTTCTCTATCTTATTGCTTCTCGAACTGATATTTTATTCAATGTGTGTATGTGTGCTAGATTCCAAGGTGATCCTAAAGAATCTCATCTTAGTGCTATCAAACGTATTATCAAATATATTGCAATCAATCCAAAGTTAGGTGTGTGGTATCCAAAAGAAGAAGACTTTACATTACTTGGATACTCAGATGCTGATCTAGTTAGTTGTAAAGTTGACAGGAAAAGTACTTCAGGAGCGTGCCAACTCTTTGGACAAATGTTAGTGTCCTAGTTCTCAAAGAAGCAGAACACTGTGGCACTCTCAACGGTAAAAGTAGAATATGTTGTTCTTGGAAGTTGCTGTTCACGAATTCTTTAGATCATGCAACAGCTTAGGGACTTTGGAATAGAAGAATCTTGCATTGAAATCATATGTGACAACACAAGTGAGATCGACATCACCAAAAATCCTATTATTCATTCAAGGGCAAAGCATATTGAAATTCGCCATCATTTCATAAGAGACCATATGTAAAATGGCGAAATCAATGTTCAATTCATTGATTTGAAGAATCAGCTGGCAGATATCTTTACCAAGCCATTGGAGAAATGATCATTCAAGTTCATTCATGAAAAGCTGATTATTACTCTTGCATCTAGTTAAAGTCTATTGGACGAGCAAACTCATCAATTCAACCTATGGTAAAAACATCATTTTGAAAGTCTTTCCAGACTCAAGTAATTACATTTCAAATTTTGGCGCGTAAGTTTCTTTCATTATTGAATATGTATGATTATTCTCGAATTATTACTTACCTTTTATTTTTGAAATTGTTATATCTCTATTGGTTTTTCAGGATTAATATTTCAAAAATTATTGACAGTTACTTTTTAAATTTTTTTTAAAATAGAAGTTTTTTTTTTTTTTTTTTTGTGTGTTCGGTTGGTTCATTTTCTTTAAATAAAATCTTTGACCTTTTTCCCTTGATATCTAGACTCTTTACAAACCCTTATCTTTCTCTCAAACCCTTGCTTCTCTTAATCTACTCACATTCTTTGCAAAAATTTTCACTCGATCACTCTCAAATATGTCATCAAAATCCTCCAAGTCCATTTCGATATCTTATCAGAGGAAATCCTCTCGCATTGTTAGTCACGGGCCTCGGTTTGTCCCTGAAGGTCCAACGCATTTTAATCTCATCGGGGATTAATCACCTTGAAGCACGAATTGACAATCGATGGAGGAAGAGGTTACTTAGGAAGCGACTCCTAGGGATCCTCCATTGAGTGTTTGCACTCAAAAATTGTACTTCTCTATTGATGCTATAGTGAATTCCAACCAAAATGCTGTCAACGTGGGAGAGTGGACGTAATTTTAATTTAAACCAAACCACTATAAATTTCGTGTGCAATCTTCTCTTTCCTTAACTCATTTTATTCAAATCTGTTGCATTCTTTTAAGTATCGTAAAAATCAGTTCCATCTCTTATTCGATTCTGAACATTCTGATGATTTGCTTATTAGACTCTATTTGGTTCTTAGACTTTGTTCGAAATTTATGTATTTATCAAAATTTCTTTTAAACACCTATCCACCCCCTCTGGGTGTTCGTGCTAGCATTACCAAATGGAACCCTTGCTCCATGATTTGGCAATTTGCTTTTGCTTTCTCACTTAAGGAGGATAAATTATACTTGTTAGCTTTTTTGAACTTTCCATTTCCCATTTTTTTCTTGAGATCGGAAACTTCCCCATGGATGGGGTGACTCATCATGTTCAAAAAAGGTGTCTATCTTTTGTGCCTACACGATACTTCCATGAATGCCTTTTCACATTCCAATTGTGAATATATTACTACATGCATTAATGCGATTAAAAATTATTTCGGACACAAATGAGAATACGTGTGATTCGGGTAGAGTATCTTCATCCAATTGTCAAATGAGTAAGAAGTGAGAAAATTTATCGCATTAGGCAAGAAATATATGATTTTCAACATATGAATATGAGACTATTCTAATGACCTATTTTAAAATTTCAAGCCCACATTTTTACTTCGGGCTAACAATGACCACATGTATATAAAATTTATACTCCTTTATGATATCTCATTCAATTTAAATGTTTTTAATCTTAGTATATGGATCTTAAATGTACATGTCATCATCCAATGAGAGGAACCACTGGAGCTTGCTCCAGTAGCCATCATTCCCTATGAGAATGGGGAGGTGGAGAATTTAAGACTTCCCTCTTTTAAATGGGGGTTTATGCGTTTATGGGGTTTCCTAGGTGGACCCACTTGGAGCCTACAAAACTGCTCGTAGATGAGCTCCAGAGTTTAGGAATACACCTTACACCTTACATACAAAAACAAAAAAGAAAAAAAGAAAAAAAAGAAAAGGGCAATGTGAGTGGATGAGGTTTGCCACTAATTTTGAAGAAATTTCTATTTCTATGCTTTGTCAATTTCTTGACATTAATTCCTTTCCACTTACATCAAGTCTATGTATTAATTTGACAAGAAAGTGAAAAAAAAAAAAAAAACTCCAAGAGGTCACGGTCCATTGAGATACAGGTGCTTGTCGGATTCTACTTAATGCACACCTTCTTTTCCGTTCTTTTTCGGTTAGTTACTTAGAATACAGGATTCGGTTTCCATTTTCGGTGGAGGTCTGCTGGTTTAGGAATCAGGATTTACGAAGCTATAGCAGATTTGCTGCAACTTCGTCAATATTCACTCGGCCCCAACCTCTCAGAACTCAGGGGAAGCAAATGAAACCCATTGAGGTTTTGGTTTTGGTTTTGGTTTTAACTTGTTTGATTATTTTGACATTAAACTAAGAACATTTTGGGCATTGACTCAAAATATAGAACCGCTGATGGAATGGAATTAGTCTTCTGATGAGGTAGTAATCCACCGGGAAGAAACAGTGACTACATGCAAATTTCTCTCAGATAAATTTTTTTGTGTGTAGACATGCACGTATCAAGTTTCTCTTTCCTCATTTCTCAAAGATAGGAAAGACGAAGTTGACCGACCATCATCCATATTAAAGACAGAAAAAATTTGTGTTTGTTAAGAAAAAAATTTTGAGTAGCAACATATGACAGGTCAAGCTAATGGATAAAACATGTCCCGAGCAAGAACGTGCCACTTCGCACATCTCGCCATTCAAACAAATAAAGAACTTCCATAATAGATTCCCTCCCTTGCAATGGCAACCATCTGCATTGTTATTGTGTGAACAGAAAAAAGTTGCAACATCATATCTGTTTGAATAACAATATGGAAAGAAATGGCACAAATACAACCACCAAACCACAAACCACTGTCTTTAGGCTTTCCCTACGAATGAGTTCACAATACACAATTACTGCACTACATAACACATTGTTTTCTTTATATTATCTATACATTCAGTTTCAAATGTAGGCAAAAGGGAAACTTCGGAGAGAAATTCAAGAGCTAAAGCCCTAGTTCTTTCAAGAACTATTTTACTTAGGACACAACAAACCTTTCTTCTGTCAGTAATCAGTATCCAGAAGTATTGGATAAAGATCATTAGCAGACGCAGATGAAGCGGTTCCAGTCCATGGCCCATCAGTGGACATAGGCCTGGTGATATTCTCACCAACAACCTGATGTTTGTCACCTCTAAAATGCTTCCTCATGGCCTCAATTTTCTCCTCAGTCATGATAGCGCCTTCAGAGTCCAGCACCGGAACAGTGACCTTGCCTTCAAGCATGCTAACCACAGATGACATCGGTGGCCTGAGTGCTGGAGTTGCATTAGTACACATCAGAGCTACCTTTATCGATACTAGCGCCTCCTCTTTGTCAAAGTGACAATTGAGCCTCTGATCAACTAAATCTATCAAATTTCCTCTCTCCTTCAAAACTCGTACCTAAAAACAGAAATGGAAAGTGAAAATATTTTCCTTTCAAGCTTGAGGTACTGATCAGTTGCAAAATATGCTCTAAATACTAAAACAGGAAGAAGTATATTATGTCTCTTGATTATTACGTGACAAATGTAGTTGATAAGCACCCACTAGTTTTTCATCTCAAACGAGTCAAATACGGATCAAACATGATTTCTTTACCGATTTTGAATAAAAGTTGGTAAACTCCAACATCACTTACTAATGGTTCACTGGTTGCCAAAAACTTAACAATACTGCTTTAAAATCGGCAGCTCTTAATTGAGTTTTATCAGCACGAATTATTTGTCAGTGTCATTACATGAAATATTTTACACCATCCATTGCCTTCTACTCTCAATTCTAGTTTAACAAGAAATACTTGATTATGCAACTCAGGTGACAATCAAATTTAACGAGGACTAATAATGATTACTTACTCAAAGCAAAACAAAATCTAACTGAAGGACTCAACATTATATGAATGTGAAAAAAGTTATACCTCAATCGAAAGTATATGGATATTCTGGTCAAGACATGGTCTTGAAAACTTTTTAATATAACAGTAATTGCCAAAATTGAATAGTAGTCGAAGGAATTGTTTGGCACCAATGGAACTACAGAGAGTATGAACGTCAAGCATAAAAACATAAAGACTAAAAACTGAACTACCCCAAACTTCAAGGAATAGAATTTTCTTCAATCCAAAAAAAAAAAAAGAATCTACATGAAAATCAGTGTAGACCAACATAATAAGAAGAATTGGATTAATTTGAAATGACAAATTGCAGTTAGCAGCATGACAATTCGTTAAGCATGTTTCAATAGCTGGTAAGTGTAACACTCTTTGCAACAATTAAAAGTGCATGTGAGGGATTACATACTATGCTCACACTTCCTTAATCCCTTTCCACCAGCACAAGCAGAAATTTAAATATGGATACAATCATAATTGAAATGATAGAGTTGATTACCCAATCAAGTAGATAAAAGCATTCCTCATTTTTTTGGGAGCTACTGTTGCTCCGGCCAATAACAACTTCTAAGGCAACGATGCCAAAACTATAGATGTCGGCTTTGTCAGTGAGGTAACCATGCATTGCATACTCCGGTGCCATATATCCACTGCACAACAAGAAACAAGCTTGTGTTTGCAACAAGGTAATTGCCTTAAATAGTACATACTTAATATTCCTAAAATTCGAAAGAAAGAGAGATTCCTAAATGTGACAATTCTAATAGAATTTACTGAGAATATTTCAAAAAGAGAAAAAGAATTTGACCATTGTTGTTTTATGTAATTATCAGGCTTCATATATGACTTTATAACTTGGAAAAGAGGCACTACGACTGAAAAATGATTTGGAAACACGCTGAGCCAAGGTCTGTGAATACATGGGCAGCCACCGTAGGAGGATTCGTAAACCAAGCCTAGGGGCAGAAGAGCTTCTTAGGTTTGTGTCATTGTTGTTGCTGTACCAATAGAAAAACAGCCTTCCACTTCCTCGCTCGCTTTCTAACCCTTGCGACGCACGTGCTTGCTTTGTATATTTTGGTTTTATTTTGTTTGTAACTCACTTGAAAGAACATCCTCTATGTTAATGTCATGTGAGACATATCTACTAAAATTGTGTTTTTCATACAAAGGAGTATATATAGATAATTCATAACCAAATTTTAACATATAGTAGTTATCGTTCATTAAATTGTTTTGCATTAAGTTGATTGTTATAGGGGAAACAATAAAACACTTAATATTACATGTCAATATGCGTTGTATCATAATAGTTTCACAAGCAAGCTTTTTGTCTGAGTGAACACATTAGGTAGGGCACACTGAATTGCTGTACGAAATATTTATCTTGAATTGTTCTTAATGTAGTAAATGGAGCATGTACAATATTATCAATCAATCTCCCGTAATAGGATACGAACTTTCCAGAAATTGTATTAAATTATCTAAGTTTGTTGAGATAACAGAAATTAGTTAATGTTATAGTTCTTTTTTGTTGAATTAATGTTAAGAGTTAGTAGAACAAACTTACAGCTTTATCCTTTTCCCTAATTAATCACATTATTTTCATAAACAAGTTGACTTTTCACACAAGTTAACGCAAACGTTTGAAACATGTGAACATGCTTATTTATGTCTTTCCATGGGTATACAATAGAAACGTAGGTAAATTAGCTCTATTGCCTATGATACTCAGTTATATTCAAGTTAAAAATTACATGAGTCAATATCAGAGTATCATTACTTAATGGTAGGTTATGCGACATTCTTAACATTTTTTTTCCTAATTAACAAGAAGAGTGGTGGGACAGGCATAAAGTTTTGTGGTTAAGCCACATTTGTTGAGCTCCATTCTTTGGGATGATGGGAATCGATCACAAAGCTCCATTCAACTCACTTTTCTTAAATCAGACTATATGTTCCAACTCCATTCTTTATGTTGTAACTAACTCCTAATTAGGTTAACAGGAACATAAAGCAAGAAACTTACTAAGTTCCAGCAATCTTGGTGCTAATATGTGTGTTGTCCTCCTCATCAAGCTTTGCTAAACCAAAATCCGATATTTTAGGGTTGAAATCCTTATCCAGTAAAATATTGGTAGCTTTAATGTCTCTATGCACAATCTTCAGCCTTGATTCTTCATGAAGATATGCCAAGCCCCTAGCAATACCCACAAATATCTTGTGTCTTGTCCGCCAATCCAACTTTAACTGAAATTCTTCAGGACCTTCAATTGTATTATAAGACATCAAAACTGCTTTACTGCCATGTCATTAACTATAGTCAGTGAAGCACAATGTGACATCAAATTACCAAATAAAGCACGAGCAAGACTGTTATTTTCCATGTACTCGTAAACCAGCAAAAGTTGATTTCCTTCAATGCAGCATCCATAGAGTTTCACCAGATGCGGATGTTGAAGAGCAGAAATCAACCCAATCTCAGTCACAAACTCACGATTTCCTTGCTTGGATTTAGATGAAAGCTGCTTCACTGCTATAGTGGTGCCATCTGACAGAAGACCCTGCAATTGAACTTTGGCATAAGAATTATGCTGAAGATTTACATTGAATGCTGCTTTCTATAGATCTTTTCTGTTGGGAATTGAGGGAAGTTGGTTTACTGATTTTCCAGCATACCTTGTATACAGAACCAAAACCACCTTCTCCAATCTTATTGGCAGAATCAAAATTGTTTGTGGCAGCTTTAATCTGTCGCAGGGTAAATGAACCAATTTGCAATGCTAGAACCTTCAAATCTGCACAACGTTTTGGAACTCCTAAGAATTTGGAGAAGTTGACAGCTGCAGTATGTAATCCACTATCTAACAAAGACATAGCGATTCCTTCTCCATGCACTAGAAATATTGTTATCTGAGCAAGTTTAGTACTGAAAACCTTAGCATCTTGAAATTAATTTTCTAAGAAAGTCTTAGCAGTATGTCCTTTGGAAAGTAAAATGAGAATGTCTTCAAGGTATTTAGTAGTGAAGAAAAAGAAAAAAATCATAGAAACCGCCCACTTTGGACATGTAAGGCAAGGTTTGTATGTTTCAGTGTCTCGTATATGCAAAGATCTGGCCTTTAGTTTCGATGTCTTGAAACATAGACTTAGCATATATTTGGTCAATTGTGTCCCCAAGGAGGGCCAGTTGATATATACACACATCTGAAAAAGAATTTAATATTCTCTCCCTATAACTATCTATCCCTT
Source organism: Eucalyptus pauciflora (assembly GCA_007663325.1). Taxonomy (NCBI): domain Eukaryota; kingdom Viridiplantae; phylum Streptophyta; class Magnoliopsida; order Myrtales; family Myrtaceae; genus Eucalyptus; species Eucalyptus pauciflora. Next base: position 178,138 of record VMYD01000288.1, read on the forward strand.
GGTTGAATCAAATGGATCTATGAGACTTTAGCTCTATTATGACTTAACAGTAATTTATTTTCTGTGTCAAATGGAATTTCCAGTGGAATGCACAAATGCCATCCATTGGGTGAACCAAATGGGTCTATGAACTGTGGAATCTATGCATTGTGATTACCTCTTCACCCACCAGAAAAAGTAAGAAGAAGAAGAAGAAGAAGAAGAAGAAGAAGAAGAAGAAGAAGAAGAAGAAGTAGTAGAGTCGAAACTGTGTGATCAAGCTGAAATATAAATGATGCAATGTGATTACCCCTCTCCCCCACCAGAATACGGAAGGGTGAAATGTATTCACAGGGCATAACATTCTCCTATTTCTTAGACAGATATATGTGAACTAAATAACATAGATTATAGGTAAGCAACTACCTTGTGCCATTTCATCTTCACGTCTGAGACATCCTCGCCACCAAAGGAAAACCAGGATAAGGAAAATTACAAAAACTATAGCAGCTACAATCCCAACCACTGTCCCAACAGATATGCTGGCTGGCTCTTGTGGCGTTTTGAAGTCTGCAGTGAAGAAGGAACGTAAATATTTACCCAAAAATATTCGGTTAAATGGGGTAGGCATAAATGAAGAAAAATATCTGTGGCTTCTTGAAAACAGAAATCAATAGATATGACGGCACAATAACTGAGAATAAAAAAAAGAAAAATACATGAAAACCGCTCAGAGTACTCTATAGAAACTATCAGATAAATGCGCACAGGAAGTATCATCTTTGGAACATGCAATACTAAATACAAAGGGAAAAAGAAAGAGAAGAAGAAGAAGAAAATAAAGAATCTACTTCTCGTTCTCAATGCTGCACTATATAATACAGGTGCCATGGTCATTATCCATAGCAGAAAAGAGAACGAGGCTATCATTTCATAGTCTGAATAGAAGGATAAAAGATACACAGAGAAAACATGCCCAGAAAGAAAACAGAGCAAACTATGACCAATTTTTGCTGCTTAGGAGAAAAATTACAGATCCTATTCAGCTACAATGGAAATTGATCTGATCAGCAGTAACATATGCCAATGGCCTGAACCCAACAGTGGCCATTTGCAACCAACCCAAGTAACTGAATATCCTATTGGTGACTTCTGGTGAAAGACAAGATAGGGGTATTTTTTTCAACACAAATATGAGTAACTTTCTCAACGGAGAAGCACCAAGTGAAACATGGAAGTGTCTGTCTGCATACCAGGATTGACAGAGATAGCAGATATTAGAGGACCATAGAATCCTCTGGTAGGTATATTTTGGGTTCCTTTCCCAGCCCAATAGAAACGTATATCCAGACTGCCATTGGCCACTGTGGCACTAAAATTTTTTATGACTGCCTTTCTGACTCCACCTGCGTGTCTCTCAATGTTGAAATCTTCCAACACCAATTTTCCCTGAAACGATGTTTAATCTGATTCAAGTTGAGTGTCTCCACACAGAAAAAGGTGAAACTTTTAGTCTCAATAGAACGTACAAATTGTGAAAATATAATTATTTGCAAATATGAGATATATAGATAAACTTCCCAACCATAACATACTGAACAAATTATATGCTTTACACGTTAGAACTGGCACTACATAATGCCCAAAAGTTACCTGTATATAGACATTAAACACTCGCCTGCCAAGGCTGCTATAAGTTTTGTCGCCTGTGAACAATATCTCCGCAAAATGAAGGCTTACATTGTAGGGTCCATTCATCAGACAAAAACCATAATAAGTTAGAGAGAGAGGAGAACTTCGTGCACTTGTGTAAAGTTCGGCATTATTCATGGACAATGTGGATGCACGTTCAACTATATAGTTATCTGATTTTTTGGAGTCATCAAGGAATTGACCGGTGCTACTGTAGGCCCAGTTATCCCCCAGGAAGAAACTTGAAGGTGTAGGTTGTGCTGTATCACCATTGTATGTGGTGTCCCCTATTTTTACTTCTCTCCCACCGCAATTTATGTAGAGGTTATACCGAGCTGTATGGAGTAAAGAAATACCAAAGAAAAATCAAGTTTTCTTCTTTTTATGGAGCCCAGTCTCACTAAATAAACAATAATTCCCTTTCAAAAACTTGCAAAAATACTCCTAGGCGTATGAGCAACACATTAGTTCACAGAGGCGGCTTTTGAAATTTTTAGAGCTTTTATGCATTAAACATAAAAGATTGACACAATAACCAATAAAAGAGTTGACAAGGAGATAAATTTGACAAGAAAAGACACAGAGTATGATGCAATATCAGGATCTGATGATAATGGTAGGATATACAGCAGATCAACTTACTTTTTGTACAAGGCTGATTTTTCAAACATGAGACAGGTCCACTTGAGGCAGAATATAATGTCCTGAGCAAGTCGGCAAAGATTTTAACGTTATAACCATCATAGTTCTGAATGAAGTTGAATGCTACATACATAAACAATTAAAATGCAGGTCCTTAGAAAATCCAAGTCTCTTGCTGAAAAGTTTAATCTCAAACATACACATTGTCAACTGCCGAGCTTGCAAACAAGTTGCTGCAGAGGAAAGACAAAATCAACATTCAGTAGAGAAATGGAAATTGTGTTCACATACAGGATTATAAGCAACTCATAACTGCATATCTGAGGGGATCCCCAGACTCAGACTGAAGGAAGTATTACATACACAGATCTGTTTTGACATTCTGAACCTTCAGCAGTGAGGGAGTTGTATGATAGATCCCTACACAGAGAAATCATCAACCATTTAGAAAATCTCATCAGTTTAAAGAATACACTGAAAGTCATTCCATCAAATAAATACTACGTACAAAGATGTAGTCCGGTTGCAAAACATGGACAAGTTGAAAGGCGAAAACATGACAAGGTGATGAAAGTAATATTTTATCTTAATTGAAGATATCTTAAAATATTAAGAGGACAAAGACTAAACAGAGACTTTAGAACTAGTTGAGTGCATAAATACATTTTTACCCTGTAAGAGTATAGCAGTCAAGACATTTAAGGCAAACTTTCAAAGAGTATCCTTCCAAGAGGTTTGAAAAAGATCCAGAGCTGGGAACAGCTTTTTGTGTAGGAGAAAGTGGGAGCAAACTTGGCACCTCCAAGAAAATCCACTTCATATTCTTTCATGCATACCACACAATTCAGTCTCTTGTATCACATTTCCATTGAACAGATCCCAACAAGGAGAAAGGTAGTTATGATGTTTCCATTTATCTCCATAGGCTACAATCCATAAAAATGCAAGATAGGAATGCATAATTGCTAGTCACAATACAAGATTAGCCAGATAGAGCTAGAAACAAATTCATAATTAAATAGAGATGTTATTCAGGCAGCAAAGCTTACACAGAGTCTCCACTATCCAGGATCGAATCAGGGAATGCTCCAGTCAATTGGTTTCCAGTCAGATAGCTAAACAAGTTTATTTGATTGAGTCAGTTCCTCATGTACATTACACACAAACTGAAATTTTTTCAAGTGATACCTAAAAAATACATCACTTGGCAGATTAAAAAGCATTTAATTACCAATGGTGTAGAAAAAATCAGCTAAGTCATGATAACAATATAGAGCTTCAGCCAGAGATGAAAGATAAAGGAAATCACTGACAAAGCAAAAACTTGATCCTTGCAAAACTTGGAGTGCATGGAGAAACATTACTATAACACTAGCATAAAAACCCAAACATATTGAGGGTTACTATTGTATTGGTGTCATGGTCCAATTTCTCCCATATTCAAGTGGGCTGAAAATTGGGGCTTTGTGGTGTCAGGGTGAAGAGTGAGAAAGCAAAAGGTTTGATACAACTAGTCCATGGGAATGGCATTAGGGTGTTTGCGCGATAAATCTAGGGATGGGATTATTATCATTTTAGCGGATCTCCGAAGGTGGAGCAGGTCTCTAGTATAGAAATTGGTTGAGAGCTAATACTGTTCTCTTGATGATGGCCATAGCAAGCAGAAACCAATTGTTGTTGTCGCGACCTACCCTCGGGGGGAGGGAACAGATTTAGGGGTATTGCCTAAAAGATAGGCTTAAGGCCCATGATTAGGCGCAGGCTCTCCCAAGCCCATACCCCGCATGACGTTGGGATATTTTTTTAAGAATTTCACGTAAAAGGAGTCGCCACTAGCCTATTGGGATCGGCTAGAAACCAAGTGAGGCATGGGAGCGTGCCTCACTTCCTACGTAACCAGAGAATCTAGGTTCGGGGACTTGATTACACTAATTGAGCAATTAGTGCCCTTTCGGTACCTAATCTTGTTCGTTTTAATAAAATGATTTTCGGCAGACGATTTGAATTGATTTTATACCTATCCACTAATATGTGAGGTGACCATGCAGGTGCGCAATCATTAAAGTAATAATAATTGTAGTGAAATTAACACAAACAATTAAACAATTGCAAATATAGTTAACATGTAAATTAAACAATGCAACATAATCAATATACGAGCAATTAAAGGCATAAATACACTATAAAGATAATACATGGCCATTCCTAATCAAAACTTACATTTTTTGGATTTTCGAAATTTTAAAATTTTTTTTAATTTTTTAATTTTTTTTTTAATTTTTTTAATTTTTTTTTTTTAAAAAAAGAAAATATTTTTTAATTTTTAATTTAAAATTTAAAATTTAAAAAAAAAAAGGTGGCCCTGCTCGTCTGACAAGGACGTCCTTTCGACGCCTCGGCTCGGCCGTGTTCCCGCCGGCCCGCCCGGGTACAGCAGGTAAAAATCCGACCTGTCAATTCGCGCAGGCCCCCGTCTAATAACTATTTTTTAAAAGAAAGCCCATAAGCTTCTCATAAGCCATTAATAAACATCCCAAGTCACAAGCCAAAACCCATAAGCCCACATGTAAAGACAGCTCAACCGCCCGCCATGACAGCCCAACTGAGCCAAAACCCCACCCGAGAACCACGCCCGCTCGCGCGTGTTCGGCGGGTCGAAGCCCTAGGTTTCTTCATGCCGAGGGATGTCGCATGACGCGATGTGGCTGGGTGGGTTGGTCGCTTAGCAGCGGGTGTTGAGTGGGAGGGCGCCAGCGGACGCACGTTGCCGTGAGGCGTGGTTCGGCGAGGATCGTAACGCAGAGCGAGAGCGGCACCGGGGGCTCTGGCCTCGGGCGGGCGGGCGGCGAGATGCGCGTAGCCGCAGGGTAAGCAAAGATTGGCGGATGAGCAGCGCAGAGTCGGCGCCGGCCGAAGCGGCGGCCGGCGTTGCCTCGGGCGGAGGACTAGCGGGCGACAGCCGTCGATCTCGATCGATTTGACCTTCTCGCATGGTTTCGGGATCGCTTCCGAGCGCGTTTGGGCGGCGATGGGTGGCAGGATGCGCGACTGTTGTGTGAGTCGGGCGCCGCGAGCGGGTCGGTCGCCACAACGGCGGGCGGGGGCGGGGTCTTTAGGCGCACAGCATCATCATGCATTTTTTCTCTCTACCCCTCCCCTCCCTCCTTTTTTAGGGTTTTCCTCCTTCCTTCGCTGCTCTCCCCCCACGCGAGAACACGGAAGGAGGAGCGGATGGGCCGGGCCAAGACGAGATCCGGCCCGGCCCCCTTCCACATTTTTTTTTTCTTTTTGTTTGTTTTGCTATTTTTGTTTGTTTTTCTTTTTTTTTTTTTTAAAAAACGACTAATTCCTAATAACACGATTAAGCCCTAAATAAAAATTGTAAAATTTAAGTGTCAACAGTTGTGTTGAAGTGATCTTTACATCCTACTCGGGGAACTGATGCTCTTATTGAATTGGGCATGGTATGATTCTGTATAAGGATGTAAGTAGCCATACTGTCCTTGGAACAATCTATTTGGGGAAGGCTGGCTTAGTGTTCTCAGTTTATCAGGACCACACCGTCTCATCCTCAGGAAACTTTTGGCCCATCACAAGTGGAACCAGAGCAGGTTTCCTAAAATTTATGGGCAGAAGCCAAGAAGAAATATGTTGCCACATTTCCAACAAGAAGAAAATCTCTGTTGGTTTGCTAAAATCAAGAGAAGCCTAATAGGGGAAAGAAGGTGCCACCAACGGAGCACGGTTGGTTTGGAAGCCAAACTTGTCAGGGAGGGCACAAGTGATTAGAGATTCACCAACAGCTTTGATAGGAAGAAGCAGCCAATGGAGTGGAATGGCTTATCGTGTTAAGTGAGTGTTTTCCATTCACACAAGTCCCAAAGGACTGGTGGGCATGGTTCTTCCGCAACAAAGGTGTCGCAGAATTGGGAGGGATGAGTGTCCCAATAAGATTTCTCCTATACCCATGTGAGCTGAAAATGGGGCTTTGTGGTATCGGGGGTGAAGAGTGAGAGATACCTAAGAGTTGATACAATTGGTCTGTGGGAGTAGCGTCAAGGTGTTTGTTCTAGGAATCTAAGAATTGGATGATTATCATCTCGGAGGATCTCTGAAAGCGTGGTTGGCTTCCCAAGCGTTCGTTCTCCTAATGATGGCCATGGCTACTCATTGTAGGGCGAAAGAAGTTTTGTTGAAGTGATCAGTATGTCCTGCTTAAGGGACTCAATGCCTAAGCTGAATTGAGCATGGTACGATTTGGTATAAAGATGCAATTCATCATACTATCACCAATAACAATCTATTTAGGTAAGGCTGGTTTAGTGTTCTTAGCTTATCAAGTGCCAAAAGAGATCGTCCACGGCTAGAAAACTTTCAGCCCTTGACACTCACTTATTAACTATTTCCTCACCATAACGTTTTTGCCCTTCTAAGACATGAAAAAAAAAAAAAAAAGTTAAGGAAGATGTGTCATTGTCAAATAGTCAATCGTTGAGCAAAAAGATGAATGCCAATGTTAAACAGTCCAAGAAGATTAAGAGTATAGCTTCTCAGCATCTTCAAAACTAGGGACAAGACATCAAGGTCCTATCCGTAGACCTTCAAAATAGCAATAAAGAACTGCATTCACCAAACAATCTAGGGCCATTGTCGGGGAAAGAACCAAATAGAGAGCTTAAGAATATTGCTATCTTTAATCTCCTATGCATAATAAAACAGGAGCACAGGATATGCATTAATTGCATACACACATAACTATCAAATACTTAAGTAAGAATGATCCATTTAACCCTACCAGCGTAAACAAGAAACTCTACTGAAACTTGTAAATCATGCTCTTAAGCAACAAAATATCATCGATCTGTGTCTGCTCCATACTCTAGTAACTTGTGAATCATACTCTTTAAGCAACAGAATATCATGGATCTATGTCTGCTCCAAGACTAGAGTCCAACCAGAATAACTAGTTGACAATAATCATAGAATCATGTTTCAAATCATTGTATAATCTGGATGGTGAAATAATAATCATTCACAACATGAGGACTTTGAGGGTTATAAACTGGACACATTATCACGCTCTTAAGTTCTACTGATAGCTCAACTATCTAGAGATTTTAGATTATTATACAAAAGTACAAAGAAGAAGCTGAAGTTCAGCATCAAAGTACTTACAGATAATTTACTTTTCTGAAGGAGCTAGAGATTTTACCACTCAGTTTGTTGAAGCTGAGGTCTCTGCAAAACAATTAAATGTAAAGGAGACGAATATGATGAGAAGATAGGTTTAATTGACTCCCACTGGACACTCTTTGAGGATACTCGGAGGATTGTAGAAACACAGACAACATCATTGAACATACAAGTCCAGATCAGATATTTAGACATATTGGCCAACTGCTTAGAGTCTATGCCTTCTACTAGGCATTCATTTCAAAAGGCATAATATCCAAGTCTATCAAGTTGGTCACATGCTGTAAATCCAATTTCCGACTTGGAAATTTTAAATTTTTGAATAGGAATTATATTCGGGCACTAAATTGAATGCATCCTGAGGAATGCAGCATATTATAGTTCAAACCGTGAGATTCCATTTATTTATTAGGAACAAAACCAAAGGCTAATAATAATTTCTTGAATAGACTTTCTTCATAACAATTTATTCGTGGATAAAGGAACGATGACTCAACACTAGGGTGCTTGGAAAATAGAATATTAGCTTGAGCGAAAAAAAATAGAAAACAAAGTGAGGATTTAAAAAAAAAAAAAAAAAAGGAAAGCATGGTTCTGCAGTCCAACATAATTACTGATGGAGAAATTACAACCAAGTCTAACGTTAAAAAAAATAAAAAATAAAAAATAAAAAAGGCAATGTAGTATATGATAAGCCGCAGCATAACCACAGAAACTATGTTATTCAGAATGTCAGAAAAACAAAGGATAAGTGTAGAGGCTGATGATGAGAGGATGGCAAAAAATTGCTGATAAATGTAGCATTTATAAAATCTTATAGAGATGACCAAATGCCCAAGGAAAGTTGACTTGCATGGAGATGCATTTGAAGCCATGCTCTCATAAGAACTGAGATTATGGCTGACAGATACACAACAATCGAGCATAAAACTCCACTTAGATAATATGGGGCTGAGATTCGGGGATGTAAACCATTAATAAGTTTCCAGACAATCAACCACCAGAAGCCTCCTGTTTTGCATCATTACTCTCAAGAAGTAAAGATAGAAAATCAAAGCAAAAGTACATTAGACAAAATGGGACCACAATGAAGTTAAGAATTCTTGCGGTTTCTATTCCTGGAAATTGTGTGAACAAAGTGAAAAAAAGTCCATACTCTTCTGTAAAAAACTGTGTATTCTACAGCAGAGGCCGCGATCACCAGAAACTTACACGCCACATGACAATTCACAATTCGGCGATATCAATAGAAAAGATCAAAACACCGTTGAAGCCAGTAGGGCACTGCTGACATTCAAGGCATCTTAAATGGTTTTTTTAACTGCACCTATAAGTCAACTGTAAACTAGACGAAATTCATTCATTACGGGTAAGACTATCTATTCTGCTTGGAATAGGGAAAGCAGGAAGACCATTTCCACTCACAATATAATTAAACTTTTCATTTCTGCTAGATAATCAGGTAACTCTCCTATGAGATTGCAGCTCCTTAGAATCCTGTAAGGACAAAAAAAGAAGAAGAAGAAGAAGAAGCTGTTATTGTCACACTGCTGAGATGATTTGGCTCTTTTGCATGAAGTAAACTATTGGGATAATGACACAAATGATTCTTGAACTTTGGCTTAATGTGCAATGTCATCCATTTACTTTTAATTTATTCAATATAGTCCCCAACACTGCACATTGGGCAAAAGTTTGGGATTACATTGAATAAATTAAAAGTTCGGAGATGACATTGTAATTGGGCAAAGTTCAAGGATTGCTTGTGTTATTTTCCCTAAACTATTTATGAAGAAGCAGTAGTCTCACAGTGTCTGGATATTTGTACTATTAAGATGTGGAACTTGGGACTCGGTTCCATTAAGGTCACTTATTCTCCTGCATGTCAAAATCAAATACATAAACTTTTTAGATTGATACCATCTTAAGGAAAGGAGAGATCATATCGAAATGCTAAAACTCCAAACTGACAGGTTAGTCAATTTCTCTAAAAGTGCAATGCTTGAGGGAATTGGCCCTTGCAATCCACTTGCTTGAATATCCCTGAAGATACAATTAATAGCCTGAATTATCTTGGGGGTATATCTACATAGACCGACTTAAAAAGTGAAGAAGCATTAAGCCTTACAGTTTGCTTAGATTTGTCAAGTTCTGAATAAAATCGGGTATCTTTCCTGTGAACTGATTGTCACCAAGTTGCCTACGGTGCATTAACCCACAAGATTCATATGGAGAAGAAAGAATAGAAGTATCTAAACATTAATAGACTCTATGGAACTGGAAACTAACAGGATCTGCAATGCTGTCAGTTTAGCAAATCTTTGAGGCAGCTCCCCGGTGAAATTATTTGAAGTAAGTTGGCTGGTACAAGAAAACCCCATGATATCACATAATTGAACTTGATCTCTCAACAGATTGCTCCAATCGATCCCTCACCAGATACAAAATTGCCAGTGAATAAACATTCAATGCCTAATGCAGAAATTAGCATCAAGAGACTCACAATTGAATTAACTGGGACAAGTTCCCTAGGTCCGGAGGAAGAGGTCCAGAAAGCTGATTGCTCTCGACATTTCTGAGCAGAAAAGAGTTGGTATGTTCCGCATCAATTTTATTTAAGATGGCGAAGAAGCAAAATGCGAGTGGCAAAACGAGTGATCACTTACAATTCCCAAAGTGTGGATATGTTTCCCAGTTCCTTCGGGATTGAACCAGTCAATCGGTTTATAACTACAGAACTGCACCCACATCATTACGTTTCCCCAATCAATAGAAGATACACGAGAGAGAGAGAGAGAGAGAGAGAGAGAGAGAGAGAGAGAGAGAGAGAGAGAGAGAGAGAGAGAGAGAGAGAGAGAGATCATTACGTTTCCCCAATCAATAGAAGATACACTAGAGAGAGAGAGAGCACAGCACATACATGTTGCGCAACTTCGTAGAGCCCCATTCTTTAGGAATTGTGCCGTTTAGGTAGTTTCGGGTGACATCACTGTTTACAGAGACATGATGATGATGATGATGATGATAATGATGCTTGTGAAGAAGAAGAAGAAGAAGAAGAAGAAGAAGAAGAAGAAGAAGAAGAGGATGATAATGAAGAGAGTGCTCACAAGATTTCGAGGTAAGGTAACCTGAACAGTCGAGGCGGAAGACTGCCGGGAAGAGACTGTTTCCTAAGGACTCTGTTTTCACAAGACAAAAGGCTTATTCCATCTTTACTTAAAAGGTAAACTGAACAGTCGAGGCGGAAGACTGCCGGGAAGAGACTCATTCCTTAGGACTGTTTTCACAAGACAAAAGGCTTATCCCACAGTACAATAAAAATCTTAAAACTTGTCACAAAAATATAATTAAATCCTAAAATTTATTTTTTTTAAAAAAAAAAGTACAATCAAGTCCTAAAACTTATCAAATTATTTCAATCAAATCCTAAAGTTAACATCGTGAGCCTTTTTAATGAAAAATGTTGACGCGGCGTGGACGTGACTTTTAAAATGATTTTTTATTTCCACGTGGCTTTTTTTAAATTTTTTATTTAAATTAGATTTAACAATTAGAAAAGAAAAGCTAAAATTTATTTAAAAAACAAAAAAAAATTAAAAAGAAAATACTAATATGGTAATAAGAGAATCAGTTTGGCGTTTAGCACGTCAGCCAGTCAATTCTATAAAGAGATAAAAGTTGGTGCACAATCACACGATTGATATCAAAGTCTAGCTAGGAATCGATGATGGTAAAACTCATGAAATAGAGAGAGAGAGAGAGAGAGAGAGAGAGAGAGACATGCTGATGACATGGGGAACGGTGTTGTTGTCGGCGTCAGTGAAATTTTGGCAGGTGACGGCGTTGGTAGTTGCATCAATCACTTTGTTGTCACCCCATCCACCGTTTACCCCGCATGGATCTGCGTTGAAATCCCAATCTGATTTCCCTAATGTCTCTCCTATTTCTCTCAACGCATCCACTGCAAAGAATAAAGAGCCAACAGTCAAAAGAAACAGCAACATCTCATGCACAACAAGCACGAACGAGGTCAACATCGCGTTACACGTTTGAGCCAAAACCAGAAGAAGAAGGAAAAGGAACAGCGAGAAAAGCAATACAGGATTAGCGGGGTTCTTTTCAATTGTTTCACCTTCGTCATCGGGCAGGAGAGTGGAGGCTGCAGCAAAGTGAGTAGTGCAGAGAAGGACGAGCACGGAGATGAGAGATGGAGCTGAGAAGAGAATCGTCATCATCTCAGTCCCAAGTTCAATCCAGAGAGAGAGAGATATCTCACGCTCTCCAACCGGAGTCTGCCAAGGCAAAATTTGGCAGAGAGAGATGATTGTGGAGTGGTCTTAGCTTCATGCATTTATACACAGAAAGAGGAAGAGGGGAGGTAGGATAGGTTTGGTTCGGTTTGCAAATGAGTTTTGGGAAAATATAAATGCCTTTGACCTAAAGCTCATTAAGAAAATGTAAATTGCATTTGATAAAAACCCCTTTATAAAGCTACTTTGGCCTAAATAGTGTTTGGAAAATATTTATTTGCAAAGGGATTTTGGGTCTAATTTTTCTTTCTCTCTCTCCCCTTTTTTTTTTAATTAATAAAAATCAAACCCTCCGATGAAGGGCTAAAGCCACCGGCAAGCCAAATTTGATGCACGGCCAATGCCCAAGGTCATATGACCTCCCGCAAGGGTTGCATGACCCCAGGCGTTGCAACCCAAGCAGCCGGCTAGGGCACAACTACAACCTCAGGCAATGGTTGCCTGGGTCACACGACCAAGGCGACAGCCGCCTGGGTTGCGACGCATGAGGTGGCATGACCCAGGTAGTCGTCACGCAACCTCGTTGAACCCTTGTCAGCCTCTTGCTGGCTCTTTGCTGGCCCAAACTAGCCTTGTCAGTTGCCCTTGTTCAAAAAAGATGAACAGTAACAATGGGTAAATCGAAAATTAAATAATTGATTAGAGTAGTTTTGAAAAAGGAAAACTAGTTGCATTTGGTCAAATGTTGAAAGCCTAACGTTAGTCCCTACTTGCATTCAACTTTTAACTTTCCCAAAGCCAACATTCAGTGGAAAGCCCCTTGGAAAAATTTGCCAAACATCCCAGCATTTCTCCAAGGGATTTTCTTTTGGGAAAACTGAACTAAACGCACTCATAAACTCTCGTTCTTGGACATGTGAAAGTGAGAGAGACGACTCCAATTCTTCCTTGATTTGATGATATTCATCTAGTTATTACACCGTCTATCAATGTCGGAGTCCGAATTCCACGATCGTTAGAAACTTCATTGGCTGATTAGGTTGTCCATAAAATATTTAGATTCTCTTTTTTGGACAAATCTTTTTTCTTTTTTTTCCTTTCTGTTAACTTCAGTCGTAAAATTGATATATTTTTTTAATAATTCAGGTGCATGCGCTCGGACACTCGATTATTCGGAGGCCAATAAAATACTCAACAAGCCATATAAATCGGTTAAATCCAGTTCTTTGATCCCTGACTCATGATAATTTTGACGCAGTTAATAATATCATATTGTCTTAGTTGAAGTAATCACACGAAAAATATCTTATACGTTGAATTTGGAATTCAACGTTGGTGGGCGGCATGATGATATCTTAAAGACTTTTCGGGACAATAATTGAATTGTCCCATGGTGGCATCCAAAATATTCTGCACCCTGGTCCATCCCATTCATTATTGGTTGCTTTGATATTAGCATAGCTAAGTCTCTATCGATGTAGACAAGTGTATCGACTATTCAAATTGGAAATAGATTAATCCAAATCGAATATGCAACGTATTTACGTGGCAAAGAAAAGTTTCAAGTGCTTATAAATTTAGAAAAAGTCAAATCGTGTGTGCGTGGCTAAAGATTTGAAAAATGTCGAACTGTTTACATAGTCAGCGTCAAAAAAGCCTGAAATTTTCCAATCGCGATCTTTATCTTAAAAGATATTTCCCACATGACTAAGAATAATGCAGCACGATCTTGGAATTGATCAAAGCCAATGGGGATCGAGCGTTTTGATACATAGATCTCTAGGGAACGCCGATAACTCAACACCAGTTTTGGCGTGAGTCCTCTTAAATTAGAGTGAGACGATTTCAGGAAAAAGTATAAAAAAAAAAGTCTTAAATATATTGTACTCATGTCAATTCAGTCCTAAATATTTCAATTGTACCAATAAAATCTTAAACATTTTAACGATTTGCTAATATAATCGATCTAGTCAATTTTTTTAGAAAATCACTAAGATAAATGCTGGCCATCCTACGTGGCACAACCAGTATTGACGCAAACAAATTTTATAACTTTATAATTTTTTTTTTTATATTTCCTTTTCTTTTTCTTTTTTTTATAGCGACCTTAGACTACTCTAGGCGAGCGTCCAAGCCCTCCCTTGGATCTGGCTGATGGCTTGATGCCCTTGCCCAAACCTTGCCCGTGGCAATAGAATTCTAGACACATTTCCCAGAATCGACGACAAGGTAATTAATTGTCACATGTCATGCTATAAGAATAGTGTATCGGACTTGAGGTTTATGTGAAATTAGTATTAGAGCTCAAGCAATAATAACTACCGTGTGAAATGCATATAAAAATAGGAAGCCATTATTTACTTAATCAACAAGTTGCGCAAGCCTCCTTAATAAGTCAAGAAACAGTTGTTTATGGATAGTGTTGCCAAGAAGAAATGGAAAACGTGGAGAATCCTAAGAGTAGCGCCCAAAGAGAAGTAACCGATTGATCGCTATCGATTCTCCCTATAAATACCACATCCTGTCCAATGAGGAAGCCCCTGCACAACACAACAACTATCTTTACTTTATCACATTTTAGCTATAATTTTCAAGATTCCCATCGTAGATTAATTCCGACGTGTCTCTTTATTTGGTTCAGTATCGTTGATAAAATTCTAGTGTTCTTCCACAAGCTGAGCTTCGTCAATTAAATTCTGATGTTGTGTTTCCTATCCAAAAGTATCGCTATTGATTAAATTCCAGCTATACACCTGAAGCAAGCCGTGCCGCATAATTTGAGTTCAAAGTATAGATTATCTAGCTACATGTGGTCAGCTTATAGCATTGATAATATTTGGTGTAATTTGTACCCCAAAGCTGTTAGTCTTTGAGTCATCTGAGTATCAGTTATTAGGATTATATATACAAGTTGAGAATAAAATTTATCGTTGCATTTAACTTTTTCTTCTTGGATTTAACGCAAAACCTGAGTCTCATATAATAAAACCAAAACGCAGTATTAGTAAAAGATTTTTCGTGGGAACCAAAATCGACGAAACACAATCGATATATATTTTGATTTAAAAAAAAAAAAGAACTCCAATGTTAACATTCATTTATTTCTTTTCAAAGATTAAAGTACTAAATATTAGCTCAAAATCAAGATTTCAAATCTAAAAATGGCTAAAAGGTACAGCCCCGGAACAAGATTCAAGTCAATCCGACAGTCAAACGGATTTTTTTGTAAGTCGGACCCAATCAGGTTAAGGGTCTAGCCAACGACAAAGAAAAAGGCTAGCTAACTCCGACAGTACCGACCAAAAACAAAACTCCGACAGTCAAATGCCTTTTTTTCTTTTTGTCCTTTTGTTTGATTTCGATGAAAAAGGAACCCCAGCTCCATGATATGGCAATTTTCTTTTGCTTTTACACTTTTTTTTTGGTCGGATCTTTTGCTTTCACACTTAAGGAGGAGAATGTATGCTGATTAGCTTCTTCGAACTTTCCTTGTCCCTTTTTTACTTGAGATCGGAAAAATCTCCCACGAATGGAATGTTTCATTGTATTAAAAAAAGATACTGATCTTTCACGCCTCCACAATGTTTATATGAATGTCCTTTCACATTCCAACCACTTATGTGTTACTACATGCATTTAATACTGTTATGAATTGATTTGGACACCCACTATCACATGAGTAAGATGTGGGAGAAATTATCACATTAGGGAAGAAATATATGACTTTTAACGAATGAACATGAGACAAAGAGTCTAATGACCTATTTTAAACTTTGAAGCCCACATCTTTTCTTCAAGCTAACAATAACCACATGTATGTAAAATCTCTATTTCTTTATAATATCCCAATTCAATGTAAATCTTTCTAATCTCAGTACTTTCTAACTTTATTTTGATCTCGAATGTATATGTCCTCATCTAATGAAAGAAATCACTGGAGTTCTTGTCTCAGTGGCCACCATTCCTCATGAAAATTAGGAGGTGGGGAGTTCCAGATGGGGGATGTATGTGTTTATGGGGTTTCTTCAAGTGGACCCACTAGGGGCTTGCTGATATGCTCGAAGAGAAGCTCCAAATTTTAGGAATAAACTTGGCAAATCCAAAAAAAAAAAAAGGCAATGTGAATAGATGAGGTTTGCCACTTATTTTGAAGAAAAGCCATTTCTATTTGTCTACTTTGCCAATTTCTTAACATTAACTCCATTCCAATTACATCAAGCCTAAGCCTTCCTATAAAATTTTAAAAAAAAAAGTCCAAACCTTTCAATGCTTTTCTATTGCCAATTGGTTCGTTGGTATTCATTTGAAAACCTGCCTTTTAAATGAGCCATAGAGAAAGTATCTCACTTATCAATCGTATAATGTGCCACCAATTTTATCCTAAATTAAGATTTGAGCATGCCATCAATAAAAAGCCTACTGGTTATCACTCTTTAAATAAAATATTACTAAAGATTGCACTTATCGTCATGAATTATCTAAATTTGAATTAAACCTAAATCTAGATGATTTAAGAAATATAGATAGGTAGAGAAATTAATCATTTTACCTTATAGAGATGCGCTCGTCCAAGTGGATGCGATGGCCCGCTCATTGAATGCGGTCCAACTTGCATTCTCTGACACACCAATTTGCAAAACCAACGGGAGTCTCCGGAGAAAATCATTCTTTGCTGCCAATTTGCTTTTGCGTTCATACTCTAGAACGCGACTTTGAATTTTCAATATCCCTCCTTTCTTTTTGTGATAGAAAACTTTCCACGTGGATGTCTCATTGTGTTCAAAAGAAATGTCGGTCTTTCCTGCACTATGCTTCAATGAATGTCTTTATACATTGCACTGTGAACGTATCAATACATGCATTAATGTAGCTGAGAGTTGATTCGAATACCAATGAGAGTAAGTACGGACTGGGTTGAAGATCTTCATTCAATCGGCGATTGTGTCAAATGTGGGAAAATTATCTTAGTAGGAAGGTAGAATATGATTTTCAGCATAGAAAATAATATGAGTCGAAGCATCTAATGTGATCCATCTTAACCTGAAGTTTGTATGTCATTGGTGGCATTATATATCTTGAATATAAATAATGGAAAAATTTGTCCTATCAAAGTTGTTACAAAAAAATCATATATGTCGAGTTTGGGATCTAGCGTCAATGGACAAAATAATAATTGATATCTTAAGACTTTCTAGGACAACAATTGAATTGTATGGTTGTGGAAACTAAAATATTTGGCACAATAGTCTGTCCCATTCATTAATGAGTGCTTGTACATTAGCATATCTAAGTCTCTATTGATATTAACAGGTGTTTCACCCATTCAACATGGAACTATTCGAAATAAATTAATTTAAGTCAAATAGACAATGCTCTTTCTTAGAGAAAATCATTTAAGAAAAATTAAATCTATTATATTTATGTCAATTCAATAAAAAATCTTTCAATTGTTTAATTCAATCCTAAACTTTTTTACAATTTGTCGATATAGTCCACCCGGCCTTGCCTTTGGCCAGCCATGGTGACCGATAGAGGAAGAAGAAGAAAAAAGAAAAAGAAAGAAAATATAATATAATATAAATGTGGATTTTTTAAAGTGCAAAAATTGTCCACGTGAACGTTAGTTGTGGCACGTAGGATGACTGGTGGGCACAGCCGACCAGTGAATTTAATTGACAAAATATGAAAATGTTTATAACTAACTTGACATTGTTGAAATGTTTATGATTAAATTGGCATAAGTAGAATATATTTAGGATTTTTAATAATAAATTTCCCATCTTTCTTGAGCTGCTCATAAAAGCTCTTTTAACTCGGTCCACATGCTACAACAATTAATTGCTACCAGAAAAATTAATATATATAGATCAGCCACGAGTGGAGATGCATGTGTCCATACTTTTTTTTTTGGTCGAAATGTGTCCATACTTGACCATCTTTGTTTTTGGCTTCTAGAAAAGTCCAATAATTTTTAAACTCAAATATTTGAAAAACTAAAAAAAAAAAGGTTATATGAGAACTATTGTGGCAAATGAAAGGTTTCAAGTGCTTGTAAATTTTTCTTTTTAAAAGTCCAAATTACGTGCGTAGAGATTTAAAGAAACTTTTAACTGTTTAAATAGTCATCGTCAAAAAAGGCTGTTTGTACTTCGACTTTGCTTTGGCCTAACATGGCCTCTTTTATCTCCGTTCCATGTTAGAAATGTAGACACCAACCACAGAAAAATCAAGGCACGCTAAGCTATTATGATCAATCTCATTGGATTACAAAATATCGAAGGATTCCCAAATCCTGGAAGTTAATACTTTTGACTGTTTAAATAGTCATCGTCAAAAAAGGCTGTTTGTACTTCGACTTTGCTTTGGCCTAACATGGCCTCTTTTATCTCCGTTCCATGTTAGAAATGTAGACACCAACCACAGAAAAATCAAGGCACGCTAAGCTATTATGATCAATCTCATTGGATTACAAAATATCGAAGGATTCCCAAATCCTGGAAGTTAATACTTTTGACTGTTTAAATAGTCATCGTCAAAAAAGGCTGTTTGTACTTCGACTTTGCTTTGGCCTAACATGGCCTCTTTTATCTCCGTTCCATGTTAGAAATGTAGACACCAACCGCAGAAAAATCAAGGCACGCTAAGCTATTATGATCAATCTCATTGGATTACAAAATATCGAAGGATTCCCAAATCCTGGAAGTTAATACTTTTGACTGTTTAAATAGTCATCGTCAAAAAAGGCTGTTTGTACTTCGACTTTGCTTTGGCCTAACATGGCCTCTTTTATCTCCGTTCCATGTTAGAAATGTAGACACCAACCGCAGAAAAATCAAGGCACGCTAAGCTATTATGATCAATCTCATTGGATTACAAAATATCGAAGGATTCCCAAATCCTGGAAGTTAATATACCGATTTATTTGCGTGCTAAGTAGTTCGACTTCCAAAGTGGGACGAACTAGTCAAATTAGTTTGGTTGTTTCTGCTTCTCTTTGGCACCTCATCGTTTGACTATTCGTCTCTCGGGGTGACGTACTTCAACTTATTTTCTCAGTCACCAAGTAAATGGAAAAGCAGAAAATCAAGATTTGGATTTAGTTTGATGAGCTGACGACCTCAAAATATTCGAACAAGAAACCAAAAAATCTTGTGGGTATGATTTCTACGTACTATAACTAAACATCCCTTTTCCCTTCTGCAAAGAAAGGTGAATTCAGTAAGGACCACCCCCATATTCTACACGACATGAGAGACCAAAACGAAAGGATACTTCCAAGTGGTGATTCGGCAAGAAAGAGTTTCCGAGGTTGGGGGCTGATCAATTGCTTGCTTTCTACAAGGCCAGACCAGAGCTTCCAAGCTCCTCAGTTGACTTATGAGCTGCTTATAAACGGCGAGTCTCGCTTGCGAAGCCATTACTGCCATCCTCTTCCTCGACTTCTTTAACCGCCACCTGGTCTTCACCTTCAACCAGCACAACCTCGCTCTCAGGAGCAAAGGCCTCCTCCGAGTATCGGCTCGCTCCAACACTTTGTAGATCAGGAACTGCAATTTCCAGTGCTTTTTCTATTCCGGGTCCTCGAAATCCATCCTTTTGTACGCATACGGCTTCTTCGAAAGAGCCATTGTCGATCCTCGTAATCAAGCTTTCAAGTTGAATTTGGCAATAAAGAGGCTGAAGATAATGTTGGTAGTTTGTTTGTAAAACAAATAAAGAGGTATTTTGTCCCACATTGAAAAGATTTGAGTGCGCATATGGACAAGATTTGACACTAATCAACGATCATTATTCTTTTATTTATTAAAATTCGAATTAACAATTATAAAATAACTATTGTGTCCCATTGAAACAATGTGACTGTTTGTAATGGAGTGACGGTTATTTTTTAATTATTTAATTTCGAATTTATTATTTTTACCTAATGGTTATTAGGCACTCTTACAACCTTACGTTTGTTTGGATATAACTCCTTCATCTTTGAAAGGTTATATCCATTCAAATATATTTATTCAATATTTGTATTCAATTCTTTGCAATCTTTCAAGTCTTTTCATGATCTTCCTCTTCCCATTTTCATTTTCTTTCCAAAGAATATATAGCCATTATTTTTAATTATTTTCTAGAGAGACCTGGCAAAATACTAGAATAACTATCTTGTATTATCATTTGAGATTTTATTGTATCATGGAGGAAGTTTGCCAGTGACCATTAGAACATTGTGAGGCAAATAAATATTTAAAGAAAGTGATATCACATCTCAAAATCTAACTTGATTGCTCTAATGATTCGACTTCATTGTTCTACCCAATTCGGAACCATATTTTCCCAACAGATAAGGGAGTGTGTTTTGGTGGAGTTGAAACCTGGGGTAGGAGACCAGCTGGCTTTTATAGAGCTTGTAGGAGGTAAACATTGCATCAGTTGATAAAGGCACAATGCATGTGCACTCATGTTCGTTAGTGTAAATCATTAATTAAGGAAAGAAACGATGACTAAACTTGGCTTGGAAAGCTTACATCATTTGGGTGCTAAAGTTTGACCTAAAATTTGATTATAAGATTAAACTGATTTTGACTGGATACATCAACGGAGACTCCACTTCAAAGACATGGGGTTCCTCAATTGGTACTCTCTTCATCTTCTGAGTTTCTTCAACGGGTCTAATTTTTCAGATAAATGGTAATGCGGGGTATATTGAGAAAATTTATCAAAAAAGTTGTTATCCTATAGATAAAGCAAAACCCTTATTTGGGTGTTAATACATACAACTCATATATTCAAATGCTCACATACAGTCCATTACTTGATATTTCAATTGCGCGGATCGAGTTTAATATATCCGTCATAGTCATCCATATTTAGTAAATTATAAACACATAATATCATAAGATTAAAACGAACTTATTAATTATTGTCAATGACACATATAATATTAAATTGGAATAGCATTGATGTTCAGGAAACTTTGAATACAACAGTCTCCAACTCCTGGCCGGATCAAGATGGCCCTTAATTTTTATTCTGCTTTCAACGTTTGTGCGGTCGTTTATCTAATGTTGAATGATGTCGAACTAGTAGAGTTGGAAGCAAAGTCAAATGGGAGACATGGGAACATGCCATCGATCTGTCTACACTACACAAGGTTCATCATCTTAACGAAAATCATCAATAACAATGCTCAGAAGAACAAGAATTTTCAAATATAGTTCGTGTTTGAAATTTATTCTATTGAATCAGGCCAATCACCTTACAAGAAATTATGAAAAGTTATGATATTGATACCATATATTTCAATAAATAATTCTATACATAAGCTACTCGTACATCTCTTTTAAAGTGATTGATTAGATCACCAAATCATGATTGATGCATAACTCAGTACATTTATTTTTCTAATGCAAATTAAAATAATCTTGTGGCAGGGTGTGCTTGTCAACTAGTTTATATAAATTGCCAAATCCTATGGATGGTTAATGCGGTCCGATATCAACTAAGCAAGGAGGCATTTGGACCGGGCCACCTGCACCTACACTTAATAGAGACCTGCCTCATCTCCACAACATTTGATTACTAATTGTAGTCATTTAAGGGATATTATAAAGTATTTTCAACTAGCTATAATTATTTGTTCTTTGAAATTAGGAAAACCCATTATTGGATAAGTGTAATAGTCCTTGTTCTCTATCGATCTCTTGGAATTAAGCATAGGTAGGCTAGAAAAATAATATGGTTTAATGATGAATGGACCATGAGTCATCACCTTCACAAGTTCACCAACCTTGAGGGAAAACGGCAATTCATGCACCCAAGTAGATTGAGCCGCTCCTAATTAAGTAACACATTAAAAAGAAAAGGAGTTTTGGTATAAACTATCTATAGGGTAGGGAAGGGATAGATCAAGCCAATCTCAGTTAATGGGACATTTCTGTCACATATTTATTAACAAAACCTAATCGAGTCTGATTGCTCTTTACTCTACGATTGACTTAATAAATTTCAGTATGGTGAGTCCAAACAATTTTTTCCTCCCAATGTTTTATATCAGTCGTTTTAATGAATTCAATAATTTTTTTTCAATTATAATAATATTCAGTAGAATAGAAAAAAATCGAATTGGAATTAGTTGAAGACAATATTCACTTGGTTCACGGGGTACGAGAGTGAGTTTAAGTATGACTTCATTAATAAACCTTCTTAGACTCACATTCATTAAAAAATTTAAACCCATTCACGTTGAGTTTTCAATAACCTACATATATTATTTATTTTCTATCTCATCAATTATTCAAATGATACTCTAGTTCTCGATGGTCTTCAATAATAGTATACAAAACTACAGTAAAGTAATACAAACAACATACGCTTGTCATTTTACAGTGCACAAATCAACACAACATTATATTTCATCTACTCTACGGAAAGTCAACAATTTGTAAAATATTTTGTTAACTTTAACCATCGTTATTACTTAGAAAAATGAGTTAATGAAAATAATCAGTGTCCATTTCAGCTCCAGCCGACCAATTTTGGCCAAATTTATTGAATTAGCACAAACACAACAAATTTAGGACTCAATTAGTAAAAAAAACAAAAAAAGTTTAGTACTAAATTGGTACAATTGCAATAAATTTAGGACTTTTTTACTAATTATCCCCAAATTAAAATCATGTATTTGTCTCATGCACAACCGTAATCTAAACCCTAACCCGTTTCCCACTCTCTTCCTTGCCCTTTTTCTCTCTCCTCGCACACGATAGCACAACGAACCACGGCATGAGAGACACAACAACGCCGAGCTATCGCTCGATGCCTAAGCCTGCTCTCCCGAGTCGCCAACAACACCCTCGACCACCACCCACGTCTCTTTCCCCACATCCACGTCTTTATCGGTGGCCAGATCGTTCGCCGCTCACGATGCCGGGTAGCTCAGCTTGATCCCAACGCTCCCGGTCCAAGGCCGCGCAAGCTCGGCCTCGAGCTCACTAGGGTCATGACCGACTGCGAGCATCTGCAACAAGCTCGCAAGCAACACAAGCTTTGCTATAGAGCTCTACCGTGGCCGCTAGATCAAGGTCAAGCGATCTCAATCTGGCCTTGAGCTAGCGGCGACGGCCTCCAAAGAAACAACGGCGGCACATACAGTGAAGAGGGGGAGATGTAGTAGTGAGTATGCTGGATGAAGCAAGCCCCTCGGCCGAGGGAGAGAAAGTGCGGGCATATGTTGGGTTTTTTTGGAGGTAGGGTAATTTGGAAAATAAATTAGCAACTTGGTAAATTACGTGTGAATGAGTGGTATAACTTGAAAACCACTGTAATAACTTAGTATGATAGTTGTAGGTTTTGAAATATGAGAAGAGTATTTAATACGATGATAATTGCTAGGTTCGTTAGTGTACCAAAAGTTTTACATACTCACCACTTGATGATTGAACAGCGTAATTAAGTCCTTTCACACGTCAATCATCTAACGATGGGTATGTAAATCAGTTCTTACCTCGACACTGGACATAATGAAAATCCTGATATGATACAATTTGCAATAACAAGTGTCCAGTTTGGCGTTCAAGTGGATATTTCAGTTCATGCATGATTGAAGACTTTCCAAGGCCAATGGGTGGCTGAGCGAGAATGGTGCACCTAACGCGGTTGGAATCTTGTGCAGAAAGTTACCCTTTTTGATTAAACAGTGGATGGATTGATTCCATCGTTTAGCACGTGCCCTTCCTTTAAAGAATAAGCCACGTTGAAAACGACTTCACTAAGGTATCTTGCAAATTAAATAAGAGTCCAATTTGAACTTGGAAGCAGCGGCAAACCCAAGTAGAGATCTCATACTTTCCTATTCGGGCTTCAACATACTTTAATGTGGGTTCGGTTTCGTATGCCGGGGTAAAAACCTAAGACATACATCAACTGCGGAGATGATGATAGGGGTGTGCAAAGAAACCGGAACCCGCCCAGACCACCTAGAACCAAACTGAAATCGCTCGGAACCGGTGGTTTTTAAGGGAACCAGTCCGATTCCTGGTTCCATGGGCAGATCCGCTTGCTCACCCACCCAGACTGGACCTATTATATTATAATAGTATATTAATTTTTAATATTTAAAATAATTTCGAAATTAGCAAATCTAAAATTTAGTACTCCAATCTCCATCTTGTCTCAGTTCACTGCTCTCGCACATCTTGCCTTTCTCAATTCAAATTGTCCCCTAGCTCCCTCTTCCTCTCAGATTCACCTTCGAATATGCTCATCTCCCTTCGAGTCCTAGTGTGGACTTGGTGAAATAGTGAGTCGATTCTCTTTTCCCCCCCTCAAACTTGAACTCTCTCTCCACACCATCGCCATCCTCATCGCCACCTTTGCATTCACTGTCACTATTGTCCTCGTCATTGTTGGGCTCGTCTCACTTCTACCTCCCCTCTTCCTTCTCCCCCTTCTCAGGCTTCTCCCCGTTGTCCTAGTCTTTGGGAACAGGGGTGAACTCCAAGTCGAAGAACGGCCCACATCCTCCTCGTTGTTAGTCTCAGGGAAGGAGAAGAGACAGTGAAGGCGGTGTCGGTGGCGGTGGTGAAGATGGTGGTGGTGGTCGGGACGGAAACAGCGCGACAGTCATGGCCACCACGGCACCAGTACTTGAGGAGGCTAAAAGCTACCATGGTTAGGAGAGCTAGAATAAGTAGATGTGGGAGGGCGGAAAGGGGAAGGCGAGGAGGTTGGATTAGTTCCATGGATCCACTTGGGAATCGAACTGGATTGGCGGTCCAGTTCTCGGGTGGATTCATGCAACTAATAGGCGGTTCCTATTATAATTTTTCAAAACCGGTCCTTAACAAGCAGTTCTTGATTCTAGGTCGGAAGCACCCACCCAAACCATGCACACCCCTAGATGATGTTAGGAGTTGCGGGTAAACGCAAGGGAATGAGGCATGATGGAAAATGGAGATCATTCTAGGTAGAATCGAGAATCGAAGAATCAATACTAGGTTTCAGAGTTGCAAGGTAGCTTCTAGGTTCCACAAATTGAGGAATCTATTAAATCTTTGTGTTTTTCTTATTCTATGTGTTAACGCCAATATACAATATTTTATACTGTTTGATGATGAGTATGTAATTTGGAACCACTAGTCAGAACTTCTATTTTTAGCGATATCCATGACTAAAACGTTTTACTTTGTTAATGTTTTATAATCTGTGTGTCTAAATATGAGTCTAGAGGATTGTAAAAGCAAATGGTGGTCATTAGAGGTGATTATTGTTGGATAAATTCTTTTCAAGTATTTTGAAGTTGACAAAACATTTTCCTCAGTCTAGTCTGAAGACTTACAGACTCTATTGACAAAGTCTGAAGCTACCAAGACTCATGTTTCAAAATCTACTCTCATGGACAGTCTCCAGACCAACTTTTATTTTGATCTTATATGGTCTTTATTCTAACAGCTAGAGAATATCTTTCTACTGGATTCAGCACTAGAAGATCTTACTTTCATATTCGAATATGTATAGATTCTCTAAAGATTTCGCAACTTATATTTGGAAGGATCTACTTATGGAAACCAAGATCCTGATTGTATGGGCGAGCAGGATTGATGGGCTATCAACACTTACCTTAAAGAGCTCGAGATCTCTCTAATTGATTCTGTCCAACGGGTTGATTGGAAGAACTTCTTTGGAAGGTGCCAATGGTATTGAAGGCATGAAGAATTATATAAGAGAGATGCTCCAGTTGTTGAAGGGTGCCGGATAGAAGAATTCCAAAGTCTGAATCTCCTTTTCTATTTTGTGATATTATTCTTCGAGCGTTATATGTAATCAAAAGAGAGATCATATTGTGGTGAGACATTGAGGAAGTGTAGTAGAGCTTCTACACTGTGGACTCAAGAGCGTGAGACTGTAATCACTCTTTTTGATTCTTAGTGAAATCCAGCCAGAAGGGTTGTCCGTGCGGGAGAGTGGGCGTAGGCTTGGTCTAAGCCGAACCACTATAAATCTGGAGTCTTGATTCTCTATCCTTAATCCTTTTATCTTTCATTACTTTCATTTGCAACGTTTGTTGGTTTAATTCATTAATCTCTTATTCGGATTAAATTGTTAAAATTGCTTTTATCACCTATTCACCCCCCTCTAGGTGCTAATTCTAGTCCTAACAATTGGTATCAGAGCTTGTGTACTTGTTCATAAGAAGTGTCTTTACTTCTGAGTAAAAGATCTATGGCTAGTATGTTGCCTACAGGGTTGGTTGAAGGTCAAAGCAATACCAGACCTCCATACTTTGATGGAAAAGACTACAACATATGGAAAAATAAGATGAAGGCATTCCTAAGATCGAAAGATCCTTTGGAATGGGAAGTGGTTGATAAAGGAATCATTCATGCTGCTGCATCAGGATCAGAGAGAGGAAAAGAAACTGCTAATCCCACTCTACTGACTCAAGAAGAAATCTCCAAGAGACAGACTCTTGACGCCAAAGCTATTTACTCCTTATATTGTGCTTTATCCCCTACTGAGTATAATAGAATATCTTCTTGTGATACAGCAAAAGAAGTCTGGGATAGGCTTCACATTACCTATGAAGGAACTGATCGTGTGAAAGAAACGAGGATCAACATTCTTTTGGGACAATATGAAATCTTTAAGATGAGATCAGGAGAATCAATAACTGACATGTTTAGTCGCTTTACTGAAATTGTGAATGGTCTTGAATATCAGGGACATCCAATCTCAGGACATATGAAGGTTAACAAACTACTTCGAGGACTCTCTAAAGACTAGAATTACATAAAAACCTCAATAAGAGAGACGCAGAGGATTGCTCCACTCTCTATAGACGAACTGGTTGGGACTCTTCAATCTTATGAAGTGGAACAAACCAACGAAGAGGAAGATTCAAAAGGTAAGAAATCTATTGCCTTAATGTCTAATGACTATTCTGATGCTACAGACTCTGAAGAAGATCTAGATGATGAAGAACTGGCACTCATGATAAAGAGATTCAGAAAGTTGAACAGAAAATGAAGGAAATTCAATTGGAAGAAACAAAGCTCTCAAAGATTTCAAAACAAGTCAACAGAGGAAGATGATTCTAACAAAGAAGTGACTTGCTTTGAATGCAAGAAAAAGGGACACATCAGACCCAACTGTCCCCTGTTAAAGAAGAGAAAAGGAAAGACTGAGAAATACAGGAAGGCACTCAAAGCAGAGACTTGGAGTGATACTGAATGTGAAGAAACTGATGATGATTATGCCAATATCTGTTTAATGGCAAAATCAGATTCAGACTCAGACCTTGATTCAGACACAGACTCAGACAGTGAACTCGAGGTTGGTAATCTAAAAATTTCTGTCAAGGTTTCTAAATATATATGATGAACTTTGTCTTAGTCTGAAAACCTCTCTCAAGAGGATCTCCGAATTAAAAAGGGAAAATTCTACATTGAAGCAACAGGATAAACTTATGAAAGAAAAGTTTGAAAAGCTGGAAAAAGATTTTGTTGTTGTGAAAGAAAACTCAGACATTATTTCAAATGAAAATAATCTTTTGAAAAATGATATTACTAACATATCAAAAAGATTTTCAAATGGTTCTGAAAAGTTGGATAAGATTCTTTCGATACAAAGACCATACTTTGATAAGTTAGGACTTGGTATGACTTCTGAAATTATTCCACTAATTGATTTCCCAAAGGTAAAAGAAAGAATTAAACAGAGACCAGCTAGAATTGTTTATAAGAATCATTTCCAGAAAGTTTTTGTAAAACCTGTTGACAGAAATGCTTTGAGATGTTCCAAGTGTAAAAGCTTAGAAAATTTTGAGAAAGAATGTCCTTTGGTTTGGAGACCTGTTAAAAAGAGCTGGGCTAAGACTGTCTATTGTTCTAACACTTCTGGACCCAAGATGATATGGGTACCAAAAAGAGCTTGAATTCGTGTTAATTGCAGGTTACTATCAAAAGAAAGATTAAATGGTATCTTAATAGTGGCTGCTCAAGACATATGACAGGAGACTCAAGTTGCTTCATAAAACTTGTCCAGATAGACGGAGGAAAAGTTTCCTTTGGTGGTAACAACAAAGGAAAAATTATTGGTCGAGGAACAGTAAAGATTGGAAGTTTGTCAATCAATAATATTTCCTTAGTTGAAGGATTAAATTACAATATGCTTAGCATAAGTCAGTTGTGTGATACTGGTTTCAAGATCAACTTCCAGGAAGAAACGTGCTCTGGAATCAGTAAAGACTTTACTCAATCTTTTACTGGACAAAGACATGGAAATATCTATCTTCTGGATGTGAATCAAGAAAGATCACAGTGCTTAATATCAGTACAAGATGAAGCTAATCTATGGCACAAAAAGCTAGGCCATACCAATATAAAGCAAATCAACAAGATCTCTACCAAGAAACTTGTTCGAGGATTGCCTATTCTCAATTACTCAAAGTCTGATCTATGTACACCATGCGTACTGGGTAAACAGGTTAGAAACTCTTACAAATCAATAAATAAAGTTTCCACTAACCATGTACTGCAGCTTCTGCATATAGATTTGTTTGAACCTACCAGAACGCAAAGCATTGGTGGAAAAAGGTTCTGTCTAGTAATTGTGGATGATTACTCACGATTTACTTGGGTCTACTTTCTTTCAAGTAAGTCAGAGATTTTCTCTCTCTTTTCAAAGTTTGCTAAGAAAGTGCAGAATGAGAAATGTCACACTATCTCAAGCATCCGTACAGACCATGGAGGTGAGTTTGAAAATCAAGACTTTACTAAATTTTGTGATGAATTTGGTTTTCAGCACAAATTCTCCTCTTCATATACACCAGAACATAATGGGGTTGTGGAAAGGAAGAATATGTCTTTACAAGAAATGGCAAGAACTCTTTTAATTGGAAATCAAATTTCTTCAAGGTTTTGGGCTGAAGCTGTCTCAACTGCTTGCTATATTATAAACCGAGTGTTTTTAAGGCCAATTCTTGAGAAAACCCCTTATGAAATTTTTAAAGGAAAGAAACCAATAGTTTCTTATTTTCAAGTATTTGGTTGCAAATGTTTTATTCTAAAGAATGCAAATGATCGTGTTGGTAAGTTTGAAGAAAAATCAGATGAAGGATTCTTTCTTGGTTACTCAACTACAAGCAAAGCTTTTAGAGTATTCAATAAGAAGACTCAGACTGTGGAAGAATCAATGAATGTCAAATTTCAAGACTCTCCACAAATTCAGACTGAAGATTCAGAATCTGTTCCAGACACTGCTAGATCTACCTCCATTGAAGCAGTTACTAATTCAGAATCAGTACAACAAGCTACTGATGAAGAATCTACTCAAGAAGAAGATCAACAATCTATCAGACTGACTAGTAACTGGAAGCACAAGTCTAGTCATCATGAAGAACTCATTATTGGGAACATTAATGAGGGAATTCGAACAAGATCCAAAAGGCGAGAAGAGTCTAGTGATGTTGCTCTTATTTCTGAAATAGAACCCAAAAATATTGAAAAAGCTTTAGCTTATGAAAGCTGGATTGAAGCAATGCAAGAAGAGCTCAAACAATTCAGTATTAACGACGTATGGGAATTGACTCCTAAACCAAAAGGTAAATCAGTTGTTGGAGCTAAATGAGTTTTCAGGAACAGAGTTGATGAAAAAGGCAAAGTAACGAGAAACAAAGCAAGACTCGTGGCTAAAGGATACACGCAAGAAGAAGGGATAGACTATGATGAGACCTATGCTCCAGTAGCAAGGTTAGAAGCAATCAGATTACTACTTGCTTTTGCTTGCTATAAGAATTTCAGGTTGTTTCAAATGGATGTCAAAAGTGCATTCCTGAATGGATTTATTCAAGAAGAAGTCTACGTAGAACAACCTCCTGGATTTGAAGACTCAAAGAAATCAGACTCAGTGTTCAGACTAAAGAAAGCTTTATATGGATTGAAACAAGCTCCTCGAGCTTGGTATGAAAGGCTAAGTAATTTTTTAATTCATAATGGCTTTTCTAAAGGAAAGGTAGACACTACTTTGTTTATTAAAAAGGAAGGTAAAAGTTTTCTACTTGTTCAGATTTATGTTGATAACATTATATTTGGATCATCTAATGAGACTTTGTGCAAGAAATTTTCTAAGTCTATGCAGGATGAATTCGAGATGAGCATGATGGGTGAACTATCATTTTTCCTTGGTCTACAAGTGAAACAACTAAAGGAAGGAATATTCATTCATCAAGAGAAATATGCAAAAGAACTTGTTAAAAAGTTCGGTCTGGAAAATTGCAAAAAGACTGACATACCAATGTCAAGTTCCTTGAAGATAGACAAAGATGAAGCAGGGAAGAAAATCGACCAAAAGTTATACAGGAGTATCATTGGTTCACTTCTTTATCTTACTGCATCCAGACCTGACATATTATTTAGTGTTTACATATGCGCTAAGTTTCAATCTGATCCTAGGGAATCTCATCTAAGTGCTGCTAAACGTATTATTAAATATGTTGCTACTACTGCTAAGATCGGTCTATGGTATCCCAAAGAAGGAGACTTTACACTTCTTGGCTATTCAGACGCAGATCTTGCAGGTTGTAGAGTTGAAAGAAAAAGCACTTCAGGTACTTGTCAATTGCTTGGAAATAGGGCAGTATCTTGGTTTTCAAGAAAACAAAGTATTGTGGCTCTTTCAACAGCTGAAGTAGAATACATAGCCCTTGGAAGTTGCTGTTCTCAAATACTGTGGATAGAACAACAACTACAAGACTTTGGCATTGAAGACTCTTGCACAGAGATAAAATGTGACAATACAAGCGCAATCAATCTTACAAAGAATCCTATCCTACATTCAAGAGCAAAACACATTGAGATTTGACATCATTTCATAAGAGATCACGTTCAGAACAAAGAAGTCTTGATACAATTCATAGACTCAAAGAATCAACTGGCAGACATCTTCACAAAGCCACTTGAGAAAAGCTTGTTTGAGTCTATTCGCTCAAGACTCAATATTTTATCTCTTGAAGAATGTTGAAGCTCAGACTCAGAATCCAAAGTCTGACAGAGTATCAGACTCAAAAGATTGAAGACTGAAAATACCAATCGACACGACTGTAAGTTCATTTACTTAAACTGTCATTTCGAAAATGTAAGATTGTCTGTTTATCTCTAATCGAGCTTATTAAGGCAGTTATATTTAAAAAGGGGTGGTTATCGATTTACTAAGGCAGTTATTTTCAAAAGGAAATTCTTAATATTTCCAAAAATTTGCGACGCTTGATTTACCCCGTATCAGTCACCTTTTATATACTTCTTCTCCTTCGTTTTTCACTTTACCCAGAAACCCTAGATCAAAAGCTTTTCACTTCTCTGTATTTTTCTCTCCCAAATTTCTACGTCTCAAAGCTTTTAACTTTCTTGCGACGCAAGTGTGAAAGCTTCTCCAAGAAAGCAACAATGTCTTACCAAAGAAAATCCTCAAGGATAGCAAACAGGGGACTACAGGGATCTGGTGAGGGGCCTACGCACTTTGATCTCACAGAAGAAAGTGATTTTCCAACTGAACAAACTCCTCAACGATCTCAACAGCGTACTTCCTCAACTAGACCTCATGGTCGTCGCCCTCAAGATGCAGAAAAAGTTCTTGAAGATATTGAACATGTAAGAACACTCAAGCCTACTTTTGTTTATAGGCTTTACTCTGCATTGAAGGAATGAGGTTCTGCCATGACCTTCATTGATGAATTTCTGAAAGAAAAATGTTACTCAAATGAGACTCATTTTCTCAACGTCATGGAGAGATCAGGGATTGTTCCTGCTAGAACGGCTGCAAAAGCCTTTGCAAACTTTCCCAGTGACCCTAGGTTTAGTAGTATAAATCAGCCAGAGGGAAAGGATGATGATGAGAAAATGTTCATACATTTTAAACATTGGATGGGTGTGGCTGCAAACCTTCGAGGGAAGAAGGATGAACTGTTTCGCTTAGATGGACACAGGCAGATGTATGAAAAACTGCTGAAGCGTGAAGTGATGAATCCACGGACGGTGGATTTTGATTTTCTGGACCTATTAAGCATCAATCTGAGAGAGAAGTTTGAAAAACTCCAACTTCATCAGTTCTGTACTGACTGTGATATGGCCCATTCTGAATTAACAGCGTACTTCTATTCCAATCTCAGTTTCCTTGATGCGAACAGCTTTCCTTTCAGTGTGAGAGATAAAGAATATGTTGTTGATAATGACATTCTGGCAGATGTAATTGGTGTGGAAAGAGGTGTTTTCCAATCAATTGGTGTGTCTGTAAGTCATGCCACTCTAGAACTTGCAAAAGACCGAATTGCTGAAGGTCGTCTCTCCTACTCCAGGATGAATGCAACAAACACTCTGCTTCACAAGATAGTGATCAATTGTCTTAGACCGAAATCAACATCCAAGACAGATGTTTTCATCTCAGAGGCTAAGTTGATATATGCAATCAAGATTGGTCTTAATTTCTCTCTGCCGCACACTATCATGTTTCACATGTACAGGACCATGGCAAAGGACAAGGGAAAACTCCCTTATGCTGCTCTCATCACTCGTCTTTTCAGACACATGAACATTCAACCTCCTCACATTCTCTCTGTGAAGACAATTGATAAAATGGTCATCGGACTAAGGATGATAACAAAGATGCGTCTGAAAGAACTCAGCAAGAAGCTAGAGCAGTTCAAGGAGAAGACTCCTATCAAGTTCAAACCAGACTCTTCTGCGGCCAAAAGAAAAGGAAAGGAACCAGTGGCTAGTCCTATCAAGAAGAGAAGGGCAATCATCTTGGAAGATGAAGATGATGAGGATGCTCTACCCATCTCTGCTCTTGTTTCTCAATTTTCTGCACCTGTTTCAGCTGTTCCAGAACAACATTTTGCAGAAAAAGAAGAAGAAAAAAAAGAAGAGAAAGAAGAAGAAAAAGAAGAAGAGAAAAAGAAAGAAAAAGAGGAAGAAGAAAAAGCAGAATAAGGGGACAAATTGGCAAAAACATATTCTTCAGCAGAAAAAGAGGATCAACAACAACCTGTCACTGAGGAAACTCCTCAGAAAGAAGAGTTTTGTTCTCCTTCAGAAGACATTGAAACAGGGGGAGATACCCACAGAGAACATACTCCTCTTCTACTGACTTTTATAGAAGAAGATACACAAACAGGTGTTAGTCGATCACCTCCTGATGCAGAAGATGTTTATGCTGCTCAGTTTCCTGAGGGAGAGGCATCATCTCCACATACTGAACTCCCTGCTGATATTCATACTGGCTTGACTCCACTATCAGACCGAGTTGACGCAAGCACACAGACTGACAATTCAGGAGACTTTGGAAGGTTGCTTGACATCATCTTGGAGCTCAAAGGCCAAATATATGCTATGGGGTATGAATTTCAGACTTTGCAGAATGAAAATCATGCAATGTTCATCACCATGCATGATCAGCTTAAAGAGGTTCAGCGTCAGATTCAGGATACTGCAAAAGGCACTGCTCTTACCCAACTACAGGAAGATTTGAGGAAGCTAGAAGAAACTGTCAAGTCTATGGAGGACTTTCAACTTGTTCGCATTCCTCGTGCTCCTTGATTTTTTAATGCTGACAAAAAGGGGGAGAAAAAGACTTTGCAGATTTCAAGCACATTTCAATTCAGACTCTATCCTCAAACTAAAGCAAACCAAATCTTATCTTCAATTTTAAACATTTTTGAGTTGTTATGATTGTGATTGATATTTTGACTTTATCTTGAGTTTTTGAATGAGTGCTCATTATTGCATTACTTTAAGCTATTAAATTAGATAAAGATAGTACTGTCTGCTCATGACTAATGAGGTTTCTGTGAATGCAGATCTGTGTACAGGGTAAGTCTGTGTACAGGACATCTGTGTACATGATAACTTCTACTATTTTTATTCTAATCTTTTATGAGATATCAATGCTTGCTTAAAAGTTTTATTGCAGGGCAATAATATTCAAATCTGCAAGAAAGTTTTGTCACCATCAAAAAGGGGGAGATTGTTGGATAAATTCTCTTCAAGTATTTTGAAGTTGACAAAACATTTTCCTCAATCTAGTCTGAAGACTTACAGACTCTATTGACAAAGTCTGAAGATCAAAGTCCGAAGCTAGCAAGACTCATGTTTCAAAGTCTACTCTCATGGACAGTCTCCAGACCAACTTTTATTTTGATCTTATATGGTCTTTATTCTAACGGCTAGAGAATATCTTTCTACTGGATTCAGCACTAGAAGATCTTACTTTCATATTCGAATATGTATAGATTCTCTAAAGATTTCGCAACTTATATTTGGAAGGATCTACTTATGGAAACCAAGATCCTGATTGTATGGGCGAGCAGGATTGATGGGCTATCAACACTTACCTTAAAGAGCTCGAGATCTCTCTAATTGATTCTGTCCAACGGGTTGATTGGAAGAACTTCTTTGGAAGGTGCCAACAGTATTGAAGGCATGAAGAAGTATAGAAGAGAGATGCTCCAGTTGTTGAAGGGTGCCGGATAGAAGAATTCCAAAATCTGAATCTCCTTTTCTATTTTGCGATATTATTCTTCGAGCGTTATATGTAATCAAAAGAGAGATCATATTGTGGTGAGACCTTGAGGAAGTGTAGTAGAGCTTCTACACTATGGACTCAAGAGCGTGAGACTGTAATCACTCTTTTTGATTCTTAATGAAATCCAACCAGAAGGGCTGTCCGTGCGGGAGAGTGGACGTAGGCTTGGTCTAAGCCGAACCACTATAAATTTGGAGTCTTGATTCTCTATCATTAATCATTTTATCTTTCATTACTTTCATTTGCAGCGTTTGTTGGTTTAATTCATTAATCTCTTATTCGGATTAAATTGTTAAAATTGCTTTTATCACCTATTCACCCCCCTCTAGGTGTTAATTCTAGTCCTAACAATTATTCACAATAATTGTTTGATTAATAAAAATCCTAAAACCTTTGATAGAGTAGGTTCCAAGTTCAACAGTATGCAAGACAAGTTTTAAATTCTAAAAATTTGGGAACCAATTCCAATAGGTAGTTCCCGATTCTCAATGAAACCTTGACCAACCCTAGAACTACTTGTTGGGGTTTCATGAATCATGTATAGGTTAAATTAACAAAAGAATGCAGCGAAAACAAAGATGATATATTTCTATACGTAATTCTCCGAAGGCGTTGTTTGTGCGTTTTAATCAAAAATCCGAATATAGAAAGGGAGTTAAACGAATTAACTCTCGAAGTGTGCTTTAAACAAATTGGTTCGAATGTTCTACAGTTCGAGCCCCACAATCGTCGGACCTCTAGTTCAAACACACCTATAATGTACGTCGAACGGAAGAGAGAACTTTCGAATAATTACTATTATGATCGTGCTAGCAATCTCGTGGAGACAATCCGTCATACCCTTGATGTTTTTTAGTCACGGCCCGAACGAGAGAGAATCCCTGTTCTTTCTTGCGTCTCGAAAAATACAAGGACACACACTTTTTTCTTTCTCGTGTACGAACACACAAGAACATGCACGCCCCCTTTTCTTTCTATATGTTTTGCAACCTTTTTTTTTTAACTCTCTTTTGCGGTACTTTTAAAACTCTCTCGAATCAGCAACGGTTGCTGATCGAGGGAGCAACCGTCGCTGATCCGCCGCACAAACGCACGATGCTTCGTGCATATCGTGCATGAACCGTTGCTGACCGTTCATGCACGACACTTTGTGCAAATCGCGCATGAACGGTCAACCGTTCATGCATGAAGCTTCCCAATTAAATAAAAAAAATGCATATTGATTAATTAATTAATTAAATGAATAAACAATTAATTAATCAATCCCCTTAAAAAAATAAAAAATAAAAAGGACATAATATCTATATGTATATTTGGAATACATTAACATATATTCACTTTGGGCATTTATGTGCATCATATGCAGATAGGCTCGTGACTATAATGCAAATTAAATTAAATCTCATTTAATTTAATTTCAAGTCGATACAATTTGATTGCAGTAATTGCAAACACATTTGTAACATTATTTCTCTCTTGTTCCACGTTATCTTAATTGTTTATGGTGTGTGACATCCCTAGGTTCATCACTAAGCTGATAGTAAGACTTGTACTAACACATTACTACTCCCAAAAGAATCAATTGTCCCGATTAATCTTTAAGTCCTACAAGCTACGATTGACATCTAGTAATATGTCATGGCTACCCAAATAGTGTGAATGTTTTAAGAACATAATGAACATGTCAATTTTGGCTACAGTGTAATTCAATCCCTCTATCTTACTATGTCCCGATCAAATAAAGACTATGGAATATTTGTCAACTCACCAATTCGATCATATGTACAAATCTAATTGACATGCATTTTATTCGAGACATAAACAATTTATTCTCGGTTACAACCCCGGCCGAGGATTTCAATACAGTGCCATAATTAGATCGCATAGGATATCATTATTATACATTGCATGTAACAAGGAGACAGATTCCATATTGCGCACACGTGCAACTTCGTATATGAACAAACTATAACCATCAGGTATAAAGATGGATCAACGACCCGGCATTATGTGCACCCGTGAACCATAATTGTTCGACACACAAGTTAACACTGTGCCTCAGGTCTAAGGATTATTTACACAAGACCAAAGCATGAACAATTAGACATTGACCATGCTAAAAGCTTCCATGTTGCTAATCGTTCCATATGTGTCACGTTCAGTGAACTTGTCTAATACAAACACTCGTATTTATAACTCAGGCATCACAATACCCAATGACTTGTGACTCATCATTCCTTTAAGTATTCAATACTTAATGGTGAAGTTATGAACACACCGGTTTCAATAGGATTATTAATATTTACTCAATAATCCATCGATCGAGAACGATTTAAATATTTTCAGTCTAACTATGAACCTATCACATTCTTAACGTCTCGAGAATAGGTCTAGTTGCAACTAATCTCATGGAATTATTCATAAATATAAAATAATTGGACAAATGAATGAATACGTCATTGCCATTGGTACAACTGAAATCCCTAACATATAACTATTACATAGTAGCTTTAGGGCATACATCCAACACTACTCACCCCTTAATAAAGGAGGCGATATGAGTAGCTATGCTATAACGGCATATGCGGCAATAGGTGGTTTTTTTATGGAGCCATGGCTCAGGAATATTTGGGCTCATGCCTCATGTATCGCTGTGGTCGTGCATTACGGCAAGATCCACGAATGTTGTGGCGTGATATTTGTGACAACCAAAATCTCAAATACACTTAGAGAGAATAAAGGTGTTTCAACAACCCTTTCTTCAAAGATCAGACAATGTATTGGAAGATTGGACACTAACAAAAAGGATGGTCACCCGGTACATCTTGAAGTTCATATTACGATCCTATTTTCTAGCTTCCGCTCATTTGATGCGAATTTTCCGGCTTTGACCTAGGAGCTTTAGTCCTAGCAATACCATAATATCTCTAGCAGGTCGTCTTCGATCTGAACCATACATGAGCACATAATTATCCCTGATTTGCTTGCAAAGAGTATCGCGATATCATGAATCAATACAGTGATCAAAACACTAAAGAGCTACCATATTAAGGATTCCTATATACAAAAATTGAGATTGTCCTAACAAAGGCCATAGGATATGTTCTGTAAAGATATAAACGTAAGCCTTATTTCATTGAAATTCTTCAATCCATGATTACCTTGCGGATTGGTTCTATTGCAAAAGCAATCCTTTCACCTAAAGATTGGGCTAAGACTTCCACAAGCCGCTAGATGTACTGAGATTTATTCGTGTTGTAATACTTCGTTGTGTCAGAGAAATTGAGATGGCAGGTTTAATCCGTTTTTAGTCCTATAATGTAGTGTTTGGCCGATTTTTCGTTGCATCTTGTCTATACGATCGAGTCATTCGGTACGATGGAGTGCTTCCACACTTCCCGCTAGTAGCTCCTTCAATTCGTTCACACGGCAACGGCAAGCAATGTGAAAACATCATCATTTATACGGCACATATAGGAGGTAATCACGGGCTTGGCAGCCTACAGGGTTCGGTCAAACAACAGGGTGAAATGGGCGTTCCCGGGCGGGCAATTCCCTTCTCGAACCTGGCCGTCCCGTCGGCTCATTTTTATTTTCATCAGGGACAGACTTGGAGAAGAGTTTTTCTAGACTCGACATTCAATCCTACCTGCTCATTGATCAGATTTAGCCTCTCCGAGACGATCCTCGGAGAGGTTAACCATTTTCCCTCCCTACTTCTTCTCCCCTTTCCACCGAATGGAGGGGCAACAAGAAAAAGGACAAAGGAAAGATGATGATCAGCCTTGGAAGATGACAACTGAGAACAGCTACGCAATTTGACTTGGAGCTGAGCACTTGGCCGAACGTGAAGCCACTACCACGACATTAATTCTGAGTCTTCAGAGAGATTAACTTGCATTTCTTAGGGATGTTGTATCCACTCAAAAAATATTACATTATTTAGATCATGTAGATCAAATCCATTTGAATAGTTAATCATGTGAATCCATTTCTGGGATATACATAATCAATGGTTCCAATATCATCGATCCACATGATATATAGACTGTGTAATGACTTCTCGATATTCACCATATATGTATTATGTAGTACATATATTCCAGGCACAATAAAACAATGCAAACTACCTTGATTGACCCTATGTTCTTTCTATGTCCATGATAGCCTCCTACTGAAGATGAAATTGATCATTCCGAAGCAAAGTCGCCACAACTCGTTCACCCTATCTTGGCTGTTATGATCAATCTCATTCGATATGGATGCATCGAAGTAGTTTGATTGCTGCGGTGTGGGGAGCCATTCAAATTGGCTTAGGTCGTTTCGGCTTCTCTTTGGCACCTAATCGTTTGACTATTCGTCTCTGGAGGTCACGTTCTTCCATTCATTTCTCAACCACCAACAATCTCAAGCAGAAAATCGAGATTTACTTGTAACTTGATGTGCTCGTGATCTCAAAAAGTTAAGAACGAAACGAAACATACTCATTGACATGATTTATATGTACCATACAATCTTCTCTTTTTTCCCTTCTGCAAAGAAAGGTAGATCCAGAAAACACCACGCCAAGATTAAACACGAGAGGCCCAAACGAAAGGATACTTTCTACGTGCTGATTCTGCGAGAAAGAGTTCCCAAGGTTGGAGGCTGATCAATAGCTTGCTCTCTGCAAGGCCAGACCAGCGCTTCCAAGCTCCTCAGTTGACTCATGAGCTGCTTATAAACGGCGAGTCTCACTTTCGAAATCATCAGCGCCACCCTCTTCCTTGACTTCTTCAACCGCCGCCCGATCTTCACCTTCAACCGGCAGAACCTCACTCTCAGGAGCGAAGGCCTCCTCCGAGAATCGGCTCTCTCCAACACCTTGTAGATCAGGAACTGCGCTTTCCGATGCTTTTTCTCTTCCAGGTCCTCGAAATCCATCCTTGTGTATGCATGCGGCTTCTTGAAAAGAGCCATTGTCGATCCTAGGAATCGAGATTTTGGGTTGAATTGGCAATAAAGAGGTTGAAGAGAAGGGAGTGTGCTTTGGAGGAGTTGAAACCAGGGGGGGAAGACCAGCTGGCTTTTATAGAATGTGTTAGGAATTGATGAAGGCACAATGCATGTGCACTCATGTTCGTTAGGATAAATCATAAAATAAGTAGAGAAAACACAAGTAACTTGGCGTGAAAATCTTACATCATTTGAGGGCTAAAATTTGACCAAAAATTTTATCACAAGATAAATTTGATGTTGATTGGATGAATCATGCACTCAATAGGCACTCTTTTTTCTTCTTCTGAGTTTATTTAATGGGTATAATTTTTCCAGATCAAAAGTAATGTGACGTATATTAAGAAAACCGATCTAAAAAGCTGTCTTTATCAATAAAGCAAATCCTTACTTGGGTGTTAATACACATAACTCGTTTATTCAAATACTCTCATACAGTCTGTTGCAGTGCTTGATATCTCAATTTCGTTGATCAGGTTTAAGATATCAATTACAGTCATCCACATTTACTAACAACATAAACACATGAAATCATAAGATTAAAAAGAACTTATAAAATATTGTCAATGACACAAATGATATTGAATTGGAGTGGCATGTATGTGGAGGAAACTATGAATCCAATACTCTCCAGCTGTAGACCCCCCTAAGTGGAAATTGAACCTGTCCGGCCCAAGACGGCACTCACTTTTATTTATTTATTTGCATTTGCTTTGTCCCTCTTTTTTATGAATTATGTCGAACTAGTAGAGTTGGAAGCAAAGTCAAAAGGCAGACATGAAAGTTTCATTCAGGAGAAAATATTTTCGAGATATGTTCCATAGAACGGTGCCAATCACTTTTCGAGAAATTATGAGATTCATACTGTATGTCTCGATTAAAAAAAAAAAAAAAAACCCACACACGCACATATATATATATACAAGCTACCTGCATGCAATTGATCTGATCGTCCACGTCGCCAATAATGCGTAACCCTGTACACTTGTTTTTTTCAATGCGAATTAAATTAATCTTGGGAAGAGTGTGCGTGTCAACTAGTCCGTTCGAATTGCCAAATCCTTCGGATAGTCAATGTGATATCAACTAAGCGAGGAGGCATTTGGCCCGGGCGGTATGCAGGCTGCAACTCCCACCTATAGGAACCTGCCTTACTTCCAACAACATTTGTTTACTAATTTTATTCATTTAAGCTTATATTATAAAGTGTATCAAGTAGCGACAACTTCTTGTCGATTGGAATTACGACAAACCCATAATTAAATAACAATAGTAGTCCTAGAATTAAACTCAGGTAGACTAGAAAAAAAAATGAAAAAAAGGTAAGGTTCCCGATGTTAGTCCAACATGGTCGGAAAGAACCGATTCATGCACCTATGTTGAGTGTACCGTCCTAAGTAAGTTTCGCATTGAAAAATAAAAAGTTTAGGTATAACTATTCATAAGATAGGGAAGGGACGGATCGAAGCCAAATCTCAATTTATTAACAAGAGCCAAGACTACGCTTTACTCTA
Source organism: Eucalyptus pauciflora (assembly GCA_007663325.1). NCBI lineage: Eukaryota > Viridiplantae > Streptophyta > Magnoliopsida > Myrtales > Myrtaceae > Eucalyptus > Eucalyptus pauciflora. Next base: position 218,972 of record VMYD01000288.1, read on the forward strand.
TGATCAACTTCATAGACTTGTTTAAAATGAGTCCAAGAAATATTTTCTTTGTAACATTTTATGTCGGTCTCGTTTTTTAGTAAACCTATGCTAAGTTAAGACGATACGAAAAATATATGTTTGTTGTTTCAAAGTGCATGCATCAACATGACATTAGTCTAATCGAAGTTCGAAGTAATGTAGAAAGGATGGGCAAGAGCACGCGTGCATGTCCATAACGTCAATAACTAAACATTGACATTAAATTACGCAAATCATAGTTCACTTCATTCGTCTAGTTCAAAATAAATTAGTAAATATATAAATAAATTAAAGTGTCGTTCAACTTGAGGGGAACGAGATCATGCGCAGCAATCATCGAAAGGCAACGATGAAGTTGACATTTTTAAAAAATTTCTCTTGGCTTCCATTAATTAGAAAAACCGTCACCGAATAATTCTAAAAGAAAATGAAAATAATGTATTTATAAATTACGAGATTTCAAGTGGTTTCTCTCTCTCTCTCTCTCTCTCTCTCTCTCTCTCTCTCTCTCTCTCTCTCTCTCTATTTTTTTCTTATTTTTTTAGCTTATTTTTTGTATTAATGAGCCAGTGAAGATTCGAGCAGCTGCTTCTCGGATGAGGTGTAGTTTTGAAAATAAAATGACAGATTTGGTAAATTACGTGTGGGTGAGAGATATGGCTCAAAATCTTTTGTAGTTACGGTGAGATCGATGGCGAGGTCATGCCAGCTCGGCTTAAGCTCGCATGAGATTGCGCTCGAGCCTGCAAGGGCCATGGCCTGCGTGAGCCTCTGCAATGGCCGAAGCTCGGCCATGGCCGCCGGATCTAGGACGTTCAACCTCCATTTGGCCTTGGGCCGGCGTGGCACCAGCCTTCAGATTAACAAAGGCAGTGCGCGCAGTGAATCGGGGAGAGAAATGGCGGCGGGTGTGTCGAACCAAGTAAGCCTCTCGTGTGAGAGGAGAGACTGTGGGCGAGTATTGGGTTTTTCGGACGTGGTGGAGTTTTGAAAAAATGACAATTTGGTAAATTACGTCTAGGTAAGAAAGTTAAGTTTAAATCTATGGTAAAAAGTGAGGATCGTAATTGTAGATTTCACAGTACGGTGGATGGTATTTGGTATGGGAAGTAAAAATGAAGACGATTTTCGTAAGATCTCCCTAGTCTTAAGTATATAAAGACTATTTATTAGGTCCCTTGTCAAAGTAACAAAATGCACCTATTGTTCTATGATTGACATATGTACTTACAGATAATAATGTAATCAAATTCTTCCATGTATCGATCATTCGTGAGGCAATGTGTAGATCAATTCTTACACTGACACCTGATCTAATAAAAATCCCATTATGTTATGTTGTACAATATCCGATAACAAGTGTCTAATTTGGGGTTCAAGTGGTGACATTTAAGCTTAGGCGTGATTGAAGATATCTCCAAAGACCGTTGGGCGGTTGGATATTAAAAACTATTTAATAATTTATTAAATATTTTTTTTTGAAGTCGGCTTTTTAATATTAATTCATGTCATTACATTATTAAAGTCACAGAATAACCATCTCTAAATATTAATTATTACTTATGGCTCAAATCGACTCATTTAACCGTTTTGATTAATTTATATGCAATAAAATTCAGAAATCTATACTCGATTCGACTCGTACCCAAAACTTATGTACTATGCATGTAGTGATTTATTGCACACTCGTACGTATTCAAATCGAATGAAGATAATAATAGATACCGTTGCATGTAGCCTAATTAACTTCCCTTGGCATATATTGTGAAACATGACAGGATTACATATGTGTTGAGACAATTTTTTCTATCATGATACTTTTATTCCTAGTTCAATTTACAGTATTAAAATTCACTATATAATAAGATATTTGTAATTTAAATTGGAGACTTTAACTATATTTCTCAAGCTATTTTCTTTGAATTAAACAAAATTAAAATTTCTATTTGTGGGTGAAAGATTCATCTCATTAAATTTAAATCTATTAAATCTTCTAAGACCTCTTTTACTAGTAATAAAAAAATTTGAACTTTAATTTGGAAAAAGAAGGACTCCTTCTCCTTAAATTAAAAACATTAAATGTCCAAAGAATCTACTTTTAGTATAATTAATTTGATAAATTAATTAGTCACGAACAGATAATACTTATTTTCCCAGCATCAGAACTCAGAAGTTAGAAACGATGGTGGACAGTGTCCATAGAGATAGTCATAAGTGCCTCTGTTGGATGGACATGAATATCCCCTACAGCAAAATTCACTAAAGCCCAAGTACCAGCAGAAAAGCACTAACAGAAAATATATGCCGATAATTGGCGCAAAAATAAATGCTGAAACTAAATATATATATATGTAGGAGTGAGCTTGGGAATTGCTTTTTTGAAAACTCATTTAAAGAAGGAAGGGACTTCGACTTAACGTCCGTTCAAAAGTAGCTGAGTGGTTAGTAAAATAGTATTTTCCAAGCCCACTTTAATTATTAAACTATTTATTAATATAAATGATTAGAGATCTTTTCAAATATATATTTTCACCAAGCAAAAGTTTATGTCAAATGGGTTGGGAAAATAATAGGTATAATGACACAAATAATCCCTGAATTTTGACACAATATGCAATGTGGTCCCTAACCTTTTATTTATTGAATATGGTCCCTAAACTTTAGCTTACCGTTGAAACACCTAAATTTTCGTACCATATTTAATTCTTTATTGCATAAGAAAATTAGAGTTGGTCCGACCCCTAGACAAATATACCATCAACAAAATTAATACACATATCACATGCAAATTATATGGCCCTATGCCCGGTGTTATCACATACCATCGTACGTGTGATCAAAGAGACTTTTTAAAAATGTGATCGGCCACAGTGTGTATAAACTCCGTACTCAACTCCTGGAAATTCGATCTCCGGTAGTTCAATGGTCATCTGCAATTATCAATTCAATTCTGTTTTGAAAAGGAGAAAAATTCGGGATGAAGGCTTTTAAAGATGAGAAATATCCGCACAAAAGCTAATACACAAGCTAGTTACGAAAGAAAAGGGAAATCCAATCGTAAGGCGTTCAAGTTTAAAAAGACAAAACAGATTTGCCATTTATCTCTGGGATTCTCGTCAATAAAAAGAATCACCTCCTCTTTAAATAGAGAAACCTTATAGGAACACGACGGAATTTCACGGCCAAACGTGAGACACTAGAGAGGGAGAGAGGTTCCCCTTGGAGCATTATCCTGATGGTAAATATACCAAGTTGATGTCGGGGGCAAGGGACATGGAGACACAGATGTCGGCCAACTGTTTGCCCATCACGGTGAAGCATCAGTGTTTGCCCCTCGCCGCAGCCTTCGCTGTCGCGTCTCTATTTCTCTGCCCCTGAACCTCCACTCGGTGAATTTACCAAACAGCTGCTCTAGTGTGTCTCTGGCATCATCAAGAAGAAGAGCTACCACCACCGCGAGCAGGGCCTTGTAATTTTTCTTACGCAATTCTCTTCATTTTTGTGATGGTTTAATAAACTGGCAGTTTTGCATTGATTCTTGCGAATTCATCCTCGCGTCTTCTCCATGCGATCGAGTTGCGAGACTTTTCATGGCACGTTACGGAGGCAACATCGGCTTGGCGGCGTAGGAGGCTCGACCAGGCGACCTCGGTAAGCGATTCCCTTTTTGAGTTCTGCCGTCTCACCGAGTCTTTTTTTTTTTTAATATTTCTCTACCCGGTGCTCGATCCGGCCCGTTCATAGATAAGATATAGGCCTCCCTTACACAATGTTCAGGACAAAGGAAAGATGATGAACTGCCTTGGAAGATGACATTTGAGAACAGAGATAGTCAGCGAATTGACTGGGAGCTGAGCACGAGGGCAAACGTGAAGCCACTACGACAAGAATTAACAGATGTTGTATGTACTCAAAAAAGCATTACATAGTTTAGATCATGTAGACCAAGTCCATCTGAACCATTAATCATGTTGGCCTTTATGCGACTTATATATAGAATGGTTCAAATGGTATCGATCCGTACCCTCTATAAATCATGTAATAACTTCTTGATATAAAGTATATATGTATTGTATAGTACCTATATCTTAGGCATATCGAAACGATGCAAACTATCTTAGGCAAATTTGCTGACTTACACGTTCTAAGCTATTATGATCAAACTCATTCGATTCCGACATATCGAAGGATTCACAAATCCTGGAAGTTAAGATACTGATTTATTTGCGTGCTAAGTAGTTTGATTTCCATAGTGGGACGAACTATTCAAGTTAGTTTGGTTGCTTCTTCTTCTCTTTGGCACCTCATCGTTTGACTATTCGTCTCTCGGGTCACGTACTTCAACTTCTTTTCTCAATCACCAAGAAAATGGAAAAGCAGAAAATCAAAATTTGATTTTTAGTTTGATGAGCTGACGATCTCGAAAAGTCCAAACAAGAAACGAAACAATCTTGTGGGTATGATTTCTATGTACTATAAATAAACATCCCTTTTCCCTTCTGCAAAGAAAGTTAAATTCAGCAAGCACCACCCCAAGATTCTACACAACATGAGAGACCAAAACGAAAGGATAACTTCTACGCGGTGGTTTTGCAAGAAAGAGATTAAAAGGTTGGAGGCTGATCAATAACTTGGTCTCTACCAGACGAGAGCTTCCAAGCTCCTCAATTGACTCATGAGCTGCTTATAAACGGCGAGTCTGGCTTTCGAAATCATCAATGCCACCCTCTTCCTCGACTTCTTCAACTGCCGCCCGATCTTCAGCTTCAACGGGCAGAACCTCACTCTCAGGAGCGAAGGCCTCCTCCGAGCATCGGCTCGCTCCAGCACTTTGTAGATCAGGAACTGCGCTTTCCGGTGGTTTTTCTCTTCTGGGTCCTCGAAATCCATCCTTGTGTACGCATACGGCTTCTTCAAAAGAGCCATTGTCGATCCTCGTAATCGAGCTTTTAAGTTGAATTTGGCAATAAAGAGGTTGAAGAGAAGGGAGTGTGCCTTGGAGGAGTTGAAACCTGGGGTGGGAGACTAGCTGCTTTTTACACAGCGTGTTAGGAGGTAAACATTGCGTCAGTTGATGAAAGGCACAAAGCATGTGCACTCATGCCATGTTCGTTAGGATAAATCATTAAATAAGGAGAGAAACAATGACTAAACCTGCCCTGGAAATCTTACCTCATTTGGGTGCTAACTGCTAAAGTTTGACCTAAATTTTGATTATAAGATTACATTGATTTTGATTCGATACATCAATGGAGACTCCACTTCAAAGATATTATGGGGTTCCTCAATCAGTACTCTCTTCATCTTCTGAGTTTCTTCAAAGGGCTAATTTTTCCGAATAAATGGTAATGCGAGGTATATGAAAAAAATGGATCAAAAACGTTGTCGTCTTAAAGATAAAGCAAAACCCTTATTTGGGTGTTAAGACATACAACTATACATTCAAGTGCCCGCATATAGTCCGTCGCATTGCTTGATATTTCAATTTTGTGGATCGAGTTTAATATATCTGTCATACTCATCCACTTTTACTAAAAATATAAACACATAATATCATAAGATTAAAATGAACTTATGAATTATTGTCAATGACACATATAATATTAAATTGGAATAGCATAGATGTTGAGGAAACTTTGAATACATTAGTCTCCAGCTCCTGGTCGGATCAAGACGGCCCTTATTTTTATTCTGCTTTTAACGTTTGTGTTGTCGTTTATCTAATGTTGAATGATGTCGAACTAGTAGAGTTGGAAGCAAAGTCAAATGGCAGACATGGGGACCTGCCTTCGATCTGTCTACACAACACAAGGTTCATCATTTTAATGAAAATCATCAATAACAATGCTCAGAAGAACAAGATTTTGCACATATAGTACGTGTTCAAAAGTTATTCTATTGAATCAAACCAATCACCTTACAAAAAATTATGAAAAATTATGATATTGATACTATCTATTTCCAATAAAAAGTTCTATGTATAAGCTACTTGTAAATCTCTTTTAAAGTGATTGATTAGATCACCACATCATGATTAACTCATAACTCAATACATTTATTTTTCCAATGCAAATTAAAATAATTTTATGGCAGGGTGTGCTTGTCAACTAGTTTATATAAATTGTCAAATCCTAGGGATAGTTCATGTGGTCCGATATCAACTAAGCAAGGAGGCATTTGGACCGGGCCACCTGCACCTACACGTGAATAGAAACCTGCCTCATCTCCACAACATTTGATTACTGATTGTAGTAATTTAAGGGATGTTATAAAGTATATCAACTAGCTATAATTATTTGTTTTTTGAAATTAGGAAAACCCATTCTTGGATAAGTGTAATAGTCTTTGTTCTCAATCGATCTCGTAAAAATTAAGCATAGGTAGGCTAGAAAAATAATATGGTTTAATGATGAATGGACCATGAGTCATCACCTTCACAAGTTCACCAACCTTGAGGAAAGAGGCAATTCATGCACCTAAGTAGATTGAGCCATTCCTAATTAAGTTACACATCAAAACGAAAAGGAGTTTTGGTATAAACTCTTTATAGGGTAGGGAAGGGATAGATCAAGCTATTCTCAGTTAATAAGACATTTCGGTCGCATATCTGCTAACAAAACTTAATCGAGTCTGATCGCTCTTTGCTCTACAATTGACTTGATAGATTTCAATATAGTGAGTCCAAACAATATTTTCCTCTCGATGTTTTATATCAGTTGTTTTAATGAATTCAAGATTCTTTTTCAATTGTAATAATATTTAGTAGAATGGGAAAAAAAATCAAATTGGAATTAGTTGAAGATAATATTCACTTGGCTCGCAGGCTACGAGAGTGAGTTTAAGTATGACTTCATTAATAAACCTTCTAGACTCACATTCATTAAAAAAAATTAAATCCGTTGACGTTGAGTTTTCAGTGAACTACATATATTAATTATTTTCTCTCATCAATTATTCAAGTGATACTCTAGTTCTCGATGGTCTTCAATAATAGTATACAAAACTACAATAAAGTAATACGAACAATGTACGCTTGTCATTTCATAGTGCAAACATCAACACAATATTATACTCCATTTGTTTTGCAAAAAAAAATTATGATCAATAAAATATTTGTTAACGTTAACCATTGTTATTACTTAGAAAAATAAGTTAATGAAAATATTTCGAAGAAATATAAATGATCAAATTTTTAGGGAAAAAAAATTCAGATCATTGATTTGTCCCGAAATAAATGGAAATCGAAGTTTGCAGAAAAAAATCGAGTTTAGACGTATGGCAGAGTGCGCGTCCATGTTCACAACATCGACAACCAAGGTTCACTCCATTCGTTTACCTTCCGAAACGACAGAACGGACTAAGAATAATCAAATGTTGGAGATACTCTCAAGTTCAAAAATAAATTAATGAAGGTTGACGCCCTTTTTTTTAATATCTTTTGTCTTCCGTTAACTAGAAAAACTGTCACCGAATAGGTCTAGGAGACATAGGGAAACAATGAACCAGTGAAGATCGAGTTTTTTGTCTTCCTTTTTTCCAATAAAAGAATAAGAAGGCAACGTGAAAAATGCATGCATCAGCCTCGAACTTTTAAATTTTGAGTGTCGTCGAAGATACTCTTGCCACAAGTGGGGCTTAACAATTGTTTTCCAAGAAGTGATTTTTTCAAGGATAAATACAAAAGTCATTCTCAATTATATATATATTGGTTATTAAATACCATCATCGCGTCTTAGAATATACATTTTGCATCTCCCAAGCTAAACGGATCTATTCGCCTCATCCGCACCCATAATCTATACCTTTTCTCGTTTCCCACTCTCTTTCCCTACCCTTTTCTCTCTCCTCACACACAAAGCACAGCAAGTCACGGTAAAAATAATTATCTAAAAAGTCCTAACCCTATTATAGGGCAACCAATTTAGTCTTAAACCTCTTAATTGTGTTAAATTAGTCTTAAAACCTTTCGATTGTACTAATTTAGTCTTTAATATTTTGACGATTTGTCAATTTAGTCGATTTAGTCAAAGCCTCCCGAGTTCAGTCCTAAACTTATTATATGGATATTTGGTTAGGCAAACTACATTAGCAAATTGTCAAAAGATGTATAACTAAATTGACAAAATTGAAAAGGCTTATAACTAAATTCACAAATTGTCAAAAGGTTTAGGACTAAATTAGCACAATCAAAATGTTTAAGGCCGAAATAGCCTCCGCACAATAGGCTTAGGAATCTTTAGACAATTCTTCCGGTCACAGTGTGAGAGTCACCACAGCACCAAGCTATCGTGGAGCTGCCAACGACATCCTCGACCACCACCCACGCCTCTTTCCCCACATCTATGTCTTTGTCTGTGGCGAGATTGTTCGCCGCTCATAATGCTGAGTAGCTTAGCTTGAGCCCAAGCTCACGATCCAAGGCCATGTGAGGTCGGCATCGAGCTTGCTAGGGTCGTGACCGACTGCAAGCCTCTGTAACAAGCTCGAAAGCAACACAAGCTCTGCTATAGAGCTCTGTCATGGCCGCTAGATCAAGGTCGTGCGATCTCAATCTGGCCTTGAGCTAGCAGCTACGGCCTCCAAGGGAACAACGGCGACACACGTAATGGAGAGGGGGAGACGTGGTGGTGAGTATGTTGGACGGAGCAAGCCCCTCGGACGGGGAAGAGGAAGTGCGGGCATATGTTGGGTTTTTTGTAGGTAGGCTAGCTTGGAAAATAAATATACAACTTGGTAAATTATGTGTGGGCGAGTGGTATAAATTGAAAATCATTGTAATAACTTAGAATGATAGTTGTAGGTTTTGAAGTGCGAGAAGAGTATTTGTATGCAAAGTAAGCTCAGTATGATAATTGTTAGGTCCGTCGGTATATCAAAAGTTTCGCATACTCACCACTCGATAATTGACATATATATTTGAAAATAACAACATAATCAAATCATTTTATGCATCAATCATTTAATGATGGGTATATAAGTCAATTCTTACCTGGACAATCATAATGAAAATCCATATGTATTATATAATATAATACAATATGCAACCTCTGGTGTGCACCAGGAACTACCTAAACCGGGAACCGCCCAAACCGGACTAGACTGGACCAGACCGACCGCTTTTGGGCGGTTCCCAAAGAGGACAATCTAGTTCCTAGTTCCCACTTTTGAAACCAATGGCCGGTCGGTCCAGTTTCTAGTTCCAATGTGAGAACTGGACTGACCAGACTAGACTATTTATTTTTATTTATATATATATAACGTATATTTTTAAATTTCTTAAGAAACAAATCATAATTTCTCCTAATTTCTCCCATTTTTCATTTTATTTTTGGCTCAAAAAAGAAAATTTAACGATTCCACCGGACCAAACCGATCAGTTAGTTTGGTTCCCAATTCCCAGTTCCACCTCAGAACCGGACTGGACCAGAAATCGATCGGTCCTAATAACAAGTGTCTAGTTTGGTGTTCAAGTGGACGTTTCAGCTCATGCATGATTGAAGACTTTCGGTCGCTGAGTGAGAATGGTGCACCTAACACGTTTGGAATCTTGTGCAGAAAGTTGCCCTTTTTTTAATCAAACAGTGGATGGATTGATTCCATCGTTTAGCACGTACACTTCCTTAAAAAAAAAAAACAAGCCCCGTCATCTTTAAAATGACAAACTCAGCGATTAACCTCGAATTCATGAATTTTATTATTTCAAATAAATATAAACCCACGTCAAAACCGACTTCACCGAGACATCTTGCAAATTAAATAAGAGTCCAATTTGAACTTGGAAGCAGCGGCAAATCCGAGCGGCCAAGGAATCCCGTACTTTCCTATTCGGGCTTCTACATACTTTAATGGTGGTCCCGTTTCGGATACGGAGCTAAAGATGTGAGACATATGTCAACTGCGGAGATGATGGTGGGAGTTGCAGGTAAACGCATGGGAAGGTTGCATGATGGGACGAGGAAATAGAGGTAGGGTGAGTATAGTTTCAAGGTAGAACTAGTTCCGGATTTCAGAGTTCTAGGATAACTTTAGATTCCAAAAATTGAGGAATCGGTTTCCATGAATTTGAAACTTGGAACGAGTTTTTACATTTTTATTGTCTAAGTCTTAGCGTAATTCCGTAGTATTCAATGCCGTTCAATGATAAGTGTGTAATCTGGAATTACTAATCTGAGCTTTTATTTCTGGAATTCTTTATGATTAAGACTTTTATTTTGTTAATATTTCATAATCTACAAGTGTCTAAATATGAATTGCAATCACTGGATTAGAGAAGTAAATGGTGATCAATAAAGATGATTATTCACTACAATTGTTCAACTAATGATACATGTGGAATCTTGGTAAATCCTAAAAACTTTAATAGGGTAGGTTTCAGATTTTTAAAGTGTGCAAAGCAGGTTCCAGGTGGAAAACATTTCAACGAGTAGGTTCTTGATTCTAGGTAGAATCGACCTCAAAATCGCTCACATCTAAATAAAGGAGACTTTGTCAGTAACTATAGCAATCAGTGGCGGTAGTGGTTTTTCGATGGATCGATGGCTCGGGAATGTTTGGGTCCATGCCTCATGGATTGCTCTGGCCGTGCGGGTAGTCTATTATGCATTACGACAAGATCCACGATTGTCGTGGCGTGATATTAGTGAGAATCGAAATCTCAAATAGAGGAAGAGAGCATGGAGGTGTTTCAACAACCCTGTCTTCAAATATCAGACGATGAACTTAGAAGATTGGACACTGACAAAAAGGATAGTCACCCGGTACCTCTTGTAGTTCATATCACGAGACTATTTTCTAGCTTCCGCTAATTCGATGCAAATTTTTCCGGCTTGGAGTTAGGAGCTTTAGTACTGGCAATACCACGAGATCCTTAGCAGGCCTATTCGATCCGGACCATACGTGAGCACATAATTATCCCCGATTTGCTTGCAAAAGAGTATCGCAATATCATGTATTGACATAGTGATCAGAACGCTAAAGAGCTACCATATTAAGGATTTCTATATACAAAGATTGAGAATACATTAACAAAGGCCATAAGATATAAATGTAAGCCTTATTTTATTGAAATATTTCAATCCATGAACACCTTTGCCTTGGTTCTATTGCAAAAGCGATCCTTCGTTGTGTTATAATGTAGTGTTTTGCAAATTCTTCCTCGCATCTATTCTATGCGAATCGAGTCATTCGGTACAATGGAGTGCTCCCACCACTTCACATTAGTAGCTCCTCTAATTCGCTCACGTGACGACAGCAAACAATGTGAAAACACCATCGTTTTATGGCACATATCAGAGGTAATCATGAGCTTGGCGGCCTATTAGGCTCGGTCATCCCACAATGTGAAATGGTCGAATTCGAGCAAGCAATTCCCTTCTCAAGCCCGGCCGTCCTGTCGGATCATTTTTATTTTCATCAGGGACAAACTGGGAGAAGAGTTTTCCTAGACTCGACATTCAATCCTACCTGCTCAGTGGTCGGATCAAACCTCTCCGAGACGATCTCTAGTGAGGTTAACCATTTTCCCTTCCTACTTCTTCTCCCCTTTCCACCAAATGGAGGGGCAAGAAGGAAAAGGACAAAGGAAAGATGATGATCTGCCCTGGACGATGACAACTAAGAACAGCTACGCAATTTGACTTGCAGCTGAGAACTTGGCCGAACGTGAGGCCACTACTGCGACATGAATCCTGAGTCTTACAAGAGATTAACTTGCATTTCTTAGAGATGTCGTATCCACTCAAAAAGGACTATATGATATAGATCATCTGAAGCGTTAATTATGTTGGCCACTTTCTAGGAATCACATAATCAGTGGTTCCAATGATATTGATCCATATGATATATACACCGTGTAATAATGTCTAGATATTCACCTCATATGTATTATGTAGTACATATATTCCAGGCATATTGAAACAATGCAAACTCTTGATTGACCCTATGTCCTTTCTATATCAATGAAAGCCACCTACCAAAGATGTAATCGATCATTTCAAAGCAAAGTTGCCATGACTCGCCCAATCTTAGCTGTTATGATCGATCTCATTCGATTCGACATATCGAAGTAGTTTGATTTCCACAATTTGGGGAACCATTCATATTAGCTTGGGTTATATCGGCTTCTGTTCAGCACCTAATCGTTTGACTATTCGTCTCTGGAGATCACGTTCTTCAATTCATTTCTCAACCACCAAGAATCTCAAGCAGAAAAATCAAGATTTGAATTATAGCTTGACGTGCTCGTGATCTCAAAAAAAGTTCAGAACGAAACGAAACATCCTCGTTGATATGATTTATGAGTACTATACAAACTTCCTCCTTTTTCCCTTCTGCAGAGGAAGGTAAATTCCGCAAACACCACGCCAAGTTTAAACACACAACATGAGAGACCCAAACGAAAGGATACTTCTACGTGGTGATTCTGCAAGAAAGGGTTTCCAAGTTTGGAGGCTGATCAATAGCTTGCTCTCTACAAGGCCTGACCAGAGCTTCCAAGCTCCTCAATTGACTCATGAGCTGCTTATAAACGGCAAGCCTCGCTTTCGAAATCATCAGCGCCACCCTCTTCCTCGACTTCTTCAACCGCCGCCCGATCTTCACCTTCAACCGGCAGAACCTCACTCTCAGGAACGAAGGCCTCCTCCGAGCATCGGCTCGTTCCAACACCTTGTAGATCAGGAACTGCGCTTTCCGGTGCTTTTTCTCTTCTGGGTCCTCAAAATCCATCCTTGTGTATGCATCCGGCTTCTTGAAAAGAGCCATTGTCGGTCCTTCGAATCGAGCTTTTGGAGGTTGAAGAGAAGGGAGTGTGTTTTGGAGGAGTTGAAACCAGGGGTGGGAGACCAGTTGCTTTTTATAGTGTGTTAGGAGGTAAACATCGCATCAGTTGATGAGGGCACAATGCATGTGCACTCATGCTCGCTAGGATAAATCATAAAATAAGTAGAAAAAACATAAGTAAACTTGGCCTGAGAATCTTACATCATTTGGGTGCTAGAATTTGACCTAAAGTTTAATTATAAGATAAATTTGATGTTAATTGGATGAATCATGTGCACTCAATAGGTACTCTTTTTTCTTTTCCTGAGTTTATTGAATGGGTCTAATTTTTCTGGATACAGAGTAATGTGAAGTATGTTAAAAAAACCAATCTAAAAAGGTTGTTATCTCTATAGATAAATAAAATCCTCATTTGGGCTTAAATACACATAACTCGTTTATTCAAATGCTCCCATATAGTCTATCGCATTGCTTGATATTCCAATTTCGCTGATCAGATTTAAGATATCGATCATAGTCATCCACATTTACTAACAACATAAGAACATGAAATCATAAGAGTAAAATGAACTTGTCAAATATTGTCTATGGCACGTATGATATTGAATTGGAGTAGTATGTATGTGTAGGAAACCAAGAATCCTATACTCTTCAGCTGTAGACCCCCCTACGTGGAAAATGAACCTGTCCGGACGAAGACAGCATTCAAGTTTATTTTATTTTTTATTTGCGTTTGCTTTGTCCTATCTTTTTATTGAATTATGTCGAACTAGTTTAGTTGGAAGCAAAGTCAAATGGCAGACATGAGGCATGCCATTGCCTTGAAAAAGTGTGATTCAGGATAAAATATTTTCGAAATTTATTCCATAGAAAGAGCAAATTACATTTCGAGAATTTGTGATATTCCTACTATATGTCTCGGTAAAAAATACAATATATATACAAGCTGCTCGTACATCTCTTTTTATGCAATTGATCTGATCGCCCACATTGCCAATAATGCGCAACCCTGCACGTCTCTTTTTTCCACTCGAATTAAAATAATCTTAGGAAGAGTATGCTTGTCAACTTGTCCGTTCGAATTGCCAAATCCTTCGGATAGTCAATGTGATATTAACTAAGTAAGGAGGCATTTGGCCCGGGCCACCTGCAACTCCACCTATAGGAACCTGCCTTTTCTCCAACAACATTTGATTACTGGTTGTATTCAATTAAGCTATATCATAAAGCGTATCAAGTAGCCACAATTTTTTGTCCATTGGAATTACGACAAACCCATCATTACATAAGAATAATAGTCCTAGAATTAAACTTAGGGTAGGCTAGAAAAAAATGAAAAAAAAAAAAAGGGTATGGCTCCTGATGTTAGTCCAACGTGTTGAGGACCATAAGTCATGGTGTTGGTTCACTAACCTTTGAGGGAAAGTGTTGTGCAGAAGAACACCCTAACTAAATGAGAAAAGTAAACAAAAATAATCAAGAACATAGAAATTTACGTGGTTCGGCGAAAAATCTGCCTATGTCCACGGGAGAGAGAGAGACGATTTCTTATTTGAGCGTATTACTTGAGTACAAGGTACAATGCTGAAATAAATAAATCTATAGATCCCTACTTTCCTAAACCTAGTAGGAAAGGAATTCCACCATAAAGATATTATCAAATTTGAAACCCAAATCTATGAAATATATTAGGAAACAAATAACCTGCAATCTTCGAGCCTTCCTAGATTTCCCGACTGAATTTTGTGGAATTCAAGACAACATCAGCAGAAAGAGCCAATTCATGCACCTATGTGGATCGCACCGTCCTAATCAGGTTTCACATTGAAAAATAATGAGTTTAGGTATAACTATTCACAAGGTAAGGGAAGGGACAGATCAAAGCCAAATCTCAATTTGTTAACAAACCCTAATCGAGTCAGGTCTATGCTTTGCTCTATGATCAACTTCGTAGACTTGTTTAAAATGAGTCCAAACGATATTTTCCTTGTAACATTTTCAATTGCGATATTATTCATTTGAATGAATTTAAGTTTGTGTTCATTAATATACCTTGTTAGACTCGCATTTATTGAACAGTTCAAACCCTCGACAATCGTTTTTAAGTAAATCTATACTAAGATAAGACGATACGATCAATATTTACTTGTCATTTCAAAGCGCATGCACCAACACGACATTAGTCTGAACGAAGTTAGAAGTGATGTAGAAAGGGTGGGCAAGAGCACGCGTGCATGTCCACAACATCAACAACTAAGCATTTGACATTAAAATACGCAAATCATTGAGTTTTACTTCATTCGTCTAGTTCAAAATAAATAAATAAGTTAGTAGATGTATAAATAAATCAAAGGGTTTTTCAACTTGAGGGGAATGGGATCATGCGCAGCAATAATCAAAAAGCAATTATCAAAGTTGACTTTTTTTTTGAAAAGTTTCTCTTGGCTTCCACTAATAGAACAACCGTCACCGAATAAGTTCAAAAGAAATAGAAAATAATGTATTTATAAATTACTAGTTTTCGAGTAGTTTGTTGAATGTCTTTCTCCATTTTTTTTTTCTCTATTTTTCGCTTATCTTTTAGTAATGAACCACTGAAGATTCAAGCAGCTGCTTCTTCTCATTTTTCCCAATATTTATATAAAAAGATGGCAACTCGAAAACGTAACGTGAAAAATGCATTGCCTCAGCGCTTTGACTTTTTATTACTAGGTGTCGTCAACGACACGGCTCAGCCACGAGTAGGAGAGACCGCAGGCGGGTATTACGGCTTTTTGGATGAGGTGTAGTTTATGAAAATAAAAAGAAGATTCGATAAATTATGTCCGGGTGAGAGATATAACTCGAAATTTTTTATATTTTATGGTGAGATCGACGGCGAGGTCATGCAAGCTCGGCTTAAGCTCGAGCCAGCAAGCGCCATGGCCAGCGCGAGCCATGCGAGCTCTTTAGTAAAAGCTTGGCCACGGCCGCCGGATCTAGGTCGTTCGATCTCCATTTGGCCTTGAGGTAGCACGGCACCAGCCTTCAAATTAACAAAGGCAGCGCACGCGGTGAATTGGGAAGAGAAATGGTGGTAGGTGTGTCGAACCGAGCGAGCCTCTTGTGTGAGAGGAAAGACAGTGGGTGAGTGCTGGGTTGTTCGGATGTGGTGTGAGTTCGAAAAATGACGATTTGGTTGATTACACGTGGGTAAAAAACCTAACTTGAAATCTATCGTAAAAAATGAGGATGGTAATCGTAGATTTCACAATGCAATGATGGGTTATATGATATGGGAAGTAAAATTGAAGACGAGCTTCATAATCTCCATATTAAGTACATAGTGAATATTATATGATTGACATATGTACTACAATAATGTAACCAAATAATAATGTAGATCAATTCTTACACCGACACCGAACTTGATAAGAATCCCAATATGTTAAATTTAAAGGGTACAATTTTCATAACGTTTCCTAAGTAAATAAAGAATATGTATTAGGACCCTTGTCAAAGTAACAATTTTTAACGCACCCACTGTTTGATGAATGACATATATACTTGCAAATAATAATGGAATCAAATTTTTCCATGTGTCAATTGTTAGAAATTGAATGTGTAGATTGATTCTTGCACCAATAGCAAACCTAATAAAAATCCCATTATGTTATATTTATATTGTACAATATCCAATGACAAATGTCTAATTTGGTGTTCGAGTAGAGACATTTTAGGTTAGGCGTGATTGAAGATATCTTCAAGACCCGTGGGGCGGTTGGATAAGAATGATGCACCTAACCCGTTTGGGATCTTGTGCAGAAAGTTCCTATTTTTTAATTCACTAGTACATAGCTTGATTCCATCATGTAGCACGTACACTTCCTTTAAAAATTAAAAAAAGAAAAAAAAAAGCGACGTCATTTTTTAGAAGGTTGACAAACTCAGCAATTAATTTTGAACTTATGAATTTTATTGACTCAAATAAATTATAGGTTTAATTGAAAAGTAAAGTTGTAAATATACATTTTTTTGTGGGTGGGGGGAGGGGAATGTATAAAATTATGATACTTTTACCCTAGTTAAATTTGGATAAATTGTTTTATCTCCTATAATGATCTCATGTGTGGTCTAAATGAGATTTATTTCTCTGTAGTGTAAAACGTGGAAATTGTCCAAAAAGTCCTAAACCTATTCACTTTTGTCAATTCAGTCCTAAACTTTTTAACTTTGATAATTCAGTCCTAAACCTTTTTCACTTCTTGCCGATTTAGTCCATCCAGCTAATTTTGGCCGGAAAATGCTGACGTGGACGCCGGTGGTGCCACGTAGGACTATCAACGCTGACGTGGACAATTTCTAATAATATTTTTAATATTTTATTATTTTATTATTATTTTTATGTTTTTTCCCTTTTTTTTTCTTTTCTTTTCTTTCTTTTCGTTTTTGGCTTTTTCTTTTGCCTTTTCTGGTGGCCGGTGGCCGGCCACAGGCGACGGCCGACCACCAACCACAGCTAGCTAGCTGGCCTCGCTCGACACAGGCAAGGCCCGACCGGGCGAGGAGGAGTGCGCGACCTGGCAAGGGTTGCTTGGATGAGGGCCGACCTCGCTAGATCTGGCGAAGCTCGCCCTTGCCCAGGCGAGCGTCAACCTCGCCCAGACCAAATCTGGCGAGGTCGGCCCTCACCCCTGGCCGAGCTCGGGCGAACTTGGAGCTATTGGCCAAAGATGCAGGCCATGTCCTTGTCGTAGAGGACAGAGACGAAGACGATGAACGATAGCAGGGCGAAGAGGTAAGCGAGAGGCGCGTCTTCCTCAATGGAGAAGACGAAGACGATGGCGGCGGCGATGGCGCTGACGCTGGAGGAGAGAGAGGTGATTTCATCGAGGTGGGTGGCATCAACCGACTAGGGGTGAGGGCGAGCCCCGGCAAGGGCTCCCCTTGCCAAATCTGGCGAGGGCTCCCCTCACTAGATCTGGCAAGGCCGACCCTCGCCTAGGCCAAGGCGGCCTCGCCCGGCCGACGCCCGGCGAGGATCGGCCTCACCCAGGCAACCCTTGCCAAGCCGCGCCTAGGCGAGGGCTCCCCTCGCCGGAGCTCCTCCTCGCCTGGCCGGGCCTCGCCTGTGGTGGGCGAGGCCAGCCGACTGGCTGTGGCTAGTGGGCGGCCATCGCCTGCGGCTGGTGGCCGGCCACCGGAAAAGGCAAAAAGAAAAGAAAGAAACAAAAAGAGGAAAAAACAGAAAAAAAAAAAAAATATCAAAAAATATCAAAAAAATTATTAAAATATTATTAAAAATTGTCCACGTCAGCACCGATAGTCCTACGTGGCACCGCCGATGTCCACGTCAGCATTTTCCGACCAAAATTGGCCAGATGAACTAAATCGGCAAGAAGTGAAAATGTTTAGGACTGAATTGGCAAAGTTAAAAGGTTTATGACTGAATTGGCAAAAGTGCAATAGGTTTAGGATTTTTTGGACAATTTTCCATGTAAAACCCATAACTACTTTCGACCACAAATTCTAGATTTAAGAATTTGAAAACCTATGGACGAATCGTAATTTGAAGCATCACATACCAAGCAGGATTGTATATTTTTGTACCCAAAAATATGGATTTTGTTCCCATGCTGAAAAATTTCAATAAATGTAGGTAAGAGTCGAAAAACTATTGGAAAAAATAAATTAACCATGACTTTAGCCTTGTTTGTAACTTATCAACAAATTATGAAATTACGAATTATTTTCATATAGTTTGCAAATAAGCAATTTCCATATTTACTAACCGATTTTTATTTTTATGCTAATTGATCAGGTGATAAATAAGGAGAGAGAGTCGAAGCTACAAAAAATATCCTCTTCTTCAATACTGATGGCAGCAATTCCAGATAAACCAACACGACTCTCGGACACAAAAGAAGACACTTCGATAGAAATCAATACATTTTCATTCGTTTTTAAGTATAAAAAGAATAGTATAATCGCTTCGAAAAATTTGGACTATGGTATGAAATAACATAAATAACTGACACAAAATATGTTTCTACCCTCCATTCCGAGTCTTGCCTCTTCTTTTTAAATTCTAGCAAAACTACATTCACAAAGAATTTGACATATAAAAGATTTTGTGAGAATCATTTCTATTGAGTTTTTGTATTATTGAATTATGAAAATAATTTTTTCGTCACAAAATGAAGAAATTGTAAACAAATATATATATATATATTGATTATAGTAAGGTTGTTTTTTTCAGCAAGGCCATTTAAAAGATAAAAAAGTTATATAAATTTGAAATTTAAAATATGTGAGCAATACGATAGGATAATAATTACACATTTGTAGGCCTAATTCCAAAAAAAAAAAAAATACCAACTTTAGGTCTAGTGATAAATCTGCCCCAACTTTTTTTGTCTCAAAAAAAAATCACCGACTTTTACTTAAATCCCAAATCTAGTCCTCCTTAACCTAGATCCATTCATTGTCCTCAACAATAAATCCATATGCACTTACTGGCCCAATTTTTTTCTCTCAAAAAAAGTCACCAACTTTCACTTAAATCCCAAATGTGGTCCCCTTAACTTAGATCCATTGATTGTCCTCAACAATAAATCCATATGCACTTGTTGGCTGGATTTAAAGCACTATTCATTGTTTTCTTGTCTAAGCCACAACTTCGAGAATAACAGTGAAGCTGTTGATTGTCTCCTACACTTCATCGGCAAGTAAAAAAGATCTCCAAATTGAATTTATCTTGCCAAAGTAATATGCAGTTGTAGACTACCGTCCATTGAGAGACACCATGGACGAGATCCACCAAGCTCACAGCTAGAATCCATTTTTTTCCTGAAATAAGGTTGACTTCAAATAGAGACTTAATGGCAAGGGCCAAATTTGGGATAAGGGTTAAAGTTTGTGATTTTTTTACATGACAAAAAAAAAAAACAAAAAAACAAAATTGGGGCTAGAATTGTCACTCGACCTAAAGTTTGTGTTTTTTAAGGAGATAAAAAAAAGTTTAGACTAGATCTGTCGCTCGACCTAAAGTTGGTGCTATTTTTATTTTTATTTTTTGAATTAGCCCCACATTTGTCTATTGAAAAAAAAAAACTATTTTAGGTTATTTAGGCGTAAAATAGGATTGCAACCCCTTGAAAATAAAATGTCTTCGAAATTTTTTATAATATAAATGCGGTTTGCATAATTTATTAGACTAAGCCTACACAACAATATCTTCCGGACGCCTATTGATAGTTATATTTGATCTACTGCCAAAAAGCCGAGAAATGTATATACCTAGTTTTCAAATGTCTCTTCCTTTCATAATTCTTTTTTTCCCCCTTTTTTCCCCTTAATTTGAGTTGTAATATACATTTCGCGAGATAGAAAGATGATGCTTTTTTCGAAAAAGCGTGTTGGGTTCTATGAGTAAGCAAACTTATTATATGATTTTTTGTGCGCGCTTTATTAAATTTTTAAAAAAGGATAGAGCACCGGCGATAATATTCTTCTTTGCCTAGTAACTCTCAATCCTCCATGTAGCTCAAAAGCATCTTGAAAATTTGCAATTTCTTAGCAGAGAAGCTTCTAGATGGGCAAAATGACATGTTTCCTCTGCCAAATCCCCTTTTTTCCCTTTCATCATCAGACGACAGCCTGTGCGAAAAGGCAAGGGGAAGTTGGTCTCCCACTTAGGCTGCATTTGTTTGTGTTCATTTCTTTTTTTTTGTTCCAAAAAATAAATAAATAAAGAACAAAAACGCATTTGCTTGCATTTTTGTTCCAAATCTATTTTTTTGTTTCTAAGAACAAATTTGGAACAGAAACAAGAAATAAAAAAAAAAAATTATTCCTAGAACACTTCCAAGAAACAATTTTACTCTCTCCTATTTTTTTCTTCTCTTTCTTTTCTTCTTCTTTTTTCTTTGGCCAGTCGGCGACCATGGCGGAGGCCGGTGACCGGCCAAAAGGAAGGAAAAAGAAAAAAGGGAAAATAAAATAAAAATATTAAAAAAAAGAAACAAAAAAAATCATACGAGTTTACCAAACATGTTCTTGTTCTTTTTCTATTCCAGAAATAAGTTTACCAAACACGTTCTTTTGTTCAAAAATTGTTCCCCGGAACAAAAATATTTTTTTCTATTTCTATTCCCTGAAACAATTTTTGAACAGAAATATTACTTAACGCATCCTTAGTAACCTTTTCTTAGATGATAATTTTCCATTCGAGTGTAACCAAAACTCATCCACGTTCAGGATGCATAATACACCACAACCATGTACACAACAATGTTCCAATGTATAAATTAAGTAAAAGCTTAAGTATTCTAAGCTTTGCAGCATGTCGATTCCAATAGCCACGCTACTCATCCCTTTGCGAAAAGAGGGTATGCAAAGCTTCAACTTAGACATGAGAGGGATGGAAGACGGTCCGGTGATGGCAGCCACTTTTTGCGCCTGCTGCGATTCACACTTGTAAAGCTCCTTCATTTCCTTCTTCATGCGTCGTGCTTCCCGCCTTTCCTCCTTCACGGCAGCCTGCATTTATATATTCAGACGAACATCTTAAACAATTAGGATACAATTGAAGGAACCACTCACTTAAGGGCCAAAAACTGAAGCACACCATGTAATACGTCCTCTCTCCCTCTTGTCAAAGCAACAAAGATTGCACAAAGGGATGAAACTCGAATGGCTTGTAAAAATTGTCGATAAGAAAAACAAGAAAGAAGTAGGTGATTACCTTGCGCTCTTTCTTCTCTTCCTTCGACTCTTGACCATGTTGTTTCCTCCTAGGCTACTCATTCCTCAACATGCCGCCACCCTTGACCTATTCCACTAAAGACTTCATGCCCCGTGGCAGATAGTCAACAGGAAGTTTTTCTTTTCCTTTGAGGGGTATTAACAGATTGCCTGCACCTAAAGCAACAGAAATTGGGGAGAATTGTCCAAAAAGTCCTAAACCTATTGCTTTTTTGCCAATTCATTCCCAAACTTTTTAACTTTGCCAATTAAGTTCTAAACATTTTCACTTCTTGCCGATTCAATCCATCCGGCCAATTTTGGCCGGAAAATGTTGACGTGGACGCCAGCGATGCCACGTAGGACTGCCAGCGCTAACGTGGACAATTTTGCTTAATATTTTAATATTTTTTTTTATTTTTTTTCTGTTTTTACCCCCCTTTTCTTCTTTTCTTTTCTTTTTTTTTTTGGTTTTATTGGCCTTTTCTGGTGGCTGGCCACTGGCCACAGGTGACGGCCGGCCACAGCTAGCCAGCGGGCCTCGCCCGCCACAAGCGAGGCCCGGCCGAGCGAGGAGGAGCCCCGGAGAGGGGAGCCCTCGCCCAGGCGTGGCCCGGCAAGGGTCGCCTAGGCGAGGCCAACCCTCGCCCAGGCCAGGGTGGCCTCGTTGGGCGTCAGCCGGGCGATGGCGGGTGAGGCCGCCCTAGCTTGGGCAAGAGCCGACCTCGCCAGATCTGGCGAGGGGAGCCCTCACCAGGGCTCGCCTGGGCGAGGGCTCCCCTCACCGAGCTCCTCCTCACCCGGCTGGGCCTCGCCTGTGGCGAATGAGGCCCGCCGGCTGGCTGTGGTCGGTGGCCGGCCACCAGAAAAGGCCAAGAAAGCAAAAAAATAATAAATAATAAATAATAATAATAATTCAAAAAAATATTAAAATATTATTTAAAATTGTTCACGTCAGCACCAGTAGTCCTACGTGGCACTGCCAACGTCCATGTCAATATTTTCCGGCCAAAATTGGCCAAATGGACTGAATCGACAAGAAGTGAAAAGGTTTAGGACTCAATTGGCAAAATTAAAAGGTTTAGGACTGAATTGGCAAAAGTACAATAGGTTTATGACTTTTTGGACAATTCTCCCCAGAAATTGTACTGGTCAATTTCTTCTTTCTGGCTACCATCGGTGCTTCAATTTTGCCTGGGTGATTATCGAGATTCGAATATGTAGTGACAATAGTTTCACAGTCCCACACCTCAGATTCATCACTACTTTCTTCTACAATAACTACTTCTTTGTCGTCATTCTCATTTTCATACTTGTCTGCATATTCCACACAACGCCGAATCAAATCAGCTGCAGAATCCTATAGCTGTTTGCTTTTCACTTCATTATCTTTCAATAAATCAACTGGAACTCTATACTTGTCATCAATTTCCAAGTCATCCACAACTTTGTCATCAAATGCATGTTTCAGTTTCAAAGCAAGGGATTCGTCTTCTTCAACCATATATGTAAGAATTTTCCTGATATGGGCCACATTAATTAAGATTATAATTATCCGTTTTATAGAGTTGATCTAATAAAGTGGGATATAAAGTTTCTTAACAGTCAAATATGGGCCTAGCTTGTGTGGGCTGAATTGGGCCCGGCCCGTGATGAGAGGGCCCGTCCAAAATTCTATAAATAGGCTAAGGTCCCTCCTCTAGCCCTCATTGTTGCGATTCAAAAACGTATACACTCACTTGCTCACTTAAGGAACACTTGTGAGAGGTGGTCTCATTGAGCCAGGGTATCGAGGGCCATAGAGGAAAAGATCTTTAGCGTTGAAGGCTGGGATTTCTGTCGCTTTGCTCCAAGAACTATGGATTCAAAATTAGGTGCACAAATCTTCGTCTTCTCCTCTAGGATGTTTCGAGTTTCTAGCTATGTCGATCTAGGGAAGCCGTTCTGACGGCCTACAATTGGTATCAAAGCCTGCATAAACTAGAACTCGAACATAGGGAGTTTGCCCGTTTTGAAGAATTTATCCACTGAAACTTGATTTTGACTTTATATTCAGATTAATCTTGTCGAGCCGAGTGCTTCAGTATGTGTTATGCCTCTCGCCGAGGCCAAACCAGCTGCCTATGGCCATTTCGAACTTGACCTGCGCTCGAAAGGTTTTGCTTGTTTTTCATGACTTTTGGTCCGATGAAAGTGAATTTTTATTGTACAAATAGCTTTTACTCTTCCATACAAGCATTTTGGTGGGTAGAACATCGTCAGACAATGCCGGAAACAGCCTCACGCGCCCAAGCGGTGCTGGGATTCGACGACACGCACCACAGCGCGACCTCACACACGCACGTGCACGCCAACGCGTGGGCCACCTTAGCTGGCATGATGTCATCCCACCGCCTTCGCCACCGCCATGGATAGGTGTCCAAATGATGTCATGGTAACGTCACGTAAATTGCCTTATGTGCGACCGCCACGTGGTGTGTGATGTCACCGATGATGTCATCACGGACCCGACCCGGTTTGACCCGACCCGAGTTGACCGGTTCAACCCAACCCGGTTGACTGTTGACCGGTCGGACCATGATCGGTGCGATCGTTGATCGGTTCAACCTGTTGATCGCTCAGACCGGCTTCGGGCTGGTTTCTAGGCACCAACATGTGCAGCTCACATGCCGTACACTCTAGCAGCACGTGAGGGCGCGTGTGATGTCTGTTTGGCACATGGTTGATATGGACACACTCATATGTGAATTTCCTACCTTGTGGTGTATTTATTTGCATTTTTTTATGCCTTTAAGGATATGAAATTGTGCGTGAAACCATAAAGACGTGATTTTTGATGTAATTTTGGAATATTTCTGCATGGTTTGGGAAATACAATTGCATGCTTATGATTATATCATCACTTAAGGAATATGTATAGTGTTGATTTATTAGTAGTGTGTATTAGTGGATGGAGCAATGCAATTAGCATGACTTGTGATTTTAGTGACAAACAGCCCCTGTCATCAAGTCTAAAATCACTTGTGAAAGGTGAATGTGAGTCATAAAGTTATATCCCTGATATGAGAGAATTTTGATGATTCAGTTGGGTTGTGACCGCCAAAGTGGCACACTTGATTGGATTTAAGAAATATCGGTCTCACATTGTAATGGGATATCTCCTGTTCTGATGCATGATTATACTTCCAAAGGAGGTGAATGTGTGTTAGTTTATGGAGGGATACATGTATAGTATATGGTTGAAAAGTGACTAACCCTAGTGGTTCATACACCCAAAGGTGATGAATTCGCGAAAGGCTAGAGTATATTTTCATGGACCGCTATCATGTGGAGAGTATACAATTGTATGTCATGTATTTTGCCCAAATGTGCTTATATGATGATAAATGTAGCTCTTGAGATGTGTGTATAGTACTCACATGATGCTAATTACATGTATTGCTTGCAAA
Source organism: Eucalyptus pauciflora (assembly GCA_007663325.1). NCBI lineage: Eukaryota > Viridiplantae > Streptophyta > Magnoliopsida > Myrtales > Myrtaceae > Eucalyptus > Eucalyptus pauciflora. Next base: position 243,946 of record VMYD01000288.1, read on the forward strand.
ATCAGTCACATTCTTTGTAAATGGCAATTCCATTGCGATAGAGGTTCTTACTAGATAAAAATTTAAGAGATGGAAAGAGGATTTTCAGTTTGGGATGGAGTTGGTAGATGTTCATGTTGCTCTTATTGAGAATAGTCTGGCAGACCTTACTGATGCCAGTACAGAAGTCCAGAAAGTACGTTTTGCTGCGTGGGAAAAGAGTAATAGAATTTGCTTGCTCATTATGAAACGGTCAATTCATGAACATTTGATGAGTGGCTTGCCAATTAACTGTACTGTTAAGGAAATGATGGAAGCTTTGGAGACTAGGCATCGTGTCTCTTCCAATGCTAAGATAGGTACACTTATGCAATCACTCTTCAATATGAAGTATGATGGTTCGACCAGAGTTAGAGATTATGTGCTTAGGATGGTAGATCTTCAATCAAAACTTCGAATTCTTCGGGTTGATATCCCTGAAACTTGCATTGTGCATCAAGCATTAAATACTCTTCCTCTTGATTTTGGAATTATCAAGACGAACTATAGTTCGCAAAATGAAGCTTGGTCAATCAATGACCTTATAGTTAGAGTGGTGGCAGAGGAAGAGAAACTGAAGAAAGAAAGAGGGCATCTTGCCTTGTATGCCTCTGGTTCTGCCAGCAAAAAGGGTAAATGGATTGCACATCATAGAGGAAACCCTAAAGCCATAAGCGCTTATAACAATATAGCTTCTAAGAGAGGAAATCCTGAAGCTGCTGGTCTCTCCACCACTATGGCTCCTAGAAAGACACCTTTTAAAATGGAGGGTGTCATTTGCTACTTTTGTAGGAAGAGGGGACACATAAAAAAAACACTTCGATAAATATAAAGCTTGGTTGTCTAAAAATGAGTATAAAGGTAATGGTTCTTTGGCACTTGTTTGTGAATCCAACCTATCTGAAGCCCCATCCAGTTCTTGGTAGCTAGATAGTAGTGCAACTAATCATATTGCATTTACCATATAGGGATTCACAAATAGAAGGATGCCAAATAAGGATGAATCAAAGATCACTGTGGGAAACAACGTTAAAATCAACGTTGAGTTCGTGGAAGATGTCATTTTGATTTTAGATATTGGTTTTAATATGATATTAAGAAACACTTTTTATGTACCTTCCTTTAGACGGAACTTAGTCTCTGTATCATGTTTGGATATGTGTGGTTACTCTTTTGAAATAAAGAACAATATTGTATCTATGTTCTTTAGCTCAAATAAGGTTGGGTGCTGCAACATGTTTAATAGATTGTATAGATTGTGTTTATCTCCCAATGATATATACGTCGTTAATACAGTTGAAAATGTTGTTCCCAAAAGACCTCTACCTAAGGAACAGTCTTATGCATTATGGCATAAACGACTAGGTCATATATCTAAAGAAATAGTAGAAAGGCTAATAAAGACACGCATCATGCCTACTCTTAAAGGACCTAGAAACTTACATAGACTGTTGTAAAGGAAAGATAACTAAGATAAAGAAGAAAACCGCAGTTCGAAGTTCTGGATTACTAGAAGTCATTCACGCCGATATTAGTGGACCCTATGCTGCAACTTTGTGTAGAAAATTTTATTTCATCATGTTTATTAATGATTATTCTCGCTATGGTTACCTTTTCTTGATTAAGGAAAAATCTGAATCTCTTGACAAATTCAAGATTTATCGGACTGAAGTTGAGAAATAGTTAGGAAATGTAATAAAGGTGGTTAGATCTGATCGAGGTGGAGAATATTATAGTAGGCATGGCAATGTTGGGCAAATTAAAGGGTCATTTGCTAAATACTTAGAGGATTCTGGGATAGTGGCTCAATTCACTATGCTTGGAAGCCCTGAACAGAATGGTGTGGCTAAAAGGCGCGATCATACTCTCATGGATATGGTAAGATGTATGATGAGTAGGACTAATTTGCCTGACTTTTTATGGGGTGAGGCTTTAAAAATAGCTCTTTACATATTGAATCGTGTTCCTACCAAAGCTGTTATATCGACTCATTTTGAATTATGGACTGGACGTAAACCAAGTTTGAATCATTTCAAGGTCTGGGGATGTCTTGCAGAAGTAAGATTGTATAATCCAACATTGGGTAAGTTGGAGGCTAAAATCACTCGATGTTACTTTGTATCTTACTCAAAACATTCGAAGGAATATCGTTTTTATAATCCAAGTGGAGGAACAAGGATTGTGGAATCACAAACGGCCAAGTTTCTGGAATTTGATGTAACCGAAGAGCATGATTGCTCACAAATTAGTGAACATGACAAGACCTACTATGTCTTTCTCCTTACCTATGCAAACGATTATGGAGCCTACTGTGCCACAAACTAAACATGTTAACACTGAAGATCCTATTGATGAAACGACCACAGATGTAGTCCTTCAAGTTCCTCAGGCTCAAAATGAGCTTATAATGGCTCCACTTAGGAGGTCTGCTAGGGAAAAGCGTTCAGCTATACCACCGGACTATATAATCTTTTTAGGAGAACATGATCACGATATAGGTTGCATTACAGATCCAGTGACTTATATGGACGTTGTTTCCTGTCCTCAATCAAATTTGTGGCTGGATGCAATGAGAGATGAGATGCAATCTATGAAATATAATGGTGTTTGGTAGCTTGTTGAATTACTGGAAGGTTATAAATCCATAGGTTGCAAGTGGGTTTATAAAACTAAAAGAGATTCAAAAGGAAAGATTGAGAAATTTAAAGCCAAACTTGTGGCCAAGGGCTTTACTCAAAGAGAAGGTATAGACTATGAAGCAACATTTTTCTCCAGTTTCTTCTAAAGACTCCTTTAGAGTAATTCTGGCGTTAATAGCTCATTTTGACATGGAATTACACCAAATGGACGTTAAGACTGTTTTTCTAAATGGAGATCTTGATGAGGAGGTTTATATGAAGCAACCCAAAGGTTTTGCAGCAAATGATTCAGATAAGTTTGTATGTAAACTGAAGAAGGTTATTTATGATCTCAAACAAGTTTCTAGACAATGGTACTTGAGGTTTCACAATGTTGTTACTTCTTTTGGTTTTGTTGAGAACAAAGTAGATCAATGCATATACTGCAAGGTCAGTGTGAGGAAAATTATTTTTCTCATACTTTATGCGGATGACATTTTGCTTTCAAGTAGCGATATTGGAATGCTACGTGAAACAAAACAAATGTTGTCAAAGAATTTTGACATGAAAGACCAAGGTGAGGCATCCTTCGTTCTTGGCATTGAAATCCATAGGGATCGTCCTCGTCGTGTGTTAGGTTTATCTCAAAAGGCATATGTTGATCGTATTTTGGAGAGATTCAACATGCAAGATTACAAGTTAGGAACCGTTCCTGTAGTTAAGGATGACAAGCAGAGTCTCTCACAGTGTCCTCAATCAGATTTTGAGAAAAACCAAATGAAGGATGTGCCTTATGCTAATGCACTTGAAAGTGTATGCTCAAGTTTGCACCAAACCAAACATCGCCTTTGTAACAGGGCTTTTGGGCAGATATCAGTTGAATCCAAGACACGATCATTGGGTTGCTGCCAAAAAGGTCTTGAGATACTTAAAAAGAACAAGAGATTATATGCTAATTTATAGATATGTCCATGATTTGCAGTTGTTGGCATATTCAGATGCAAACTTTGCTAGTTTTGAGGATGATAGGAAGTCGACAACAGGATATATATTCATGTTAGCCGGAGGCACAGTATCGTAGAAAAATGAGAAACAGAAATCTATATCTTCCTCTACCATGCAAACAGAGTTTATAGTATGTTTTTCAGCTGCTACTCAAGCAATTTGTTTTCGAAACCTCATTAAGGAATTGACCGTATTTGATTTTGTGGATAGACCCATGTAGTTATATTGTGATAATAATTATGCTGTGTTATTTGTTAATAACAACATAAGTCTAAAAGGGTCTAAGCATATGGAGGTCAAGTTTTTGACCATAAAGGAAATAGTATAGAATGGTGACATTATAGTAGAGCATATTCCCACAAACGATATATTGGCAGATCCATTGACTAAAGGCCTATGCCCTTATGTATTTGAGAAACATGTCATGAACATGGGCTTGGGAGAATCGGTGGATACTATCGTTTAGTGGGAGCTATTTCAAGTTTGCTCTAATAAAGTTTACGTCTGTATTTTGTTACTTTTTGTAACATTTCGATTTATGTCAACTCCTTTTGTATAAATTGTTATTGAGTTGTGTACATATATCTAAGGAAAATCTCAAGGTACTGTGTAAATCTTGAGTAAAGGCTAGGGGCATCCAGTTATTAGCCTTGTACATATGTCTCAATTACACATAAAGAAAGGTTAATCATAAAGATAAGACATATGTGGGTTCATTAGAACCATAAAGATATTCTCTAGTGGCACATCCGATTTTCTATGACACTTAAGGTAAGAGAATAATGACCGACAAATAGGATAAAACATAAGGTGGAACTCTTTATGAGATGTTATCAATTTGCCACACAACCATATTAAATCCATATTAGTAAAGTTGATAGCATTTGTGACCATGGAAGGCTCTGTATATGTATATGCAGTTACCGCCATGATCCGGTGTTGGAAACTTTATGGGATTGGATTGACTGCTGAGAATTATCTCTATATCAGTATAAAGGTGTGCACATACAGTATGATCTCAATTAATATAGTCTAAGAGACTTGAGGAATTTCATACTTGGTTAAACACTCAGTCCCTCACCAACCATGACATGAATGATGTCCTTTACAATTTTGTTACTCGGTTCACAGGAAGTCTTAAACTTTGGTGGAAATCAGTATCAGAACAAGATCAGATTCATTTCCTGATGTCACCAAATTTTAGCCAAGCCATTACTATCCTATACCACTTCTTTGTGGGAAAACCCACCGACCTCATTGAGAAGAAAAGGAAGAAAGTCCTTCTATTTTTCAAACTCTCTTCATGATCGAACCATGTGTTCCTGAATCCATTTCTGAGCCAGATCCAAAAAAGCTTGTTAGGCACTTTAATAGTGACGGGCATCCTGTCCATTACTATAAAGACAAATATGGTCATTGCTTTTGGGATCCTTTTTGCCAATGTTCCTATTGTATGAATTCTCCTGATGAGGTAAATCCATATGATAGACCCCCGCCCAGACGGAAAAAGCCAAAGGATAAGATGTATCAAAGATTCTTAAATGGAGACCCTTCAGTTGATACTCTTGGTGAATGTGATAAATACCAGTTTATGGTATCTTAAGCACCACCACCGCAACCAAAGTACAGTCCATCCCAAGCTTCACCAGATCCGCCAAAATCACCACCATCTCCACCTCAGAAAAAACAAACTCTCTCTCCGTTCTATAAGCCAATCTTAAAGTGGGCCCATAACCCACAGGTCCCAGGATCGAAACCTGGCTCTGATACCATAATGGAACTAGACCTCAAACCAGGGAAGGAAGAGTAATTTTCTGCTAACAGGCCGTCCCTGAAGGGCTTGAACGAACGTTGTTCGCCCAATGTGGGAAGGCATACCTGCAGAAAATTGTCTCTTCCTTCCCTGGTTTGAGGTCTAGTTCCATTATCTAATTAAGATTATAATTATCCGTTTTACGGAGTTGATCTAATAAAATGGGATATAAAGTTTCTTAACAGTCAAATATGGGTCTGACTTGTGTGGGCCGAATTGGGCCCGGCCCGTGATGAGATGGCCCGTCCAAAATTCTATAAATAGGCTAAGGTCCCTCCTTTAGCCCTCATTGTTGCGATTCAAAAACGTATACACCCACTTGCTCACTTAAGGAACACTAGTGAGAGGCGGTCTCATTGAGCCAGGGTATCGAGGGCCATAGAGGAGAAGATCTTCAGCGTTGAAGGCTCGGATTCTTGTCGCTTTGCTCCAAGAACCATGGATTCAAAATTAGGTGCACAAATCTTCGTCTTCTCCTTTAGGATGTTTCGAGTTTCTAGCTATGTCGATCTAGGGAAGCCGTTCTGACGGCCTACAATATAACCACCATAACCATGATCACCGTTGTCGTCCTCCTCCTCAGATCCATACTCCTGACGTTCAAGCTTCAAATAATAAAGAAGAAAAACATCAGATATCAGTGAAAGAAATGGATATAAGACAGCCAAACTGAAGAATTGATGTCACGAGTCAGGCGGCGATCTTCATGAACGAATTTCGAGCTCTTGAAGGAAGGAGAGAGAGGGGGGATCGATTGATTTTTGGGGGTGGAAATGTTAGAGGTTTTCACGAAGTCTTTTTGTTGTTCGCATCGTATGTTAGCTCGTCGTCGTGCTCGTGGATCTCTATTGCTAAATTGACACGCGGTAGTTTTTCAGTTTCGGGATTGTGACCTTGATGTTTCGTGAAATTCGTCTCGAGGCCCAAATCCATCATTTCTTCTCTCATTTCTAATCCTTTCTATCTGGGGTATACATATAATAGTTTCCTAGGGAGGTTTACCTCCGTCTCTTTAGTCCTCAAGAATTAATGTTTGACTCGCTTTCCTTTTTACTTTATTTCTTTCAATGGGAAGATTTGTCAAAATGAGTCATGAACCAATTTCTTAAAATGTATTTAAGGGGTTGAATTGTTGTATAGGTTAGCTGAACGAGAAAATTGTTCAAAAAATCCTAAACTTACTATTCAGTTCTAAAAAATGTTAATCGTACCAATTGAATCCTAAATTTTTTCACATTTTATCAATGGAACTTATCCAATCAATTTTGACAAAAATCATTGGCGTGGACACTAACCGTCCTATGTGGTAAGGCTAGCACTAATGTGGGGGTACAAAAAGAAAGAAATGAAAAAGAAAATAAGAAAATAAAAAATGAAAAATGAAAAAAATATATATTATTAAAAATTGTTTATGTCAACAATTTTAAACCAAAATTGGCCCAAATAGATTTAATTAGCAAAGTATGAAAAAAATTTAGTATTAAATTGGCAAAAGTTCAATAAGTTGATGACTTTTTGGACAATTTTCCCATCAATAAAGGAGTTTAAAATGATAAAGCCCAAAATAATATAAGTGTTAAATGCGTTCACAACTTACAAAGACTTAACTTATTTCCGTGACTCTCTCTTCATTCTTTCGTCCTCACTCGATCTCGTGCTCACTCCTTCTATGCTCTTACTTCAATCTGGAAATGGGTTTTCCTAAATTAGATTATTTATCAAAGTGTTTTAATAATATGGATTAGGTCGGATATAAATTATTACATTTGTATTGCATATAAATATATCAAAAACGGATTAAGCGGTCAACTTGGGTCAAGCCATTTGTGATCTGATCCATTCGTTTGATGAGTCTAGGCATCGGTAGCAAGTATTCTAATCATCACGTCTATAATTATAGAGACTAATGGCCTAATTTTTACATGTCCTTAACTCTGATAAGTTGGGAACTCTTACCTCACGTTGGGTTTTGCCTCCTGGGCTGCTACTTTTATCTGGATAAGGCTTCTTACAGGGAGATCCATAATGGACAGATTGTATGCTCCTATAGTATTTTGATTTAAACAATGCTCTATCAATTCTGAGTAATGCCTTTGGTCCTCGTACACCAAACACCTCCCCAGACCCCACCAACGGTTGAATATCTGCTTATTATTGTCCTCTTCTTTGTTCCTGCATTTTACATCAACCTATATAAATTGCCTATTATCCTGTTCATGCCTTGAATTCTTGATGACAGTTGACGGAACACTTGGCTTTAAGTCATTAATTGCAACTTCTAGCTTAAATCATCTGGCCCAACTAAATAACTATTGTCTCTTATTTGCTTGCATCAGTCCCCCACAACAATGTTCTAGATACGATTTTCAGGAACTGCATTTCGAATCAAACATCATCGTACCATACTGCTCTGCGTTTGGGTATTTGCAAGTTTGGATGCTGATTTAATCAATGATTGAATTGGTGAATCCACTTGTCATCATGTAGCACGATAATTTGAATGAGGCACTTGCAACAAGAGACCACTCATCGACTGGCCTAACGTTAAAGGTGACGATGTTATGTTCCTAGGCCAAGAAATGATGTTATGAATATTTTTAAGTAATATAGGCTGGATAGGTTCGGATCGAGCTTGGTATGGGTATCGTACTAAATGTGCATTGCACGTAAAATGAGTCAATCTAGGTCAGACCACTTTCAACTCAATCCGAATCACCCGTTTTATGGGTCTATGTAAAAATAATATCTAATGGATTTCTGAGAATAAAGTAGATGCGATGTATATTTTGGGGGCAAAAGTGCTATATTAGACTTTTGCAATTATTCTCGTCTCCCAACTGTACAGAACGGGACTAAAGGTTAGGCCCAAAAATGATGAGAATGACCCAACCTTTTTAATCATTTTGGAATCAAGCCCGTTCTTCATTAAGGCCAAGTTTTGTGCCAGCTTTTGGAAGCCTGGCCCGATAATTAAGGCTTTGTACGGTATTATTCGAAACCTCGGTACGCGACTCTTTTTCTTTGTTAATCCGCAGTCGAAGTTTGAACGTCGACTCCCGAAGCGCCGAAGAAGATAGCGCGACTTTCAGGACGTCGGATCTAAAAATTAGACGACTGTGAAATCGAGCGGGTTCGAGACAAGAAATATTGCTATTTTTCTTGTGGGATATTGGGCTTCGTAGCTTGAGCCATTTCTCTGTCTGTCCTACCACTTTCCTTTTTACCTTTGCTTTCCTTTTTCTTTACCTTTTTTCTTTTGATTTAGAGATTACAACCGACCCCACCCCAGACATTAAGTAGGGACTACGTTGACTAATACATAGTCGAGGAGCAAACGTGTGCGAGAAGACGACTGATCCCCACCACCCCTTCTTCCGGTGACGTCATACGTTACATCAATATGACGTGACCTCTGACGTCACCGGAAGAAGGGGTGGGTGGGACAGACAGAGAACCGCTATATGAATTAATAATAGAAATGCAAAGTACGACAAAGATAAACATTGACTCGAGTGGAGCTTCCGAGTTGGTGACCTCTCTCTCTCTCTCTTGGAAGCTTCCTTATATAAACCATGCACTCCCCGACGCCTTTTCACATAAACGTACTCTCTCCAACCTCGAACGCGCACGCACTCACTCGCTCATGTAATGTGATATCTAGTTATTTCATATATCGATATGCGTCACAGATGAATAAAATACTCCCCCTGCCCCCTCCTTTTCTTTCTCTCCATCTCTCCCTCTCTCCTTAGCATTGATGTTGACTTAGATTAGAGATCCATCGCGATCCTGCGAAGAAGTGGCAAGGATTGAAGTTTGATGGACACGCATCTCGATACTACAATAAAGACAATAGGTAGAGACTATGCTCGGAAATTGTCAATTTTAGTCTTCTAGATGATGATCATGCTCGGAATCATTTTTTTGATTAGTCAGTCTTCTAGATGATGATGATGATGTGTGGCTGAAATCATAGGGTAGAAAAACATGACATCAGTGCATTGGATATATCATGAAATCTCGAGAAATTCAACTTTTTTTACTAAGATTACAATTTATGATAAGTTAGACATGCCAATATGGTAATTTTCCTCTATTTCCACATCGATTAAAAGCAAAAGAAGGGTGAATAAAATTGAGCCAGGAGGCCTATTTGAGCATTTTCTTTCAATTTCCCCTTTATCTTTTCCTTTATTTTAAGGTCATGGGCATGAACAAAATTAGATGATCTGTTTCTCAAATGATCAACAAAAATTATGGCGTGCATTTACTTGTAACATCTATATAAAATGTATAAGTAAAATTAATTTATTATAATTTCACTAGATTTATTTTCTTGTGTGTTAGCATGGATTCTTTTGTAGAATGCTCCTCTAGAAGAATAATGGATTCGAATATTCAAAAGAATCGAGAATGTTCCCATGGGATTCTTAGATTGGTAAGCCAATGTCACTTCATGTACATTGATGGGTTGTTCTAAGATGAGAAATGTCAACCCCCTTGGAGATTTTTAATGGTTATTATCCTCAAATGGAACTTAAAATATTCTTGGTTGAAGAAGATTCTAGCTACCCTTTCGATTAATCACCTTATTAATCTAACGAATTTGATGGGCCCTCCCCCTTCTTGGTCCAACTAACATAACTGGAAAAGCGCAAAAAAAAGAAGAAAAAGAACCAAAAAAAAAGCCTCCCAAGAAGGTGCCGTCTTGCGCCACCTGTCCCTTCACGGCCGAGGGTCGACACGTCGATTACTCAAGAGCAATATGAGCCACGCAATGAAGATCGTGCAACTTTGAGAGCCATTGTCCATCCATATGGCCGGCTGAGATTTGTGAAGAAAGTTGAAAAATTAATGCTCCGTACTTTCCCATATAAGAGTATAAGAGCCTACTTTATATACTTTACAACGTACCAAAGTGATGAGAAAGGCAAGAAGATCATGGAATATTGGTCACAATTGATCGGGATGGATCAACAATATGCACAATCATAATACACAATCTCAAGCGATATGAATAATCTCCTACCATTTGTCAATGATCTTAAACACATTCATATACAAAAAGTGGGGATAATTAGCTAAGGGTAAGTCAACCGATCTCAATTGTGGCTTTCTATTTATGGACGATAGGGTCCATAAGAAAGACCGTGGGGGTGCCAACTTGTGTTACTATGTCATAATGGTGCCTGTTATTCACGCCAACTTGTACAGTAGCATAAAACATTAACATTTTGATTTCATATGATCGAATTACAATTAGAACGTGTTGTATCACGTCGATGTATCGGTTAAACATATCATGTCGAGTTGCTATCGTCAGATTTTGTTGCCTTGTTTAGGCCTATATCAATAGAAAAATCTTGCATTTACTTAGTATATAATTGGCCCGTTGGAGCTTTGCACACTTAGTTAAGTATGTAGCATGATAATTTTGCTTAATTAACTTGAAGTGACAAGTTACAAGTTAATGAATCTCTATTAGGTCTTTCGTCAATGTATATCACTATTAGATTCATGACATTATAAGAATTCAGTCACGCAAAATTTCTTCAAATTGTGCATGTCACCTATAAAATGAAGCTTGTGCAAATTTTCTTTCATGATGTCCGGCGACTAAGTATAATTATTTCCCAAAGGACACCTTATCGTGACAAGTTTTGAGGGCTTTAAATAGCATGCCCGACCTCCATTCACTTCGACAAAGTCTTGATAATCTGTCGAGATGAACACTTTAATTTGTGCTCACTCATATTTGAAGAAAACCCTTGAATCTTAACCTTTTCTCCTCTCTCTTTTCTTGTCAAATATTTTGTGCCATGGTCACTATTTGATAACGACACATGAAGATAACGGCCCATAAAAAGTAAGATTTGAAAATTCAAATCCAAATAACAAAACGCATATTACTCAAGTAATGTGATCATCAGTTGCACCATGTAAATTGATGTGTGTAATGAATGAATAAAATACCCCTCCATCCCTCCCTCCCTCCCTTTCTCCATAGCCATTGAGTCGGCAAGCCTCTAGATCTGAATGTGATGACTCCTAAAGATCTAGGGCAATGACTCCTAAATGACTTTAGACTTGACAACGAGGTTGAGATCTTAATGGTCATGAAGGAGCCGCTTACTTTGAGATCAATGTGGCAAAGATCTAGGGCGATGACTCCCGAATGATTGTAGACTTGACAACGATGTTGAGATCTTAATGGTCATGAAGGAGCTACTTAGTTTGAGATCAATGTGGCAAAGGCATGACTATGCGGTGAGGATGAGAGAGAGAGAGAGGTCAGGTGTGAATCTAACGTCACGATCCTACGAAAAAGACAAAAGTAAGACTAAGAATAGAATATGGCTGAAATTATAGGGAATAAAAATGATATTAGGGCATTGGATTTATCAAGAAACTTCTAGAAATTCAAACTTTTGACTAAAGTTAAGTTAGACGTGCCATATGATAATTTCATTTAGTTCTACATCTATTAAAAGCAAAATAAGGGTGAACGGGGAATGAGCTACGTGGCCTACTTGAGCATTTCCTTAAACTTTTTTCCTTTTTCCCTCTTTATTTTGAGGCGGTGGGTACATATAATGAGCAAAATTAGATGACTTATTTCTCAAACGATCAACCAAAAAGATCATCTCTATCATTTAAATTGATCCATTTAGTTGGTCAAAACTGTGCCGCATCGCAAAACGAGTCAAAAAACCTATTATATATGACCAATGAGTATTGACAAATTCATTGCTTCGTTTAGAAGAATGATGGATTTAAATATCCAAAAGAATTAAGAATATTTTCACGAAATTCTTAGATTGTTAAGTCAAAGTCTCTTCACGTAGAGCGATAAGTCAGTCTAAGATAAGAAATTTTATCTTCCTTAGAGATATTCAATGTGGATTATCCTCTATTGGACTTAAATTATTCTTGGCAACCACCTCGGTTTTTTCTTTTGGTCAGTAGCAACCACCTCGGTCAATCGCTTATTAAATTAACGAATTCGGTGGACCCACCCCACCCATTGGTTCAAGCAATATGCATGCAAAGTCACCAAAATTTGAATCACTTGAGACGCAAACGATAATCATTTTGTTCCTAAAATAGATTTCTAGTTATTCTTTTATTTTTATTGTCTGGAAGAGTTTCTGAACATTTAAGTGTTAAAATTCCTCTTCCTAGAATAAAAATTCACAAAATTTCTCCCCCTTATGCTCTTTTCCAATCATCAACGGGCGGCGGCAGCCAACGGCGGGAGGCAAGGGCAAGCGATTAAAGAGTTTATATTTTTTCTATTGTTCTAGAAATAAAAAATAAAAAAGTAGAAAATTTTTATTTTTCATTTTTATTCCAAAAATGTTTCTAAACTAAAAATTTGTTCCAAAAGTAAAAAAAAAAAATGAAATTGTTGTATCAAATAGATTATTATCCCCACCATGTTCCTAAAATCAGGAGATAAATCTAGTTAGAAATAAAATGGTTATCACGTGTGATTTTGGTATTTGAAAAGATTACTTCATGGAAGAAGAAAAAAATCTTTTGAAAAATGAATTCATATTCGTTGACTTGTTAAGCGAATTTCATAAGCACATGTAGCATGACAATGAAATTTGGAGCAATTATATAACATGTTGGCCACTATCGATGACAAGAGAGAACTCACTCAAAACACACGTAAAACTCTCACGTGCCCATGTAGCAAGTATAACTTCTAGAAAAGAAGCATTATTCGAATGTGTACTCCACATTTAATCCCTAGAAAATTGTTTAGTCATCGGCAACCAAAGTTCAACATCATGGAAGAAACTCCTTACCTTGTTAGTTTAATATGAAGCATATAATTACATATTAATCAATAAAGATTCAATGATACGATATATTATGTCAATTGATAATGCGGCATAATTTGAGTAAGACGATCATCTTTTTTGTCAATGAAGCGATTATCTATCGCAAGAAAAATACCACTTTATACTTAAAATTTGAAGAACAATGAGTATAATTTTTCTTATTGCTATCTACATGCATAGCAAAAATGTGTAAAGATCTCGTCTTTGAAGTAAGATGCCACTGTATTCGTACATCCCCCATGTTGGTTCCTCAAATGCAATGGTAAAGAACAACGAATCCGCCCCCACTATTACTAGTATTTTTTTCTTTTTAATCCATTTAAAAAAAGAATATTCCTTTATTTTTTTAAATGGATTAAAAAGAAAAAAATACTAGTAATAGTGGGGGCGGATGTAGCCAAGTGGATCAAGGCAATGGATTGTGAATCCACCATGCGCGGGTTCAATTTCTATTATATTTTTATTCCACCGATAGAACATGGCCATATGAGTTGATACCATCACTATCTAGAGAAAGGTGTTAGGTTTGAATCTATCTATATATACAGATAGATGCATGATCCATCTATGCCCTGTGAAGTAAAAAAATGACCCGCGCCTTCATGTCACATATAAAGACAAAATTATGTTATTTGAAGTATCTATTAGAGATATCGACAACAACTAAACCCATTTTGATGCGATATGAAATTTTGATTTAGATGTAAGTCAAATCATTATGCTGTGCTAAATATGGACGGACCGTGCTCTTCACTGTCTTCAGACCATCGTGTCCAGATTTGTATAGATAAATATTGTCCCAGTTCAACTCATGATGAAGTCATTTTAAGTCGTAGTGAAATCACACGACCTCTCCAAGCGATGTCAAAACCAAAACCGAACGGCCCTCGAAAATTGCTTCGTCCAGTAATGTTTACTCTAATGCGCAACAATTGCCCGGTCGATTCCATACATACGCAATCACTGGGGTTTACTCCAATGGTCACCCTTCCAACTTGGAAGAGAGAGGTGGAGGGTTCGAATCCCCACCTTCTCAGAGAGGGTTGGGGTCGGAACGAATTAGTTTCAGGAGTGGGTTTCGATTCCCACACCTTGCACGGAGGCATGGCAAAAATCTAAGTGTGAAAGTTAGAATAGAAATAGGGTAGGACCGACAAAAAAAAAAAAAAATCCGTACATACGCGAAAATAGGGGCCCACAAACAATTCTAAAGTCTGGCGGACGTGCGACGGCCAGCAACGTAGATTTTTCTATTTTATGATTTCGTGAGTACAAAGAAAATGATAAATAAATAAATAATCCATTAGTGTTTTCAGCCGCCGGACGATGCGACGGGTAACTTTTACTGTGGAATTAAAATATATAAAGTCCTTTTTTTTTTTTGATAACAAGCGATAGTAACGGTCCACCAACTCCAGAGCTTGATGACCAACGAGAAATGGCCTTAGCTCCGCCCTCATTGGACAGACGAGATCTTTGGTCAGTCGGTGTGAACCCGAAGATTCAAGCATCCTCCATTTCCCTTTCCCGATCATCATACATATCTAGGAAATAGATCACCGCATTATCTCCAAAGATTTAGTCTCCTTAATTCTCCATCTCTATATAAGAAACCCTTCTCTTGCCAAATCCATCATCTCAAACTCAGCCAAGACATTTGCAAAACCTTCTCAATCCCACCGCACATTCTCCGTTCCCACTCACTGAAACCTCAAGCCTTTCCTCACCATAGAAATGGCTCCCACCATGGCCGTGGCCGCTGCCACTGCTAATGGTGTCGTGAAGCCGAAGCCCAAGAACCAGCCCACCCGTGCCTACGTGACGCTTCTAGCTGGAAACAGTGATTGCGTGAAGGGTGGGGTCGGGCTGGCCAAGGGGTTGAGGAAGGCGAAGAGCAAGTACCCGCTTGTGGTGGCAGTCTTGCCGGACGTGCCAGCGGAACACCGGAAGATCCTGGCGGATCAGGGCTGCATCGTGAAGGAGATCGAGCCTGTCTATCCGCCGGAGAACCAGACCCAGTTTGTCATGGCCAATTATATGGTCAACTACTCCAAACTTAGAATTTGGGAGGTATGCTTGGTTTTGATATTTCTTAGTGTCTTATATTTTTTGTTTGCTTCTTTGATAGTTGGGATTGAGAAGTACTATCGGCCTGGTTATATTGAGTTATCGACCTGGCTTCTTGGATTGCAGTTTGTGGAGTACGACAAGATGATCTATTTGGATGGAGACATCCAAGTCTTCAACAACATTGACCACCTCTTCGACCTCAAGAAAGGCTTCTTCTATGCCGTCATGGACTGCTTCTGTGAGAAGACATGGAGTCACACCCTTCAGTACAAAATCGGGTATTGCCAACAGTGCCCCGACAAGGTCCAATGGCCCGACCACGTCGGCCCGAAGCCATCTCTCTACTTCAACGCCGGCATGTTCGTGTTTGAGCCAAACCTCAACACTTACCACGATTTGCTCGAAACCCTCAAGATCACGCCTCCGACTGCATTTCCTGAACAGGACCTCCTGAACACGCACTTCGAGGACATCTACATACCGATTCCTAACGAGTACAACCTGGGGCTTGCGATGTTGTGGCTTCACCCTAAGAAGGTCGAGCTGTACAAGGTGAAGGTTGTCCGTTATTCTGCCGACGGGTCGAAGCATTGGGAGTACACGGAAGAGGAAGAGAATATGGACCGGGACGACGTCAAGATGCTGGTGAAGAAGTGTTGGGAAATTTACGACGACAGGTCCTTGGACTACAAGAATATCGTTGCAAGAGATGAAGCGGCGAAGCGAACCATATGGAATCGATTCCTCAAGGCGTTGGAGGAAAACGGAGCTTTCTGCTCCTTGACATCCCCATCTGCAGCCTAGATGTTTGCAATTAGGGCTGGTTTATAAGTGTGCAGAGCCATTACAGAGCCGGAGACGATTGGTGTTTGGTCATAACCTATGGGTTGCGATTTAATGTTATACAAATAATATTCAAAGGTCATCTTCTTTCAAAAGTTTCAAAAATTCTCGTTTCGTGGGGTCAGCAGGTTCTCGAAGAAGACAATTTAGTCACTAATCTATCGATCGTTAGCTGTCATTAGCGCGCAAAATTTCTTTGACTAAAGTAAGAGATGGCCAACTGTCCCTCGGTTGATGTGTTGTGGTGATACTGTGATACTATAAAGCTGCGTCACCAATCTAAGTAAGTGCCTCCTTTTTAATTGTGATTTACAGTGATACATACAAAAATTAAAAGAAAAAAAAAATTGATCTTAAAATTGACATCACATCGGCACGTCATGATAATATTTTTTATGCAAAAGATTTTCTCTAACTATAGAAGTTTTTTTTAATGGACCCAATCTGTTAAATTCATCTATAGTTAAGCATCAGGCATCGGACAGAATATCTAACATTGAAAATGCAAAACCATTACCTATTTGTCGTTCATCTCAACCTTATGCTAAATGCTATATTAACCTCTCTTTTTTTCAATTCGGGGATCACTAGCACGCATGCAAAGAGACCAACACAAACACACAGCTAGATTATGAACATATAACAAAATTCTTTGAGGTACTGCAACCAATGTTATATGTTTGACTGATTCTCTGTCTATTTTGCCGCGTTTTGTCAAAAATCGAAGACATTAGACTTCAATGTAAATTTAACACGACCACTCTTCGTGGTTTCCACTACGGAATCACGATTTCACCTTCATCTTTTCTCCAAATTTTGCCGCCGAGACTACAGGTGGGGTTTCTCATGGGAAATAGTGCTCGAATGGGAGGGATCAAAGCGGGACTTTGTAATTTAGGGCTAATTTGGTGTTTTAGTTGCTCAATCAAGAACGCCAATGTCACCATTGTCTCGTTGAATATTATTCCACATCACTCTGTCATTGCTACTGTAACGGGGTGGCCGAGAAGACTCAATTAGATTTTTCCTCAAAAGTTTAAGACCGAATAATTTTAATTAAAAGGTTTAAGACTCAAACGAATACCCAGTTATAAATTTAAGAGCATTCAGTCCAATTTTCACCATTTTATAGTAATGCCAAAGGAAATTTTTAATGACCGATTTAGTAAAACTACTCTCCCAGAGACCTACGGTACAGAGCATGCTTAAAAAACTATTCTCCATTTTTTGGCTACCATTTTGATTAATCGCTTATTAAATTAACGGTCCCCACCTCTTCTGGGTCCAACTAACATAAGGCCTCCCAAGAAGGTGCCCTTTTCCGCCACGTTGGACAATAAATAATTGGTATTTACTAGTGAATTCATATCATAAATTCCACCTTTTTTACCAAAACTTGCTCGAAATTGAGAGGAGGCTTCCTTCCTCCAGAGCGCAGGATCCAGTGCTGCTCACGTGTAGCTCGCCCACATGGAGCCGCAGCATCTGGTCCGTCGAGTTCCTCATCGACGCCAAGAATAACATCTCAAATGCATTGGAGCGATGCACTCGCACTGACCACGTGGAGTTCGATCCATCGGTGGAGCTCCCAAACGACTTCGTTTAAGGAGAAATGGCAAAGCTCTACTCCCATTGGACCGACAAAATCTTTAGTTTGACAATCAATCACCGCATTATCTCCAAAGATTAGTCACCTTAATTAAAAAATTAATTCTCCAACTCTATATAAGCCCTGCATCCTCCTCCTGCCAAGTTCATCAACTCAATCTCACCCGAGCAATTGCGAAATCTTACCATACACTTGGCCGTCGATGCTGCCACCAATAACATCGTGAAGCCGAAGCCCGGGGACCAGTCCAGTTGTGCCTACGTGACGTTTTTGGCCGGAAACGGCGATTATGTGAAGGGCGTGGTTGGGCTGGCCAAGGGGTTGAGGAAGGCGAAGAGCAAGTACCCGCTCGTGGTCGCCATCTTGCCAGACGTGCCGGCGGATCACCGGAAGATCCCGGTGGATCCAGGTTGCATCGTGAGGGAGATCAAGCCCGTCTATCCGCCGGAGAACCAAACGCAGTTCGCCATGGCCTATTACGTCATCAACTACTCCAAGCTCCGAATTTTGGGAGGTATGCTTTGTTATTAAATGTTTCTTTGTATTTTAGATCTCTATCGCCATGGCCCCGACCCGACCGTTGGAGAAAATTCTAATATAAACATCTCATGTGCCGCATACTAGTGGAATCACCAATCTGATTAAGTGCCTCTTTTTAATTGGGAGTTATAGTCATACATAAAAGAATTAAATAAAAGAAGCGATTCCAAAAATAACATTAACTAAACTTTTCACGTGATAGCACGTCAAGTATTGAGCGATGGACTAAATCTTCATGGTTAGAAATGCAAATTGATACTAATTTGTCATTTATCTTAATCTTTATATAAAAAAAGGCAATTCGGATTTTTTTCACTGAGAGACCACCGACGCATCACTTGCGAAGAAACCAACGCAAACAATACAAAAAGGCTATGAAAAAACAACATACTCTTGCAGAGATCAAAATCAAAGTTATACATTTGACTGATTCTCTGTAAATCCAACACAATCACTCCTTGTCCATAGAATCTCAAGCTCATCTTTGTTTTGGCTTTAAATTTTGCCACAATGACCGGAGTTGGAGTCTCTTAGGGGAAATATGGCTCGAATAGGAGGGACTGATTTAGGGATTTGAGGATTATGGGTTGATTTAGGGCTTCAATTGCTCGATCAAGAAGTACAATGAATGTCAGTCCATGTCACATCGTCATTTTGTTGGACATTAGTCCATTTCATGCTAATGTTGTTACGCGATGATTGATTTAGTAAAACTATTTTATCAAAGACCTACAGAGCATGCTTGAAAACTTTAAAATGGATGAACAAGTTAGTCAATTTTGAAAGAACTTATTGTCAACCTGCAATGACCAAAGTATAGAAACATGTTGTGTATTCCCTTTTGCCTACTCGAATATGACAATACTCCACTTCTATAAGACAAACTTGTCTTTGACTGAAAATATAATCCCATTTAACATGAGATGTTCAATCCTTCTTCTTTTTCATTGGACAAATCAAATTGTGAAAATTGCTCTAGATCTTTAAAATAATGTTAGCTTGAAGACTGATTTGTAAATTTGATTTATGAAGTAACGTGTGCTCTTTAATTCATATTTCGATATATGACCCATATGTTTAAATATCATTTATGATCTTTCCTCATTTAAAAATCAAATCTCATAATCAAACTTTTATGTCTAAGATTAGTAGATCTTAATGGAAGGGGACACTCTTCTTCAAAATAGTAAATTAGAATCATAGGCTCTTTAGGATGATAACTATACATTTATATTATGGCACTAATTTTGGATTCTAATGGAAAGTAATACGCATTTTTTTTTATGATATTCAAAGGTCATCATCTTTAAAAATTTTAAAACTCTTATTTCTCGAATAGGTTCTTAAAGAAGATAATTAGTCACTAATGTATTGGTTTTTAGCTGCCAATAGTGCGCAAATTTCTTTGGATAAGTGAAAGATGCGCCCTCCCTCGGATAAACTAAAATAACTGGAAAAAGTGGAAAAAAGAAAGGGACTCCGAGGATACAGCCCCATTTCGCCACGTGTCCTTTGCACCGCCCTTTGAATCAGGAGTTAACACGTGGACCAGTGTTGTGACCCAAGCAAAGGACTAGCAAAACGATAATGGTGGTTGGGTCTCGACTGTTGGTTCACATAACATCTTTTAAATCAAGGAAGCCGACAAGTTGGTTAAAAGATATTATGCAAAATATAGATCGATCTAACTAGATTTCTTTCGAGTTCTACCGTATTTTAGAAGCAGGAGGTTATTATACTTATCTATTTGACAGTAGCTACTTTCAAAGAAGTGACAGAGAGTCTATCTTATTCCCCAAGAGCCCCGTTAATTCCTTTGTAACTTTTTCTTCCCCACTTAGGATAGAATACTCCAAATTTTATGTTCAAGAGTTCAGACTAAGTAGTTTAAGGACTTACTTTGATCCAGAGAAATATATAATATAACACCTCATATACGGCTGCAAATGTGATGTAATGATACACTAATACTATAGTGTAATCAATGTAATCTTTTTAATTAAGTGCCTCTTTTTAATTGTGATTACAATTAAACAAAAAAAAAGGACTTAAGATAAAAGGCAATTCTAAGAGAATTTCTCGAGCTTTCAATTTAAATTTAAAGTCTTATTAATGAGTACCCTCAAACATTGCTAAGCATGTGTACAAAAAAAGTATTAATTTTCAATAAACTAACTACACATTTCAGTATATTAGCCGATGCAATCAAAATGATAATTTTTCCATAAATAGTTGTTAATACGTGCTCATAAAGCACTCCTTTTAACAAATTTCTTGGAAAAAAATTTGCTTTATGTTTATCTCGAGATTACTATTGGTCCATGGTGAGTGAAATTCCTTTGGTTAAAAATTTAAGAATTTTCCTTTGTCACAACATTACTTTTATTTTGTGGGTGGTTTTGCGATTATTACATTAACCTTCAGCTATATTGGTGGTCGAAGATTAATAGTAGTCTCTAATGAGAGCAATAACGACTGTTGAATCTAGGAGTTCCATTTCATTCCGTAGATTGGCCCGATTAATGAGATGAAGGATGGAGTTTTTTTTTTTTTTGGTCGGTCCTATGCTAATCCTATTCTAACACTCACTCTCGAAGACTTTTGCCCTGCCTCCTTGCAGGGGGAGGGAGTCGAAACCCACTCCTGAAATGAAATCGTCTACACCCAAATCCCCCCTGAGAAGGTGGGGATTTGAACCCCCAACCTCCCCCTTCCAAGATGGAAGGGTGGCCACTGGGGCGAACCCCCAGTGGTTATGAAGGATGGAGTTGGAATTGTCAAAATATGTTATAAACTCATTTCTTAATTCATATGAGTATTAAATGAGCCATAAATGAGTCAGTTATATTTACTAAATGGGTTATAAATGGATTTAAACATAATATGAGTGTTTTTTTTGTCGGTCCTACGCTAATCCTACTCTAACACTCACTCTCAGACTTTTGCCCTGCCTCCTTGCAGGGCGAGGGAGTCGAAACCCACTCCTGAAATGAAATCGTCCCCACCCCAATCCCCCCTGAGAATGTGGGGATTTGAACCCCCAACCCCCCCCCCCTTCCAAGATGGAAGGATGGCCATTGGGGCGAACCCCCAATGGTTTAATATGAGTGTTAAATGAGTTATAAATGGGTTTATCATTTAGATCTAATTCTTTTTTTTTTCTTTTTTTTCTTCATTCTCTCTCACCTTTACATCCGCTCACTTTATAGTCATGGTTCATAGCTTTCATTCGGTACAAGTCGAGGTTTGCCCATAGCCATAAGATGTGATTCGGTATTGAGGCATACCGAGTTCATGTCTTAGATTGGTGCAGGGTTCCTTTATACTTGCTACTCGAATGGAGCTTTGGGCTTAGGCTCGTTCGTAATGTTGTTGATGAGGAAATTCATGATTTCATGGCACATGCATTATGTTTGAGCATAAAATGCATAGTTCATGGCACGTGCATAAGACTTGAGTACACCTTCAAGAAATGATTAGTGCTCGAGCAAAGATAAGAAAAGATAATAATAAGGTTTGAGTCCTTGAATTCCTGGCAAGAACTAGGTTTGAGTCCCAAAGGTTGGCATAAGACTTGGGTTCGAGTCCCGATCATATTAAATGGGTTTGAGTCCCAAAAGCCAGCAAAAAGCCAGAAGCCCGGTTAAAAAGCCCGAATTGAATTGGGTTCAAGTCCCCAGACAACTCCAGGAAACCCGGTTTAAAAGCCCGAATTGAATTGGGTTTTAGTCCCAAGACGGCTCTAGGAAGACTTGAGTTCAAGTCCCAAGCATAAGAGAAAAGCTTAATAAGCATGGCATGCATGAGCAAGAAAGAAAGGCTAAAGTGTATAAGCTCAGGGCATGTATCATATGCACGAATGATTGCAAGAATTGTTGTTGACATCTAAATTTTATTATTTTATTTATGACTCAATCGCATACAAAATTAGGAATTAGTCACAAAAAAAAAAAAAAAAAAAACGGGCCAGGCCAGATCTAGCATTGGCCCGGCCCGCTGCCTGCCTTCTCCCTCCTCCAACTCGTGCGTTAAAAAAAGAAAAGAGGGGGCATCGAGCAGAAGAAATGTGTATTTAAAATTTATCTTGGCTTCCACTACATTAGAACAACCGTCACCGAATAAGTTCAAAAGAAATAGAAAATAATGTATTTATAAATTACTAGTTTTCAAGTGGTTTGTTGAATATCTTTCTCCTTTTTTTTCTCTCTACTTTTCGCTTATCTTTTAGTAATGAACCAGTGAAGATTCAAGCAGCTGCTTCTTCTCATTTTTCCCAATATATATGTTGCGATTAAGCGAGCGATCGAATAATAATATAGACAGAAGAAGAAAATATATCGGACACCAGATTTACGTGGTTCAGTCATAAAGACCTACGTCCACGGGGAGAGCAGCAGCAAATTTCACTATAAATCAAGCGATACAAGGAGATTACACACTCAAGTCACTCAAACACTCTCTCGGTGTTTCCCAAGCCCAAATTACACCCAATAACTCACACAGTGTTTAGCCCCAAAAATTCCTCGAATATAATCTCTCAATCTCACGAAGGAATTACACGCAAATCTTACCTCAAGATTTAATCGGCTACAAACACTAAACTTCTTGGATGTAATTCATGAGTAAGAATGACAAAGAAAATCCCTCACAAGCACTCGACAACTAGATAGCGCTTCAAGACCAACTCTTCATGATCAATGGCGGAACACCAAGCACTCACGCGGCGCTTCAAGACAATTTGTGATCCACACCTACCACCCACGGCCACAAGTTTATATATAAGTAAAACCCTTATTCTTTTGCCAACTTCTAATAGGATTCTGATTCCTATCTAAAACGATTTTATCCAAAACATATCTCTATATATTTTAAACAAAATCCAAATCCAAGTCAAAGTTGAACTTTCCTATTTTAGTGGTCAAATTCTCCAATGTATATTCAAACTTTGGGAAGTTGATCTTCGGATCTTCTTTGCTCGATTTCGAATGTTCGCAACATATCCAATTCGGAATATTCGGAATTTCATATTGGATTCAAACTTGAGACATATTTTAACAATCTCCACATTGGCTCGACGTTTGAGCCAAGTTGCAATCGCTTCGCAAAAATTCAAACTCTACTGCTACTTTCCCATAGCCCCCAATGGGCTCAACCGCCACAGATATTGTCCAAGTCCAAGCCTCGCTTGAACTTCGTCATAACCAAGGACCTCATCAGAATACCAACTCCACATGCACCTTTAACTGCTCCGCAAATATTTTTCGACGCAACCTCCTTAACCGTAGATAAAGCAAAACCATTGTTGCATCGATATCTATCAGGAGATCGAATATGTACCTTGTTAATTTCAGCAGTTACAGCAACCGTTGGCTCTATAGACTCCACCTCGCTATGAGCACCATCTGTATCGATTACTTTGCTAGTACCCGTATACGCTACCTCAGGAGTTTCTGGTCGCAACTCCACCTCAAGCTGAACACCGTTAAGATCCGTATTAACACTGCCACAAACACTCCTAGCCAGAAGTACTGGAGACTCATCAAGGGTAACTTCTCTCTGTCAACAGGTGAATTTATATCCGGGCACCACAACTGATTGCCCCACTCACCTTGTGCATAGCCATGGAATATGCACATTGCCCTCCATTCGAGCTTACCATCACTCACTCGAAAATAACACGGGCAACCAAACATTCTAAGATTAGAATAATCAGCAACGTTACCTTACCACACTTCTTCAGGAGTCTGCCATTCAATAGCAGTTGATGGGGATCTGTTCACCAGGTAGCTTACCATACTTAGCACATCAGCTAGAATTCTCCTAGAAATACCAGCACTAGAGATAATTTTACGGGCCATCTCTAGTAATGTTCTACTCGTCAATTTTGCAAATTGTTGTGATTTATTGGCACTAGTGCGGTGTTTCACTATGCCTTCTTTCATGCAGAATTTATTTGTCAGCTCCGAGCAGAACTCCATGCTATTGTCAGTCCGCACATGCTTGATTGACTTACTAGTCTCCATCTCGATCAAAGCTCTTGACTGCGAGATCCTGACACCAGCATCAAACTTATACCTTGGCACAAACACCCAGGTCTTCCTTGAGCAGTCAAAAGACTCTCGAACAGATGCATTCGACGTCTCCGGGGCGAAACTTGTCATTGTCTCACGTTGAAGTTTATACAGGCCATCATGCTTGATTCCTTTCATTATCACCAGGGCACCTCGAACAACCTTCAAAACTCCACCTTTTGAAGAATACCTGCAACCAGCTGAATCTAGGGCACCCAAGGAAATTAAGTTCTTTTTCAACTCTGGAACATGCCTTACTCCAGTCAATGTCCTCACAATACCATCATGTATTCTGATTTTAACATCACCAACACCCACAACATCGCACTCAGCGTTGTTCCCTAACTGGACTTTACCACTACCCATGCACCGATAAGTGATAAACCAGTTTCTATTTGGTGTGACATGAAAAGAACAACCAGAATCCATAATCCATCCATCAAACGATGAATAATCAGTGACAGACAAGACATAATCGGCATTATCTACTACAGCTGCAACATTATATGCAGAATCAACCATAATTCCCTTATCCTTCTCATTCTTCAGCTTAAAGCAATCCCTTCTAAGATGCCCCCTCTTGCCACAGCTCCAACAGACAACATTAGCAATCCTAGACTGACTACGCCTGTTTATATTAGTATCACTATTACCCACACGTGTTATAGATCTTCCTCTATTTTCACCTACTAAAGCAGTAGATATAGATTCGCCAGATTCTCTTCTACGAATATCCTCGCTCAGAATTAAATCTCGAACCCCATCAAACGTCAAACTTGTTGACCCAGAGGAATTACTAACAGCAGTAACAGTAGTATTCCAACTATTAGGCAATGAGGATAGCAGAATCAAAGCACATACCTCATCTTCAAAATCAATCTCAACTGAACTCAATTGACTAACAATCACATTGAATTCATTGATATGATCTGCAACTGACGCACCTTCGCTCATCTTCAAATTAAATAGACGTCGCATCAAACAGACCTTGTTGATTGCAGAGGGCTTCTCGTACATATCTGATAGGGCTTGCATCAAATCAGCAATGGTCTTCTCCTTCAAGATGTTAAACGCGACGTTACGAGCCAACATCAGCCGAATAACATCCATAGCTCGTCTATCTAGCAAATCCCAATCAGCTTGCTTCATTGTCTCTGGTCTCTCCCCAAATAAGGGCAAGTGTAGTTTCATCTGATAAAGATAATCTTCAATCTGCATCTTCCAGAAACTAAAATCCTTCCTATCAAATCTGTCGATTCTCACTTTTACTTCTTTTGTCGCCATCGATTCGCTTCAACTTAGCCAAGCCTGGCTCTGATACCAATTGTTGCGATTAAGCGAGCGATCGAACAATAATATAGACAGAAGAAGAAAATATATTGGACACCAGATTTATGTGGTTCAGTCGTAAAGACTTACGTCCACGGGGAGAGTAGCAGCGAATTTCACTATAAATCAAGCGATACAAGGAGATTACACACTCAAGTCACTCAAACACTCTCTCGGTGTTTCCCAAGCCCCAATTACATCCAATAACTCACACAGTGTTTAGCCCCAAAAATTCCTCGAAAATAATCTCTCAATCTCACGAAGGAATTATACGCAAATCTTACCTCAAGATTTAATCGGCTACAAACACTAAACTTCTTGGATGTAATTCACGAGTAAGAACGACAAAGAAAATCCCTCACAAGCACTTGACAACTAGACAACGCTTCAAGACCAACTCTTCATGATCAACGGCAGAACACCAAGCACTCACGCGGCGCTTCAAGACAATTTGTGATCCACACCTACCACCCACGGCCACAAGTCTATATATAAGTAAAACCCTTATTTTTTTGCCAACTTCTAATAGGATTCTGATTCCTATCTAAAACGATTTTATCCAAAACATATCTCTATATATTTTAAACAAAATCCAAATCCAAGTCAAAGTTGAACTTTCCTATCTTAGTGGCCGAATTCTCCAATGTAGATTCAAACTTTGGGAAGTTGATCTTCGGATCTTCTTTGCTCGATTTCGAATGTTCGCAACATATCCAATTCGGAATATTCGAAATTTCATATTGGACTCAAACTCGAAACATATTTTAACAATATATATAAAGATGGCAACTTATAAACGTAACGTGAAAAAGGCATTGCCTCAGCCCTTTGACTTTTTATTTCTAGGTGTCGTCAAAGACACGGTTCAGCCACGAGAAGGAGAGATAGCGGGCGGGTATTGCGGCTTTTCGGATGAGGTGTAGTTTATGAAAATAAAAAGAAGATTCGATAAATTATGTGCGGGTGAGAGATATAACTCGAAATCTTTTATATTTTATGGTGAGATCGGTGGCGAGGTCATGCAGGCCTGGCTTAAGCTCGAGTGAGGTCAAGCTCGAGCCAGCAAGCGCCATGGCTGGCGCGAGCCTTTGGAGCAGAGCTCGCGAGCCGTGCGAGCTCTTTAGTAGAAGCAAAGAGCTCGGCCACGGCCGCCGGATCTAGGTCGTTCGATCTCCATCTGGCCTTGAGCTAGCACGGCACCAGCCTTCAAATTAGCAAAGGCAGCGCACGCGGTGAATTGGGAAGAGAAATGGCGGTAGGTGTGTCGAACCGAGCGAGCCTCTTGTGTGAGAGGAAAGACAGTGGGTGAGTGCTGGGTTGTTCGGATGTGGTGTGAGTTTGAAAAATGACAATTTGGTTAATTACACGTGGGTAAAAAACTTGAAATCTATTGTAAAAAATGAGGATGGTAATTGTAGATTTCACAATGCAATGGTGGGTTATATGATATGGGAAGTAAAATTGAAGACGAGCTTCATAATCTCCATATTAAGTACATAGTGAATATTATATGATTGACATATGTATTATAATAACGTAACCAAATAATAATGTAGATCGATTCTTACAGACACCGAACTTGATAAGAATCCCAATATGTTAAATTTAAAGGGTACGATTTTCATAACGTTTCCTAAGTAAATAAAGAATATGTATTAGGACCCTTGTCAGAGTAACAAAATTTTTAACGCACCCACTGTTTGATGAATGACATATATACTTGCAAATAATAATGGAATCAAATGTTTCCAATGTCTCAATCGTTCGAAATTGAATGTGTAGATCGATTCTTACACCAATAGCAAACCTAATAAAAATCCCATTATGTTATATTTATATTGTACAATATCCAATGACAAATGTCTAATTTGGTGTTTGAGTAGAGACATTTTAGGTTAGGCGTGATTGAAGATATCTTCAAGACCCGTGGGGCGGTTGGATAAGAATGATGCACCTAACCCGTTTGGGATCTTCTGCAGAAAGTTCCTATTTTTTAATTCACCAGTACATAGCTTGATTCCATCATTTAGCACGTACATTTCCTTAAAAAAAATTAAAAAAAAAAAAAAAAAAGCGACGTCATTTTTTTGAAGGTTGACAAACTCAGCAATTAATTTTGAACTTATGAATTTTATTGATTATAAATTATATGTTTAATTGGAAAGTAAAGTTGTAAATATACATTTTTTTTTTGTGGGTTGGGGGAGGGGAATGTATAAAATTATGATACTTTTACCCTAGTTAAATTTGGATAAATTGTTTTATCTCCTATAATGATCTCATGTGTGGTCTAAATGAGATTTATTTCTCTGTAGTGTAAAACGGGAAAATTGTCCAAAAAGTCCTAAACCTATTACACTTTTGTCAATTCAGCCCTAAACTTTTTAACTTTGATAATTCAGTCCTAAACCTTTTCACTTCTTGCCGATTCAGTCCATCCAGCCAATTTTGGCCGGAAAATGCTGACGTGGACACCGGCGGTGCCACGTAGGACTATCGACGCTGACGTGGACAATTTTCTAATAATATTTTAATATTTTTTATTTTTTTATTATTATTTTTCTGTTTTTTCCCTTTTTTTCTTTTCTTTTCTTTCTTTTCGTTTTTGGCTTTTTTCTTTTGCCTTTTCCGATGGCCGGTGGCCAGCCACAGGCGACGGCCAGCCACCAACCACAGCTAGCCTGCTGGCCTCGCTTGCCACAAGCGAGGCCCGGCCGGGCGAGGAGTGCACGACCCGACAAGGGTCGCTTGGGCAAGGGCCGGCCTCACCAGATCTGGCAAGGCTCGCCCTCGCCTAGGCGAGCGTCGACCTCGCCCAGACCAGATCTGGCGAGGTTGGCCCTTGCCCTTGGCCGAGCTCGGGCGAACTTGGAGCTGTTGGCCGAAGATGCAAGCCAAGTCCTCGCCGTAGAGGATGGAGACGAAGACAATGAACGACAGCAGGGCGAAGAGGTAAGGCGAGAGGCGCGTCTTCCTCAATGGAGAAGACAAAGACGATGGCGGCGGCGGCGGCGGCGGCGCCGCCAACGCTGGAGGAGAGAGAGGTGATTTCATCAAGGTGGGTGGCATCAGCCGACTAGGGGTGAGGGCGAGCCCCGGCGAGGGCTCCCCTCGCCAAATCTGGCGAGGGCTCCCCTCGCTAGATCTGGCAAGGCCGACCCTCGCCCAAGCCAAGGCGGCCTCGCCCGGCGTCACCGTCGCCCAGCCGACGCCCGGCGAGGGTTGGCCTCACCCAGGCGACCCTTGCCGAGCCGCGCCTGGGCGAGGGCTCCCCTCACCGGAGCTCCTCCTCGCCCGGCCGGGCCTCGCCTGTGGTGGGCGAGGCCAACCGACTGGCTATGGCCGGTGGCCAGCCACCGAAAAAAGGGAAAAAAGCATAAAAAAGTCAAAAAAAAGTCAAAAAATATTAAAATATTAAAATTTATTAAAATTTGTCCACGTCAACGCCGATAGTCCTACGTGGCACCGCCGACGTCCACGTCAGCATTTTCCAACCAAAATTGGCCGGATGAACTGAATCAGCAAGAAGTGAAAAGATTTAGGACTGAATTGGCAAAGTTAAAAAGTTTATGACTGAATTGGCAAAAGTGCAATAGGTTTAGGATTTTTTGGACAATTTTCCCATGTAAAACCCATAACTACTTTCGACCACAAATTCTAGATTTAAGAATTTGAAAACCTATGGACGAATCGTAATTTGAAGCGTCACATACCAAGTAGGATTGTATATTTTTGTACCCAAAAATATGGATTTTGTTCCCATGCTGAAAAATTTCAATAAATGTAGGTAAGTGTCGAAACAATATTGGAAAAAAAAAATTAACCATGACTTTAGCCTTGTTCGTAACTTATCAACAATTTTATGAAATTACGAATTATTTCATATAGTTTGCAAATAAGCAATTTCCATATTAACTAACCGACTTTTATTTTTATGCTAATTGATCAGGTGATAAATAAGGAGAGAGAGTCGAAGCTACAAAAAATATCCTCTTCTTCAATACTGATGGCAGCAATTCCAGATAAACCAACACGACTCTCGGACACAAAAGAAGACACTTCGATAGAAATCAATACATTTTCATTCGTTTTTAAGTATAAAAAGAATAGTATAATCGCTTCGAAAAATTTGGACTATGGTATGAAATAACATAAATAACTGACACAAAATATGTTTCTACCCACCATTCCGAGTCTTGCCTCTTCTTTCTAAATTCTAGCAAAACTTCATTTACAAAGAATTTGACATATAAAAGATTTTGTGAGAATCATTTCTATTGAGTTTTTGTATTATTGAATTATGAAAATAATTTTTTCGTCACAAAATGAAGATATTGTAAAGAAATATATATATATATATATTGAATATAGTAAGGTTGTTTTTTTCAGCAAGGCCATTTAAAAGATAAAAAAGTTATATAAATTTGAAATTTAAAATATGTGAGCGATACAATAGGATAATAATTACACATTTGTTGGCCTAATTCCAAAAAAAAAAAAATTAAATTACCAACTTTAGGTCAAGTGATAAATCTGCCCCAACTTTTTTTGTCTAAAAAAAAATCACCGACTTTTACTTAAATCCCAAATCTAGTCCTCCTTAACCTAGATCCATTCATTGTCCTCAACAATAAATCCATATGCACTTACTAGCCCAATTTTTTTCTCTCAAAAAAAGTCACCAACTTTCACTTAAATCCCAATTGTGGTCCCCCTAACTTAGATCCATTGATTGTCCTCAACAATAAATCCATATGCACTTTTTGGCTGGATTTAAAGCACTATTCATTGTTTTCTTGTCTAAGCCACAACTTCGAGAATAACAGTGAAGCTGTTGATTGTCTCCTACACTTCATCGGCAAGTAAAAAAGATCTCCAAATTGAATTTATCTTGCCAAAGTAATATGCAATTTTAGACTACCGTCCACTGAGAGACACCATGGACGAGATCCACCAAGCTCACAGCTAGAATCCATTTTTTTCCTGAAATAAGGTTGACTTCAAATAGAGACTTAATGGCAAGGGCCAAATTTGGCATAAGGGTTAAAGTTTGTGATTTTTTTACATGACAAAAAAAAACAAAAAAAAACAAAAAAACAAAAAAAAAACAAAATTGGGGCTAGAATTGTCACTCGACCTAAAGTTTGTTTTTTTTAAGGAGATAAAAAAAAGTTTAGACTAGATCTGTTGCTCGACCTAAAGTTGGTGCTATTTTTATTTTTATTTTTTGAATTAGCCCCACATTTGTCTATTGACAAACTATTGAAAATAACTATTTTAGGTTATTTAGGCGTAAAATAGGATTGCAACCCCTTGAAAATAAAATGTGTCACGACCTCTTTTTTCCGTTCGGGGGAAAAGAAAGAATGGTTTAGGGGTATTTGCCTAAAGAGGCGGACCAATGGCCCTAAATTAGGCGCGGGCTCTCCCAAGCACATACCTCGCGCAACGTTGGATTTTGTTTTTTTGTTCTTAACAACCTAAATATTTCTAGGAGTCGCCACTAGTCTATTGGGGTCGGCTAGAAACCAATCGAGGCACGGGAGTGTTGTCTCGATTCCTACGCAACCAGAGATTTCTAAGAACGGGGACTTGTTTACGCCAATGTTTCTATTAGCGCCCTTGCGGTACCACTAACTTGGAAGGTTTTAATCTAAATGGCCACACAATCTTGATTACCAATTATAATCTTTAAGAAACCGCTAAGTGTCCATGCAAATGTTTTTGTAGTTTTTTTTAATATCTAGACTAATCCTAACATAATTTAGAAGAGAAATTTACACTCAAATTAATGAAAAGCGGTGCATAAGTAAACATCCAAGAAATTGAAATAACTTGAAAATAAATGCGAAAAATGAAAACCCGATACAAGTCGGGCAAATAATATTACATGGCCTTGTTATCACGCCCCGGGACAGGACCCCCGTGAGCAAAAATGAGAATTTAAATATGCATGAAATTATTCTAAATGCATGAAGTTACTCTAATTGATTTTAATCTACGCAAAATAGATTATTTACAAAAATGGTTCTAAAATAACAAAATATCATTAAATTAAGAAAATGACCTTTTAAAAATGGGAAAATTTCCTAGATGTCATTTCTATCATAACTTGATACCATCCATCATTTTTACA
Organism: Eucalyptus pauciflora; assembly: GCA_007663325.1. NCBI lineage: Eukaryota > Viridiplantae > Streptophyta > Magnoliopsida > Myrtales > Myrtaceae > Eucalyptus > Eucalyptus pauciflora. The sequence goes on from VMYD01000288.1 coordinate 275,848, forward strand.
ATTTTTTGAAATTTTCATTTTTTTTTCAATTTTTTTTAATTTTTTTTTAAAAAAAAAATTCCCTAAACCGATATATACCAATTTACACTAATATGGGACTGCCTAGTACATGAATATAACAAGAACCAAGCTCAAATCGACCGTTTCAAAACCGAAACTCGATTTGAACATTTCATCGAACACTTAGCTTGCATCAAACACCTCAAAACGGCTTCTTCGGGCTATGTTCGTGGTCTTCAATCTCGGCTCATAAGCAAACTCATGCGAAAGAAAAGTATCAAGGATATACTATTACATGTAAAGAACCGGTTTAGGTAGAAATCACAGCCTAGAACTTGTAAGAACCAAACTGAAAACGGCCTCCAATATGCGGATTGGAGCCGTTTTGTAAATCTGGTATGGAACCAAGTCGAACAGCCATGTCAAATGCCCGGATTGAAGCCCCGACAACCATCACATGCAACATCTATATGAAATATTACTCCACTCGGATGAAAATAGGTAACATGTAATCTCACATGCAACAAACATCACCGAAAACGATCAACCGGACGCATCAAAACGGACTCTCCAAGAAGCCCACATGCAAAACTCTACACTGACCAGCCAAGAACTAATGTGGATAGGCTTGGTTTTTGACGATCTCATAGTTTACATGAGGATTTAAAGACCAAACCAAGCTGACCTATGTATCATTTGTACTCCCATATAACATTAATCAAGCTCGTGAAGATAGAAAACACATGTAAAGGGGAGTAGCAAGTCAAACATGTATGACTCTTGAAGAGGTTTCAAACACTTAGAAAAATTTCAGCCTCAGAAATCAGTTTTCCGGGCTGGATTTCCTCTTGATTTTCGTTATCAAAACGTGTTCAAAATTAAACAAAAATACATCTAGGATGCTTACCTTGCTTCCTAGTTTCCCTTTCAAGTGACTCTTGGCCAAGAAAACCAAGAAATTGTCCTCTGGGAGCACGTAGAAGTTGGTTCCTTCAAACTGAAAGTGAGATCTGCAGAAGAAAAAAATGACAACGAAGGTTTTCGTTGGCTTCCAAAATTAGACTTCCAAACCTCCTTTGTTGGCCAAGTTAAAATCAACCCAAGCTATATGTATACTAGTTTGGGCTGCAATTCATGGATTTCCTCATTCGTCTCTCACGTTTCTCAAAAACACTCGCTTTTCCTCACTCGTGACCAACCGGGCTCAACACTTAGAAAAATTTTCGGAATTTCTTGGCCCGCCAGGAGGGTGGTTTTCGGGGGGCTTTAGGAGACCTTCCCGAACTCCATTTTGGACGTGCGACCTATGGATGGAAAGCCCTTTGAGTGAAGTTTCACTCTCTAGTTGAAGATTTTGGCTAATTTTGGCCGCAGGTGGGTGAAAATTTCGTTTTTCTCTCTCAAGGTCGGTCTGGAATTTCTGGGTTTCGCTTTCTGGAGTTGCTTCTGAAGGTGTCTTTGGGGAACGATCCCGAGCTCTCTCCTCTCTCTCTCGTCTTCTCTCTCTCATCTCCTGAAAGAGCTTGCTTCGTAGATGTTATCCACTGAATTAGAGGAGTTTTGGTCGGTCTTTTGTCCACCTACCAAGCCTGTCAACTGAGCTAGTTCACCCACTCTCTGACTTAGCCAATTTTTCCAATTTCTGCAGCTGTTGAGTGTCCGGATTTGGTGCGATTTTCCCGTGCCGTCAGCAGCTTATCCCTGGCAAATTTCCATCCACTGGCACTACTCATTATGGTCTTCAATCACGTGCACAGATCGGGCTAGATGGGCGGCTGAGGAGGATATGGTGGGGCCACCAAGTTGCTTACTCAGCAACTCCGAAATAAGACCAATTCGTGGACTAGGTTTTGGTAGCTCGTTTGAGTGCTTTAATCCATCAATTTGGCTGCATTTTTTGATCAATTAGCAAGCTCATGCATAGTAGTTTAAGATATTGACCAGAGTTCGCAATTTTTCCCACCCAATTTTGCAAGAAAGTCCCTCAAAGTTGGCCATTTTCTTATCCGAAAATACCCAATTTAATACAAACTTGATCTTTTTGGCCCGATTTGATTGATTCGAGTTGGCCCAAGTTCAATTTCTACTTAATTGGTGACCAAGATGATGATTTAAGGGTTCGGGCAAAATTTTGCAATATTTGCGAATTGGTCCCTCAACTTTTGGAAATTGCATTTTAGCCCCAATTTGCCATTTTAATTCCAATCTGACCTCCCGGGCTTGGCTAGTCACATTTAGATCATTGGCCCCAACTTTTTTTTTTTTTATCTTTTTTTTATATATTTAATTTAATTTTTTTTTTAAGGAAAACCATATTCCATTTAAAACACTATATTAAATGCCTAGATAATCTATATGCAAGAATTTAATTTGAAATATTTTTGTGGAAAAACAAGTTCCCATTTTTTTGGAAATGATTTTTGGGCAAAAATTTAAGTGTCAACAAAATGTCTTCGAAATTTTTTATAATATAAATGCGGTTTGCATAATTTATTAGACTAAGCCTACACAACAATATCTTACGGACGCCTATTGATAGTTATATTTGATCTACTGCCAAAAAGCCGAGAAATGTATATACCCAGTTTTCAAATGTCTCTCCCTTTCATAATTCTTTTTTTCCCCCTTTTTTCGCCTTAATTTGAGTTGTAATATACATTTCGCTAGATAGAAAGATGATGCTTTTTCGAAAAAGCGTGTTGGGTTCTATGAGTAAGGAAATTTATTATATGATTTTTTGCACGTGCTTTATTAAATTTTTAAAAAAGGATAGAGCACGGGCAATAATATTCTTCTTTGCCTAGTAACTCTCAATCCTCCATGTAGCTCAAAAGCATCTTGAAATTTTGCAATTTCTTAGCAGAGAAGCTTTTGGATGGGCAAAATGACATGTTTCCTCTGCCAAGTTCCCTTTTTTCCCTTTCATCATCAGACGACAGGGCAAGAGGTAGGTTGCGCATGACAAAATTTCTAAAACAGAAATTGATTTCTGGCCAGAAATCAATTTCTCAATTTCTATTCCCCAGCCAAGTTTCTGAGTAAAGAAACCCGTTTGATAACGACTCAAAATTTCTATTTCTGGAATAGAAATCCGTTTGATAACAGAATAAAATTTCTATTTCTCGGAATAGAAATTGATTAGATAACAACATAGGAAATCTTCAAATACAAAATAATAGTCGAATTACAAAAGTTGAAAATACAATTTCATGGAATTCTAGCATATTATTATCCCTTGCCATTTTATTGGCAATGGTTTTCCTAAGCGTGAGGCCGAGAAGGACCCGGAGGACGCCCACAGGCATATGTCAGCAGATCAATGCTTGTTTTAAGTTTTATTCAAGTGGCCTAGCCAATTGACTGATTCCAGAGGCACATCCCCAATAATTCACAGGCTAGTTGCAAGAAAATGCTCCGCTAGTTGCTGTAGAAGATTTGAAAGACAATGAGGATCATCCTGTAGGGCAAACTGCTGAATTCAAGGACGCTCAAATTTTTTTTAAGTCTACATTGAAAACCAAAGGAGGCAGGGAAGCTATCCCCAGAGTCACCAATGACCAGCATCCTGAGGATGCGGCTATGTCGGAATACTCCCATGGTACGAAACATGAACGGATAGATGCATCAGATGACCATTGTATTGACTACCCAACCATAAATTTGCAACCGTAAGACAAAGCTAATTGGGAAAACAGCCAATTGCGTGAAGTATGCAAATTCTGAGTCAGAGTACCAAATGATTGAATTCACTCAATGGAGTTTAATTGGGCTGAACGTCCTAAAAGTGAGCTTATGTTGGATTCTTGGCACGACACCTTTCATTGAAGTAAAACAGCATGAACTTCAATTGTTGTTATCTTTGTTCTTGCGTGAAGATATTAATACAAGAACACAGAATACATAATACTGATTTTCAATCTAAATTATAAAAATGGGGGTAAATTTTCGTAGCTTAGCTAACAAAGCTAATCCCCTGCCCATACCGAACCGCGCATGCGAATCTTTCTGAAGATAGTTTTGACCTCCACATGCGAATCTTACTGAAGAGTAATATAATCACTTTCATTTCCATGTCAAGTCAATCCACCCAGCAAAGGTACCATAGTCACATGGACCAGTTGAAGTGCTGATATAAACCAAAATTTCTAAACTACAAAATCTCACAAATGCAGCAAGAAAAACTCCAGATTCAAGAACCACCCTCTGCAAATACGCTGACTACCGAGGGCAGTCCTACTACTCATGCTTCTCAAGAAGCCCTTTGAGGTTTACCGATAACGCTACATAGGGGTTGTTTTTAACAGCAAAACCGAGCTCACCGGAAAGCTTGAGGTGCTTGCAGTGCTTATCCTCCTCCTTGTTATCGACCTCAAGCTCCACATTTCTAGCAGCTACGGCGGCATCTTCCTCCTCTATCTTCTTCTGCCTGTGGGCATCCTCCGGGTCCTTCTCGGCCTCAGGCTTCTGCAATTGTGGGTTGCCATTTAACCTTGACTGAATCAATATTCAATGAACCATATCAGATGATGCACCAATTCAATAACAAAAGCTTGTGATTAACAAGCACATCATGAAGGCATAACAAATAACAAATAACAATTAAAGATGATGTTATTATACTCTTGCTGGGTAAGCTGAAATTAGAAGTTAAAGAATAACAAATAACAAGAAAAGCAGTTACATATGTGGAAATCGTATCTTCAAGAGGCATATTAAAGACGAAAGCACAACATCACAACCAAACACTGAAAGAGAAAATTTCGTTCACATAGACGAGGTCATCAAAATCGGGCAATCATCATAGCTAGTGTCGGCACATCAATAGTTAGCTTGCTTTGAATAGGGGGCTTGGTTGATCATGGACATGCATGCAAGAAAGCTCAGAAAAAAGCCAATGGACAGCTCAATTTCACCGCATTCTGAGCTCGACCTACAAATGCACAAAAATTTCCGAAAGCCACACACTTGCACCATGAAAGCTCCTAACCAGATTGAGCAATCAATCAAAGACCACACAATACCGAGATTCCAGCTCAATTTCGCCGCATTCCGAACTCGACCTACGACTAACCGCTAAAGAGGATCCACAAGATCCGGCAGTGGGCTCAACCACATACTGATCCGGGAATTCCCAGAGCCTCATGCGCGTGTACAACATAGAACAACCAAGAAAGAGGCGAAAAGGGAAGGATCGATCGAACCTCGTGAGGAATCGAAAGCAGAAAAGGGCGATAGCAACTGGATCCGCGGAATCGAGAGCGGAAGGGGATGCGGACGAAGATGGGCGACCGAGATGGGCGATGGCGACGGCAACTGGAGTTCGGCGACTGGATCCGCGGAATCGAGAGTGGGTCGCGGGTCGCTGATCGATGGGCGGTCCGCGTCGAACTCCGGTGAGGGGACGAGCACCTGCGGAGGAGGCGGGCGCCGGGTCTTCGTGGCCACAACAAGGCGACTCAGATGTCGCAGGGCACAATGGGCTGCAACAAAAGGGCAAATCGGCTCGGCGGTGCGGCTGATTTGGGGCTCCGATGGCGTCGTGAGCTCGGGGACGTCGAGACGGCGCGAGTTTCAGGCGTCGGCTGGAGAGGAGGTGGGCGATGGCGACGGTGACTTGAGAGGAGCTGGGCGACGGCGAGGGCGCGAGGGCGATTGGAGAGGAGAGCTGGGCGACGGCGATGGGGACTGGAGAGGAGCTGGGCGACGGCGACGGCGACAGCGATGGCGAGATGAGCGGCGACGGCGAGATGAGCGGATTCGGTTCAGAGTCGCTAGGGTTTTTTGTGTTGTGGTGAGGAGAAGGAAGGGGGAAAGCACGATAGTGAGGAGAGGAGAGGAGGTTGGAAGGAAGAAGTGGAGAAATAGTTTTTATTTCTACTTCAGAAATAGAGAAGCTACAATTTCTAGTTTCTCATTTCTCCTCCAAAACAATTTCTGAAACAGAAATCAGTTTCAGAAATAGAGAAATCAGTTTGTGTTATCAAACGGGTTTCTCCAATTTCTCTGTTCCAAGGAACAGAGAAATTGAGAAACTGAGAAATAGAAATTTTACCATGCAGTACCTTAGTCTCCCACCTAAGAGCGCAAATAATAATCATTTTAGGTAGAAATTGATTTCTAAAAGATAAATAGATTTTTCTATTTCTATTTTTAGATGATAAATAATTTTTTCTAATTTTATTTTTAGATGAGTTTCTAAACAAAAATATCCGTTTGATAACGACACAAAATTTCTTCCTTTGGCGACCGACGGACAGCGACCGGCAGACAGCGACGACCGATTCATAACAAGAACGAACAATGAGAAAAAATTTTATTTCTCATTTCTGTTCCAGATGAAAAGTCGAAAATATTTACTTCTGATTTCTATTCCAAACTTACTTATTTATGGAACAAAAATCTATTTCAGAAATAGAAAAATGGAATAATTTTATCGAACGAATTTCTATTCCAGAAATTCTGAAATAGAAAAATTATTTCTGGAACAAAAATTGTAATTTGTCATGCACCCCCTTAGTAACCTTTTCTTAGCTGATAATTTTTTCCATTCGAGTGTAACCAAAACTCATCCACGTTCAGGATGCATAATACACCACAACCACCATGTACACAACAATGTTCCAATGTATAAATTAAGTAAAAACTTAAGTATTCTAAGCTTTGCAGCATGTCGATTCCAATAGCCACGCTATCCATCCCTTGGCGAAAAGAGGGTGTGCAAAGCTTCAACTTGACTACATGAGAGGGATGGAAGACGGTCCGGTGATGGCAGCCACTCTTTGCGCCTGCTGCGATTCGCACTTGTAAAGCTCCTTCATTTCCTTCTTCACGCGGCGTGCTTCCCGCCTTTCCTCCTTCACGGCAGCCTGCAATTATATATTCAGACGAACATCTTAAACAATTAGGATACGATTGAAGGAACCGCTCACTTAAGGGCCAGAAACTGAAGCACACCATGCAATACGTCCTCTCTCCCTCTTGTCAAAGCAACAAAGTTGCACAAAGGGATGAAACTCGAATGGCTTGTAAAAATTGTCAATAAGAAAAACAAGAAAGAAGTATGTGATTACCTTGCGCTCTTTCTTCTCTTCCTTCGACTCTTGACCATGCTGTTTCCTCCTAGGCTGCTCATTCCCCGACACGCCGCCACCCTTAACCTTTTCCGCTGAAGACTTCATGCCCCGTGGCAGATAGTCAACAGGAAGTTTTTCTTTTCCTTTGAGGGATATTAACGGATTGGCTGCACCTAAAGCAACAGAAATTGTACTGGCCAATTTCTTCTTTCTGGCTACCATCGGTGCTCCAATTTTGCCTGGGTGATTATCAAGATTCGAATATGTAGTGACAATAGTTTCGCAGTCCCACACCTCAGATTCATCACTACTTTCTTCTACAATAACTACTTCTTTGTCGTCATTCTCATTTTCATACTTGTCTGCATATTCCACACAACGACGGATCAAATCAGCAGCAGAATCCTGTAGCTGTTTGCTTTTCACTTCATTGTCTTTCAAAAAATCAGCTGGAACTCTATACTTGTCATCAATTTCCAAGCCATCCACAACTTTGTCATCAAACGCCTGTTTGAGTTTCAAAGCAAGGGATTCGTCTTCTTCAGCCATATGACCACCATAACCGTCGTCATCGTCGTCCTCAGATCCATACTCCTGATGTTCAAGCTTCAAACAATAAAGAAGAAAAACATCAGATATCAGTGAAAGAAATGGATATAAGACAGCCAAACTGAAGAATTGATGTCAACTACAGCTGAATAGTACTAGCTCATGGGAATTCCACTAACACTAGAAAAATTTCAGCATTTAAGAAGAGGAAACGAGCACGGAGGAGAAAAGAGTAATAAAAAAAATTCTCCGAGTTAATGTCAGTTCCATGTCTGATGAGGTTGCAACTCAGGCCAAAATGCGCAATTTCCAACAATTTCCAGTATATATGAACAAAAAAAGCGACTCATTTCATCTGAACTTATCTTCAAACCCATCCCACTAATTCAGCAGATAATTTTTTCACAAGGCATGCTCAACATCCATTCTGACCAGCATAAGCACACACAGAAATAGAGTCAAAGACACCAATATAAAAAACTAGCATCAATGTGCTCTGAGTCGAAGAAGAACCTCATGGATTAGGATGACGAGGTCCAACCGATACTTTTCTTTTTCTTTTTTCTTTTTTTAAGCAAAAGCAGTCCAATCACATAATTTCAAAATCTCCTAATAAATGCATGCAGAAAATCACCTCAAGGCTGGGTCTTAAAATATGGTGTAACCAAATCCAACCGCAATGGTTAGAGAGAGAGACTATAGCTAAAAATCAGTAAGGCTATCCAACTAGGGTGATGGTTGTCAGCCCATCAAGTGCACCTTAACAACAGAGCACAAATGCCAAGTGATATCCAACATATTATATCTGCCTCTGCCATTGTCCTGGAGTCAGGCAGAAGGCTAACAGGAGGATTCACCATCATTCACCATAAAAGGAAGCGACAGCGCAATCTATGAATCTAATACCGGCAAGCTAATAGCTGAATGCATGCCAATCCGACTTTTGGTGTCTATGCATTAGTCCGATTCATTATGTTTTCACATACTTGTCAGAAAGACAGTTTTATCAGCTCATCCACTTATCAAGCTAACTAGCAAAATCAAGAAAGCATAAACTAGCATGAGGAAAATTAAAAAACTTACAAGATCAAACTGTTCATCTAGTAGACGACGTTCCCGTGGCTTCTCGTCATCAAATTCGTCATTTCGTTCCACAAACTGGTTTCTTATTTCATGAGGAAAGCCATTGTCAATTTGTCTCTCTCGACCAGCAGCAGTGTCCGATCCATTAATGACACTCCCCATCGCCGCAGGCATCCCGGGATATTGCGAATTTCCCTCCACAATACCGTCCTCACCTTCGGGATGGTTTGCCTGAACAACAAAATCTTCTTCCAAGTCCTCAACATCGGATCCAAACCGCGAGAGGTCACTATCATCGAGTAATGCAGCAACTTCAGGATCAACGGCTTTCTTCACTCTCACATTAACACTATTGGCCGCAACACTATAAATCGATTCATTGTGAGGATCGCCTTCCACTTTAGGGACTTGTATGCGCGAAGCATCATAAGCCTGAAATCAAAGAAGTTGAATAAATTTGGTCCTCAGCATATCCCAAACACTGACAAATGCAGATATCATAATATAGTTATAACACAAATTCAGAGACCTCAACAGCCAACCAAATAAGCAAAAATTTCGTAAAAAAAAATTCCCCTTTCTTTCATACTCTGTAATCCCAACCTCAGATTAAACTGAATCTAATCCAGCAGAACACTCACACCTCAAATGCTGCACCCTTACACTAACCTCAAACAAAAATTCACCCCTTTCTTTCACACCCTGTAATCCCAACCTCAGATTAAACTGAGTCTAATCCAGCAGCAACACTCACCTCTCAAATGCTGCACATTTACACTAACTTCAAACACAAACTCACCCCTTTCTTCCATACCCTGTAATCCCAACCTCAGATCAAACTGCATCTAACCCAGCAGAACACTCACATATCAAATGCTGCATATTTACACTACCCTCAAAAGGGCTAATCCGAAGCAAAACACTAAGATTTGCAGACATTAAGAGAGAAAACCACGAATTCAAGAGACCTACCTTGACATCTTTCGGGACAAGATCAAGCCTAGCCTTAGGATTCTGATAGAAAGCGGAACCGCCGCCCGCATTCCTGATCTCCCTCATATGCCCCAAGTAATTATAACCGTCGTCGGGAAACCCAAGCTCCAGAATCTCCCTCCTCACATGCTCCGGTAGCCCCGACGCCGACGCCGATGCCGACGCCGACGCCGATGCCGACGCCGACGCCGGCGCAGCATATCCACCTCCAGCTCCCCGCGCCCCGGCCACACTCCCCACGGCTCCATCGTCGCCGTCGTCGAAGTCGCCGGGCGCGTCCGCGAACACATCGTCATCGCCGCCGCCGTCGGCGTCGTCCTCCAGGGTGTCGACGGAGCAGGGGTTGTTGTCGACGCGGACGAAGATGCGGTCGCCGCCGGGGGCGTCGCCGAAGCCGGGGTCGTCGGCGGAGTCGCGGGACATCAGCTGGAACGTCGACGCCTTCTTCTTGTCGATGAACTTCTTCGCCTTCCGCCCCATCGTCGCCGGCAGAAATTCGTCGGACGGGCGGCGGTGCGAGAGGATTTAGGAAGTTGCAGTGCGAGATTAAAAAAAAATAAAAAACACCGTCCGCTACTAAAACCCTAGCGCGGAAGGAGATGACGAAACGTATAAGAAGAAGACGGGCAAATTTGTAAATTAACTAATGAAAATGGGCTATTTCCACTCCTTACATCCGCCCGGTCTTCACCGAAAAGACAAAATTACCCTCCACATTTAATCGCAATTTAAATCGATGGTCCCGAATTTATTTACTTTCCTTGTCTATAAAGGATCTAAACTACCCTTAGTTAAGAATTTCATATGTTTAGTTTTGTTTATTGTGGATTTTCCATGTCTATTAAAGGCACAATGTCTCTTCTTATTGTGAGATATTACTTTCGTGAATATTTGTTTTGCCAAAAACTATAATTTCCAAAAAAAAAAAAAAAAATCTACTTCTTTTCTATGTTGTTAATTAAATTTATGGATAAATTGTAGAGTACATGAAATCTAATTAAACAAAACATTGCCTAAAGTAGAAAAAAAAATTGGAAATGCCGGTGAAATTTCATTATTTTGGATTGATGAAAATTAATAACAAAATATCTTATTGTGCATTATTTTTTTTTAGTGTATTCTTAGATATTCCTCTAAGATATTACATATTATGTATAAACACATCTCGTCAATATAGTTAGGAAAAAAATATAATTTTTTAATATAGTAAATAAAGAGGATTGATATATATTAAATTGATGATGAAGAAGAGACTTTTCACTTTTAAACTATATGAAAGAATGGGTATTCTTTCCTTAACACAAAGTATGTAAAACATTATAGAAATATCAGGGAATTCATTTTTTTAATATAAAAAAAATTGTGAAATGCTTAATTATGGTAATATCCAAAATAAAAATAAAGAAAAGAAGGTCTACAGCCATTTCTTAAAATTACAATTAAAATATTTATGGCAGTTTTGTCTTTTCCAGTATGAATGGGGTTGATTTAATTATTTAGGCTGCGAAATAGTGCCACCCTTACATTAATCTCTTACTTACTCTAATTTTAAATTAAATCTTGAGAAAATTTATCATATATAGCTACAGCCGCAGCTAAGATAATGTTCTGTGATCGCGGCTTAGCACCTCTCTTTAACTCTATGCTTGTCTCATGAGACAACGCTAGGTTCTAGGTCTTGTGTTCCTTACCGATTATTAATATGTTATCATATAAATGTTAGTTTCAAATGCTAATAAGTAATAATAGATAAAGTCGACATTTAAACATCTTCAGATGATTAAAAAATTATCTAGTCTTATATTTAGTAAAACAATCAATGTTCTATCCTGGCCAAAATAATTGAATCATACAAGATTGAGGTATAGAGATGTGCGTTTCATGTGTCACAAACAGAGAGAACAGTCTGCAATTCTGCATTAATGCAGTCTTCTCCCTCCTTCCTTGATACATTTTCACAGAGGTTAGTAACTTTTCTCTCTGGTATAGACCTAACATGTGCATATAAAGGGGGGAAAAACAGAGAGATCAATGAGAAATTTCTGGCCTTCCCACCTCACATAATGTTTCTCAGTAGAACAGCTATTCATCCACCAATTGGCTTCTCAGAACTTCAAAATAACTGATAATCTGTAACATGTCCAAATACCAGTAAATGCCTGTAAGTCTGGCAACCTAAGTTCACCAAGACAAGAGAAACAAAAGAGAAAGACCCAATTTGATTCAAAATTATTGTGACCGTGCTACATAGATGGTGTGCATTTACATTATTAACCCGTGTCAAAGAAGCTTGCCAGAAGCTCAGACACTTGAGGATCACATAGGTGATTTTTACATGCAGAGTCTATATGTAAGTAACAGTTACAGCCTAAATTTACAAGACAAGAAGAACTTTGCCTCCTAACCCACTGATCCCTCGAGCTTCAAGCTCATGAGTTGGTGCACCTCGGCACCGAACTCGTCGGGGAGCTCGTTGAACACGTCACGGCAGAACCCGGAGATCATGGCAGCCATAGCTTTCTCATAGTCGATCCCCCTCTGCTGGAAGTAGAATAGCTGGTCCTCACCGATCTTTGAGGTACTCGCCTCATGCTCGATGCGAGCAGTGGGATTTTTCACCTGACAGATAGAAAACAAATGTTTATGCATTCGAGGCAGCCCATATGATAAAACAAATTGAGACTTGGATACGCCTCTAAATGTATGCAGATGTTTATGCACTTTGAACAAAAGGGGGAAGAAAATCCCTGGTCAAACAAAACTGGTCCTAAAATTGCAGGACGATGCTCAGTTTATTGGGGGAAAAAATAAAACTAACTTTGAGCATGTTCTAAACAAAAAGATGTTTACCCAAACAATAGGGTTCTGTATTAAAGGTTATGACCAGATAAGATCAAGAAAACATAAATTAAGGGGAAAACACCACTTTGAAGTCCTCCATAGCAACCTATATTCAAAATTAATTCCAAAAAGCACTGTCCAGGACGAACTTTTTGAAGTGCCTCAACTGTTGCTGTTGTATATAACAGTAATCAGTTATTGGCGCCTCCAAAACAATGGCAATCAACCAATCATTAACTATTTCATTGCAAATATAGTGAGAGAAGCTAGAGAGCCTGGCAAACAAAATGCGACACCAAAGAATCATTCAAGCAGCATGTGCTGAATCGAAGGAAGCATCTGACGAGTTCTTTAACAGTATGGTGAGGCAACTTGAAAGTAAAAGGAACATATTCGCCAAATATCTATAAGAATACTGTTTAGTTAACTGATATTACAGAGACTAAAGAATCAGTCGCGGGATACCCACTAGTGCTGACAATAGACAGACTAGATTATTGGAAACTGCACCGTGAGCTCTTAAAATCCAAAGCTGTTTATCCAATATGGTAAAGCCCTGGAATAAAAAAATATCTGCTCCTATATCTCCACAAGTCAAATATTGAGTTCAGGGCAGTCATTGGATTGTCAGAAGGGAAACCACAGTTTCCAGGGAAGGAAGTGAATCAAGTAGAGCAATGATAGTTCAAAAATTGCCTTATATAGGCAATCCTACTGTTATACGGTCACTGCTTGCACTTTATAGTCATATTTATCGTCCTTGTTTGGTCCGGGCATCCAGGCAAAGTCTAATCCAATCCATAAAGGCAAAATAAAAGAGAAACGCAAAATTGTTCCAACGCAAATGCCATTAATGCCAGAAATTTATACAACAGCCTGATCAGGGTAACAACAGAAAGTCATCTTAGACAGCCCAAAGGGTGCTAAAATGAAATGTCCGAGATGTTTACCTAAATGAGCAAACTAAAGGTAAAAGGTCCCATTTCTAACCTCGAAATCAGAAGAATACAATTTTCTCATTGATTATTTGGCACGGTTCAAAAAGTCAGTTAGTGGAAGTAGTTTTCTTAATGAAGGCCCCGTTTCGTGGCTTTCTTCACCATCTTCCCCCTCTCTTTCGTATAACTCTGCTTTGCAACCTAAAAAATCTTCTCTTGAGCTTTTTTCGAATTCCGTTTTCTTAATGAACTAAATTTGCAATCGTGGCCCACAGCCCACAATCAACGTAGTGCCCTCATCACTGCTGGTATTGACAATTAGGAGTCAGAAGCCTCTACCACATGTCTACGAGATCAACAATCTCGATACCTCTTTAAGGAAATAGATTCATTTCCAACCACACATTGGATGCTGAAACTGTCACCTTCATTTTCAATGAACTATTCCCAGAGCAAAGCACTTTTCCTACAAACACAAGCTCGAAACAAACACGCTCTAAATGTCATTTGACAACCCCACCATTCAGTCTTTACACCTAGAAAGGCGCCAACCAGTATGGAAGGTGCCTTGACTAAAGCATAAAAAATAAAACCACATATGTGAACCTCATTCTTATTAGATGTCTTTACTATAAAGCTTTTCCTTAATTGATGAACCAGAAAACTAATAGAACGAATTCCCAAGAACTTGGTCAATGACATCAATGCACTTCAGGGAAAGAGCAACTCAGATCCCAGTGAAGTTATCAACACGATAATGATACACCAAACTGTTGGATGATTAACGAGTACTAGCATAACCAATAACCAAGCTGTTCAACTGAATAGTCCAAATTGTCTTTACCTGGATATAGGGATAGGTGTTGGCGGCAGCTTTGTCACCAATGAGCATGGAATCACATTGCGAAGAATTTCGAGCATTTTCCGCCTTCGACTGGACCTGAACCAGCCCCCTGTAGCAATTTCTAGAGAATCCAACCGAAATACCCTTCGAAATAATCCTACTTCTGGTATTCTTCCCCTTGTGTATCATCTTTGTTCCTGTATCTGCCTGCTGATGATTATTCGTCAACGCTACAGAATAAAACTCGCCCACGGTATCATCGCCCTCCAAAACTACACTCGGGTACTTCCAAGTGATGGCAGACCCCGTCTCCACCTGTGTCCAAGAAATCTTCGAGCGGTTTCCCGCGCAAAGGCCCCTCTTCGTGACAAAATTGTAGATCCCTCCCTTCCCTTCCTCATCCCCAGCATACCAGTTCTGCACCGTGGAGTACTTGATCTCCGCGCCTTCAGCACAATACAACTCCACCACGGCAGCATGTAGCTGATTCCGATCGTAAGACGGGGCGGTGCACCCCTCCAGATACTCCACGAAACCCCGGTCTTCCGCCACTATCAGAGTCCTCTCGAATTGCCCGGTCTCCATCGCATTTATCCTAAAATAAGTCGAAATCTGCATCGGGCACTTGGTGTCCTTCGGTATATAACAAAACGACCCATCACTAAACACCGCAGAATTCAAAGCAGCATAGTAGTTATCCTCACTAGGCACGACTCTCCCCAGATACTTCCTCACGAGATCCGGGTACTCCTTAATCGCCTCGGATATCGAGCAGAAGATCACGCCGGCCTTCAGCAGCGTCTCCCGGTGGGTGGTCGCGATGGAGACGCTGTCGAGCACCGCGTCGACCGCGACGTTGGCGAGCCGGTTGCGCTCGTTCAGAGGGATACCCAGCCTGTCGAAGTACTTGACCAGCTCCGGGTCGGCCTCGTCCAGGCTATTCAAGGCGGGCTTCTTCTTGGGAGCCGAGTAGTAGCAGAGGTCCTGGAAATCGATCGACGGGTACGCGTTGTCCGACCAGCTGGGCTCCTTCATCTTCAAGAATTTCTCGAAGGCGCTCAGCCTGAACTCGAGCATCCACTCCGGCTCCTCCTTGAGCTGCGAAATCAACCGCACCGTCTCCCTAGAAAGACCCTTCGGGATCGAGAACGAATCGATATCCACGTTGAACCCGTACTTCTCGTCGTAATCGTTGAAGCTCAGGATCTGGGCGATCTTCTCGTCGTAGCTGGGGGCCGCCGGGGCCGCCGCGGCGGCGGCGGCGGCGGACGTGGAGGGCCTACCTGGGTCGGGCCGCCGCGTGTCGTAGCCCACGTCGGCGCGGACCCGGAGGCCGCCGCCGCCGCCGCGCCGCCGCCGCCCGGGGTGGTTCGAGGGCTTGAGGGCGTCGGTCCTGGGGGCGAACCCATTTGAGAATCTTGGCGAATCGGAGGGGGATGAGGCGGCGAAGCGGGCGGAGGAGATGCCGTTGGCGAGCAGGGACGCCATGGCTTGTGGCTGAAAGGAAGAGAGAGAGAGAAGGGGAAGAAGAAGAAGGAAAAGGGAAAGCGATTTTCGCATTTATAAATTTATTGTGGTGGGTGGCCTTTCATTTTTTATTTTTTATTTTTTGGGGTTTTTTTCCCTTTCTATTTTGGTGAAACGCGAGTCGTTTTTGGCGTAGAGAATCCCGAAAATGGGAAATTAGGTCTGAGAAAGTGAAAATACGAGGTGCTGTCTCGTGGCCGCCACGTACCCCCTCTCCTCTGGATAGTTCCGGGTGGGCCCGGCCCAGGTTCCACGTGGCCCTCTGGATGGTTCTGATTGGGCCCGGCCCACGAGCAAGGCCCAATTCCCCCTTTTTTTTTTTGGGGTCGAACCAAGTTCCCTTTTTATTAGGGAGGTGTTGAGTTGTTATTAGGAGTTGTAGAATCCAGCATTGCGCCATTAATAGCAAATACAAAAACTTCAAATATTCGACGTAATTGGAGAGTTTCAAATTTTTAGCATTGATATGGAGGATCCATTATAAGGTTGTGTCCACGACGACCGACTCAAAAATGCATAGGTTAGATCTGGACGAAGGAGAAACCGTTTTACTATGTACAAATGCTGGAAAAACAGATGCAGTCGTACCATGGAAGATTAGATGGAATGAAATTGAACTTTCAAAAAAAAAAAAATTGGATTTTCTAATCAAAAAAGGTTTGAAGACTTGTAAATAATATGGACAATTAGAAATTAAGTTTAACAATCCTAACCATAGGTTTTATCATCGGTAGGAAAAGAATCTACTCATCCTAGCTAGGGAAGGGTAGCCTTAATGTCCAAGCTCTCCTATGTTTTTAGCTTTCCAAACCATGAAGAAATGGTCATTTTCACCCTACTTGGTGCTAATAAAGACAATGTTAGATAGTTAATGTGGGTGAGAGAGAGAGAGATAATTGAGTTGATTATTAAATTATGGTTGCCCTTTCATAGATAAGGAAACTAAATCTTCATTTTCATTTATACTCATTTTATGAAATAAACTAATTTTCATGTGCTATGCCGTCGCAATTATTCTTAAATACATTTTTGTTAAAATTGCTTCTCCTATAAACCCTCTCTTCTCTTAGCAAAGTAGGAAAAAGTAACACTTTTGGCTTGCTACAAGCTGGGCTCAGGGACTGCAGTCAGCGACGTTTGGTTGGGGTAATATTTTTTCGGTATATCCATCCTTTGTAGGATTCATTTCGTGAGTGAAAAGCTATATCACAAATGAGTATCCGGACAGACGCCGAGAGCTAGAAGGTGCTCGTCTGAAGGCACTGAATGAACTTAAACACTTAACTTAGGCACGAGTTTCGCAAGCATACAAGAAAAAAGTAAAGAGAAGGCTGATATGGAGTTCACTTTTCATACACCGGGTCTGCTTTTGACGGGAAGATTTTCGAATTGGAAAAGGTTTCGAAGAGCGCAGAAGGTGAGTTCGGTGGCATTAGTAGGCAAAAGCGCTCCGCCATCCATTCCAAGTTGAGGAACCTAGGGTTTAGTATCCCGATCAAACAGCTGACGAAAGGGATGAGCGGAACAGGGAGTCTACTGGACGGGGTTCAACTAGCGGAGACCAATGACCAATACGAACGAAGGACCAACGACGGTGAAGGAAAAGAAGGATTAGGAGTAGGAGCTAATTCGGACGGAATCGAATGATTTCGAGATCGAGAATGAGACAAAGGAGAGCACTTAGACAATTCACTTTGAGTACAGGGTCAATAGCCAGGGATGACAGCTTCTTCCCCCAAAAGCAAGAGCGGGAGTACTCAAGCAGCGGCAGCATTCACAACAGATGAAAGAGCTTCCTATTATTTCACAAGAACCATGGCGAGAAGAGTTGCTCTTTGGAGAGCACAGTACGAAGAAAGTTGTAAGCTGTGTTCGGGGGGAGTTATTGTCTATCGTTGGCCTCTATGGTAGTAGATATGACCTAAAAAGGTTTTTGTTTACTTTTTTTGTTTGTTTGAATATATGCAGACTTTGGAATGTGAGAATAGTGGAGGAAAGCAGGTTTTTTATTTTTTATTTTCTATTTTTCTACATTGTTGTTGCATGAGCACGTTAAAGGAGAAAGACATGCAATTTATGAATGTGAACTTATCGAAGTAGCGATGAATATGTTCGATGTAATCGCCTATAGTAGACTAACTCGTGGAGGAATCAGTCACCTATGACACACATTTTAACCACAAAATCCACGATAATATTATGTCATCTCTTTGATTTATTGAAGGGTTAATGTAGTTATTTACAGGGCCAACATTAAGTTAAAAGTTCGCTTTGCATATGGTATAGATAAATGCAAAAAAGAATATCGCATATTTCTTTTCATCCATAAGGTTTTGTTAATGCCATAAGTCAAAAGTAGTAAAGATGCGATCCTTAAGATCTCCAATACTTTCACATCCCAAAAAATTATTCGGAATTAAAATTTTGAGACTAAAAGTTCGGATCTTCCATCATATCTCTTTCTTTAAGATCCAATATCTTTTGTGGACAGCACACGTTATTTTCTTGAAAAATGCCTGGGTTATTTTCTGCCAGGTATGACGATAAAGAAGAAGCATATGCATATTTAACAATTTTAAAGTATTTTCGAGGATATAAAAGAAATTTATTTAAGAGATAATTACACAAATGATTCCTGGATTTTAACCCAACATGCAATATTATTCCTGAACTTTTTATTTTGTTTAATGTAATTCCCGAACTTTATCCCAATAATTTATCTACAAAACTTTTGTTTTATTCAACATGATCCCCTAATTTTTAGTACAGACTCAATTTAATTCTGACCTAAACTTGAATCAATGAAATGACGATATTGAACATTTTCATATAATTTACGGACTAAATTGAATATTTATCAAAAATTTAAAGGTCATATTAAACAAAATAAAAATTCACTAACCACATTATAAATTCAAGGGCGATATCATATCAGGCTAAAATTTAGGAATCATTTGCATTATTTCAGCTTTATTTAACGGGCAATATCCAGTGGAAGGGACTCGAAAATAAACCAATTAAAGATAGAATTTTCAAAACTCAGGGAACTCCCCAGATGGGGAAATTCCCTATTGGTCCGTGCACACCACGCGCGGCCGAATTCGCTAAGGCTCGTCATTTCCCACTCTTTTTAATCGGAAAGTACGAGAAAAAATCAGAAGCATTTATTCATTTATCAGAAAATAAAAAAATAAAAAAAAAGACTGAATTTCGTTTTCTTGATTCGAGCCCTCCTCTCTCTCTCTCTCCTCTCTCTCTCTCTCTCTCTCTCGGACTCCTGCAAGTGCTTCATTCGTGCGCCGGCCGGCGACCCGACAATCAAGAACGGCCGACCGGGTCATCGTTCGTTCGTTGGTCGAGTTCGGGGAAAACGAGGAGTGGGTTTCAGGTTTCTTGTCTTTTTTTCCGGGTTTGGAAGAGGGGGGTGGAGGAAAAGATGGCTCAAGCAGTGGAGGAATGGTACAAGCAGATGCCCATCATTACTCGGTCCTACCTCACGGCCGCAATCGTCACCACCATCGGCTGCTCTCTCGAGGTTCGCCTCTCGGCCGACGCCCTCCGTTCTTTTATTCGGTGAATTGAAGATTCGGATTGGGCCGGTTCTTGATTTTCTTTCTGATTTTTCTTGTTTGTGGGTCGTCATGGGTCGGGTGTGATTCGTTTAGATTGCGGGTTTCTTGCTACTGGGTCGACGGATTGGAGGTTGATCTTTGGTGGGTTTGTGGCATTTGCAAGATTTTTCGTGTGTGAAGTTTCGGTTGTTTCTGCGAGTTTGGTAATTTGATCAATTGATTGAATGCGAAGAAGTGCGGGATGTTCGGTGAGTGAATGACGGTGCTTTGGGTTGTGAAAGAGGTTTGGTTGTGGGGCTTTTGGAGTCAAATCTTTGTCTTACGATTCTGCCCGGGCCAACTAGTTGTGTTCCGGATTGGGATCTTGATTTTGTGTCTGATGGTAATTTTGTTCTTTCGACCGTGCAGATAATATCGCCTTATAACCTTTACTTGAATCCAAGGCTCATCTTCAAGCACTATCAGCTATGGCGCCTCGTCACCAATTTCTTGTACTTCCGCAAGATGGGTAGAGTCCTGAGCTCATGTCCGCATATGTTAGATGTGGGTGAATTGGCACGATGATACTAAAGTACCACGCAGTTAATGATGTTAGTTGGAGTAAAGCTTTCAGTTTACAAATTTCATGTTCTTGTCATCATAATCGTCGTCATTATCTTGTTTCACATAGTTTCTAAATGGATTCCTTAGAGAACCCATCCTCAATCTTGGAGCTTCGTTACCTCATGATACGCTTGAGTAACTTGAATATTTTCTAAGAATCTACAAACTTTCAGTCAGTAGGCTAGGTTTTACCCAGTTTCTTAAAGGGAAAATATATGAACTTTTTAACCTGCACCATTCTCCATCCGTGCATGATCTATTCTGTTCATCAGTGTATTTGTGGCTCCTATGAATGTGCTACTGACTGCCTTTAGCAGAAAAAAAATAACCCTGAAAAGGAATCGGGTTTACTCTTCCCTATGGGATCATCCTTGAAATTGGACATACATTCATTATCACGGGGTATTATAAATTCAAGTTATCATTTCACAAAGTTGGACAGACAGTCACTTAAGACGTTTGATTGGACAAAGTGGTTTGTTGTCATTCCGGTTTTTCTATGTCTCCTAAATGTCAATGCTTTCGAGAAGATTCTTGAGAGCAATGGCCTTCATCACAGATCATTTGAACGGTTCTCAAAGGATCTGAGATTTACTTATGCCCACAATTAGTTGCAACTCCGCTAATTTAAGCTTCACCTTTTTTTTTTCCCATTTGATTGCAGATCTGGACTTCTTATTCCACATGTTCTTTCTTGCTCGGTACTGCAAGCTTCTTGAAGAGAATTCTTTTAGGGGAAGGACAGCTGATTTCTTTTACATGCTCTTATTTGGCTCCACTGTGTTAACTGGAATCGTTCTTATTGGAGGAATGGTACCTTATGTATCAGAATCATTTGCAAAAATTATTTTTCTTAGCAACTCACTGACTTTCATGATGGTGAGTTTTGGTCTCTTTGCGCAACTGCCAATCATGACTTAAGTGAACTGATGATGTCCTAATGTGTGCTTTTGCTTTTTGTGTTTTGTGCAGGTTTATGTGTGGAGCAAGCAAAATCCTTTTATCCATATGAGTTTCTTGGGTCTCTTTACATTTACCGCAGCTTACCTACCGTGGGTAAGTAAGATTATTATTTTTCACTCCTAGAAACTGTTCCGAGAAAGTGAGATAGCAAACTGCATGTTGGTTTTATTGCATGAGACATGATTTATCAGGTTTGTGTCTGTTCCTAGTTGCTTAGTCAATAAAAGAAAGCGATATCTGGGGTTTTAGCTTACTAAACCAGATGTTCCACACCAGGCTTAGAGTTTATTTCTTTTGTTGTAAAAAATAGGCATTTATCTTGAGCACTCCTAATATTTATTTATAAACTCCTCCAATTTCTTATTCAGCAAATGTCATTCACTGGGAGATTTGGATGCACATGCAATTGAGTTTGTGTTTCCTCTTTGCAGGTTCTTCTGGGATTCTCAGTGCTTGTAGGTGCGAGTGCATGGGTGGATTTATTGGTAAGGCTCTGTGTCTGTATTACTCTGATGGTGTTGAGTGCTTGGATGGATGCAGTCTGAAAGTTCAATTTCTGTTAGGCTGAGCTGAGTGAGACATCATCATTAATGTTCATGTTCTGCTTGGAGGAGCTCTTGGGTTGGCTCTACGTTGCAGATATGCTTAGCTGTAACTTTTGCAGAGTGAAAGATAAAAACTAGGCTCTTAGTCAATAGTGTTTAGTTTCTTGAATGATGTAGAATCATCCCACCCTCTTCAGGAGTAAAGATCCACTAAAATCAACATAACTCAAAAATCTAAGATCAAGCAACTCTGAGTGTGCTTCACATCTTTTGTCTGGAAATATCAATCTTATCATGAATAGTAAACACATATAAACAGTCCCATTAGTCTGTGAAAGCTCCTGTCTGGTGGCTCGTGTTAACATAATGATGTTTGTTGTTATTCCACCGCCTATTCACCAAGATCACTGTAGATTATTGATGGGTGGTGTTGTTACTACACCCTTTGTGGCTAAAACATACCATTTTTATGTTAACTGACCAAATTACCCTTCAATCACAAGATTTGGTTCAATATTAAGAATTGTTACTACCCCTCCCTCTTTCAATAAGAATGGTTTCATCATCTCTCTCCTTCACATACCGTAAGTGTGCTGAGTTTCCAAAAAGCAATTGCTTAACTTATCTCCAGTGTTCTTTTAAATTAGAAAAATTGAAAGATCCCTTTTTTCTAAGTTAAACTATGTATCGAAATTAGAAATATATTTCCTATTTGCTGCGATCATAAATCCATTAGCTTGTTGGAGATATAATGTTCTAAAAAGTTGAGTTGTTAGAAAATCGAACAATTTTTTTCAAGTTCTAATTTATTTTGATGGAAGTCAAAATCTAGCTTGTTGTAGCTCTTTCGCATTCGTACTTATATTTACTCATAGAATAAAATTCTACGGGTATTATGGTTCACGGGCAATGTTAATTACTCTCTTCCTGATTGAACTATAAAGAAAAGTTGTCTGGATTTTTCACGTTCCTTCTTCTTCTTCTTCTTCTTCTTTTCAGTGTCATGGTTTAAGATTAGAATGAACAAACGAATTAAAGTCCTACATTTTGTTTTTTGGTATTTTAAAGGTAAAAGAAAGTTATTCTCTTCAAGGTATGTGCAAGAGAGAAGAAAATAGCGCCCTTCTATATTAACGTGTGTAATCTATTGTTGTGTTTTGTGTTATCTAATTACAGTTCCATGGTAATTTTCTGTTGTGCTGGTCCTTATGCTCAAAATGAAATATTATGATGCAGGGAATGATAGCTGGTCATGCCTACTACTTTCTTGAAGACGTGTATCCACGGATGACGGGTCGTCGGCCCCTAAGAACCCCATCATTTATCAAGGCTCTATTCGCTGATGACACTGTCGTGGTTGCACGGCCAGCAGCCGTGAGATTTGCCGCCCCTCCTCCAGAGGAAGTTCACCAAGATTGATGGCATTGATAGCTGAGACAAGAAGAGTTTTATGGTTTAGCTTATTCTACTGTTGAGACAGAAATCACTAGGACAGCGGAACAATTCTGGTCCTTTACTATAGAAAAACACTCCTGCGCATGCTTTGGTGCTTGTAATTAACCCTCATCTGCTTTTGAGCTTAACCTGATATATGCTATTCAGATTTTCAAGTTGTGCAGTTTTGAAGTTGAGTCCTTAAGTTCCGAGTGGATATAGCATTCTTGTGCAAAAATCGGAGCAGGAATCATTCTTTGTTTAGCTTCACACAAAGTTTGGACTCTCTCTCTCTCTCTCGGCTTACTGTACTTGATTCTTGCTTAGATAAACTGTCTGGTGGCTTCTGAATTCTGCTACAACTGATGTGAGGCAATGGCAGACTTGTGTGTGTGTTTCTTTTTTTTGATGGGTTTTATATGCTTTTGCTATTGTCGCAGAACAGACTGCTAAACAAAATGAAAGCAACCATCGGGGTCATGCAATTTCATCTTTATCTGTAGGAAAAAAGGGAAGACTTTATAAATATGATACATTGCAGACAAATTTGGAATATTACCATCGCCTATGAAGAATCACCAACCACGGATTCAATTTTTAGAGTTTTCGAACGAGCAAATGTTTATTTCGTTTTCTTTGTTTCTCTCTTCCTTTTCTTGCCAGTAGGACCAAATGTTCATATCAAAAGAATGAGTCAGTTCCAAGGCTACTCCAATTAAGTGCTTCACTATTGCAGATTTGGTTATATGCTTTGTGTAGTTGTTGCAGTTACTGCAGTTGCAGGCAATCCTGCGTCTTAGGAGATTGTCTTGAAGTATCACGTGCAAGAGAAGTTTTTCTGGGTGATGATCTGAAAATTTCCAAGCACTTGTCAAGACTATTGAGATTTTGATTTCCTGGTAGAGCAGTTATGTGGGTAGCGTTTAGTCCGTTTAAGACATGATTCGCTCGTGAGGAATCCCATGAAATTGGAGTTGGAACCGCTTAGATTCATCAGGGCAAAAGAGTTTATATCATAAACTCTGATAAACGTCATTTTGAGCATCAAATGAAGATGGGCAGATTGCATATACATTCCCCAGAGCAAGATTTGCCAGGCTCTTAAAATTGCACAAAATCTACTGCAATGTCAAAATGCAAAATTTTAAATGACAGTAAGCATCAAAATTTCAGAGTCAGCAGGTTAAATTTAGCATCACCGGCACTTATCCAATGAAACAGCAGGTGATATGTGCTCGTCCAATTAGCAATTTCGGTCCCCCGAAGGGAAGGATGATAACAGCAGTTGATCGTGCAAATTTCAAATGACAGCAGATACCAACCTGCATTTTAAACAGAAGTCAAGAGCGTCCACCCAATTTACCCAATCCTTTACAGCGAAAATTGCTGCAGAGAAGCACAAAGAACCGAACTTTTTCATTGAAGCTTCAAATGTCCAAAGGCAAGGAGGAATTATAGGCCACATCCAAACTTCTTTGCTCTTGTTCGGACAGAAAAAAACGAGAACTGAACTTCCTGTTTTTTGTCGGGAACGATAGATCATTTGTTGCTGGCTCTAGAGTAAAGACAATTGGAACGCAGATGAACTCGAACTAATAGCAACAAGCAACCACAAGCCATGCGGTACCCCAATCTGCAATTTCTTCGAGGATTAAATGGCGATTCCAACCAAATACAACTTCTAAAGCAAAGCCCTAACGTCACAACAGGATCCAAGTGTTCTGAAAGAAAAAATGGGAATAAACTAAGATATCATTTCCAATCACTATTCAAGAGCACAACAAGCCGTTGAAAATTCTGAAAAAAGAATCGACACCTAGCACCTAAAAGAGGCAGGGGCTTCTCCTTTCAGAGATGTTGATCCAAAAGGCATGCAAAAGGTATCAAAGAACCAATTCTACAAGTCACACAGTCCGAAGAAATCAACAACAATGCTGTCCCCTTTGGCAAACTTGAGGAAGCTTCATAATGTACAAAGCAGAGGCAAACCATCGGCGTCCTGTGCCACCTCAGAATCAGATGTCTGAATTCTTTTCTGGCTTCACTTGACTTACTCAAGGCCAATGGACGAGGCATGAAATCCCATTGGGTGAAGAATACTTAAGCTGGCAAAAATGAACTATGGCTATTGGATAGGGTGATGTTGGGCTGATATCCTCTTAGGAGGCAGCTTGCGTAGGATGTAGAGGACTAAAGCAGAAGGGAGGATCTCAACCAGCTGGCACAAAAGGGAAATAAGTTTATATACCAAATTCATAAACGGCAACACGATTACAGACAACTTGAGCAACAACCGTAACTGAGTTAAGAGAATACCATGTAGTATAACAAATTCAAAATTGGATGATACAAAACATCAAGTGATGCATCTGAATCAAAAGCTGACAGAAGAACCTGCATATAAGAAGCATTGCATCATTACATCAAGGTACTATCAGCAAGGCAAAATGCATATGATTGCTCCATTCCAAATTATGTTCAGTTGATAGTTTAGGTTCTTGTCTATCCCAGCCATCATACCATACAGGTTGGGAAGAAATTGACATTGTCCCAACCGAGAGGACAAAGTAGTAGTCCAAGTGCAAGAAAGTCTCGAATCTGGGTCGATAATTGGTGAGATTCTCTGGTTAACTCTAAGCAGAGGTAAAGTTAGTAGTTCCTGGTGACAAGTACAACATAAACACGCTTTATCTCTATACTGTCAAAATTACTCTACCAAGAATCCTCTTCTGAAGCACTTTGGCAAAGTCAAGTTTATGGCGATCTCCTACTGGGTTTGAGCTTTTTCAACTGAGAGTCCAAACTCCCAGTTCTTTAAAGTGACAACCTTTTTCAACATCCAAAATGTGTTCACATCCAATTGTAGTCAACTCTTTATTTCTGAATAAATTAGAAGTACTAAAGAAAATGTGGTTATTGGGCTAAAAGTTCATACGAAACAACTATGACTGCTTGCCAGGGGCTTTTAGATTTTTTAAGCCCCTGACGTCCCACAGGAGAAGAGAGTTCAGTCTCAGATCATAATGTTATGTTTCCATCATACAAATGCCTCAACTTTAGTCTAATCTTTGTGTCTATGGCTGCAAAAAGCCAATGACAAGGGCATTATAGACACAACTCGAACACCTCAAGGCTCAAGTATGTTTACTATTGACATTCGACAACCTCGGTCCAACTGACCTATATGCCGATTTGGATATTTCTCTTTCTTATTTTTCAATATTATCGCATTAGATAAGATGACATCATAAGCAACGGAACCAGCCGTTCAACTGCTTGACCTGCCAACTGTTCCTCTTGTTTCTAAGAGCAATCTTTTTCCGAAAACATTTAATAAAGCCAGTGTTAGTAAGAAAATTAGCAAGAAAAAGCTGATCACCCTTATGTATTAGACAAAGAATCCTAAAAGTTGTTAGCTAACCATTGGATAGAGATATAAACAACTAAAGTGTCCGTATTTATTGGCTTGCACTTGGCAAGAAAGAGTTGTAAATAGATCATTCTTCTCAAAAGTTTTAACTTTTACAAATCTGGCCCACCAGCATACTGGTCAATAGTCCCTTTCTCCCATAAGTCAGACCTTACATGTGAATCACAGGACTTGCATTATTTTTATGCTGATGAGATAAGATAACCAGAGATTAAAACACAATAAACAGTAAAGAGTGTCGAAATTCCAACCCTTAACTAGTGCTGTGATATCGTGTGAATTAATTGTTGTTCCAAAAAGAGTATGTCTTAGCACATCTGTTAACAAGAGTCATTGCTTGCTGCAGCAAGTTCTCTAAGCCTTCTCTGCTGGGGGCAGCCTTGACTGATACTCATAATAGAAGCCAACAGGCAATTCGGTCCTTTTGGTAGGGCAGGGATGGGTTTAGGGGAGTTTGCCGGGTTCAATACTCATCAGGTTGAACCCAAAGTTGCGGAGGGCACTAGCCATATGAGCCAACTAATCTGACCAACAAAGTGATGTAATTAGGTGCATTGAGGTACGCATTTTGTTGCATTTCTTGTCATGATTGCTAGGTGGTGAAAGGGGAAGTGGCCTTTATTTCCACGTCAAGACCTTAAAAGAAATACAAAGCTTCAACTAGAAATGGCAAGAAAAGGCTAATAGCACTGTTTTGAAGTCGTCATTGTTATATATTGTATTTTCTATTCTTTTGGCCAAGTCAAGTCTAGTAAAAATTTGACCCAAAGGGATGTGCATCAGGTTTGAAACTGTAAGTAGCAGTATGGAAGACTATGTCAAAATTGGAACTTACCACCAAACACCTGATAATAAAACAGGTGAAGCATATAGCTGTAACAGATCCAACCTGCAAGAGAATGCAGATCTTGTGTCAAAGTAATTAAAATGAAGTCAAAGATTCCTTTTGACATTCTTCACAAGTTATCTTAATGCAATGTGTTTGACAAATGGCTTTTCTTAAAAGGTGACTGTATATGTACAATCCCTTCAAAGCATTGGTTTTGTGACAATTCATCCAAAGAAAATTAGCAAGAGGTGAACAAGATATTTTGCAGCGGCTCCAAGGGTGGGTGACTCAAGTAGCATGCACATGAGACACTCAATTAGTGTATTAGTTAAACAGCAGCAGCTTATCACACTTTACCACTTCCATTCAGCTACCACTTGCTACTTTCAGATCACAAGTAGAGATGGATGTGCAGAACAAATATAATCAGGATTTCAAGACATCTACTACATCCCATCCAGCATGCCCTTAGTGCTGACAGACCTCATATAGATGTTCAGATCGATAATGATTAAACTGGATAATACTTCAAGAATGGTTTTAAGGCAATCTATAGATAGGCAGCAATGGAAATGGCCATGACCAATACACAAAAAGTTCTTCACACTAAACTAGTACTTGCGGTGATCCCCTTATCAGTTTGTAACCTCCAATTCTCTGGTAAATAGATGTTGAGACAGACAGATGCCGAGATCATAAAACCCGATAAAATGCCCAAAGCCCACTACAATACGATGAGAGCCTATGCCTAAAGCCTGCTACAATATGATGAGCAGAAGGAAAAATTAGACAAGAGAAGGAGGGCTACATACCTCATGAAGCTTTTTCCTCCTCCCTTTAGATTCAATAGGAAAACGCCTTAGCATGGAAAATAATCTAAAGCAAGTCATGATAATAAATGGAATTATTTAGCCAATGTACAAAAAAAGCCACGAAGATAAGATAAAATTGGGTAAACAGCATATAAAGGCCAAGATGCAATGATCGCAATAACTATCAAAGGTGCTGCTGAACCCACCTTCCTCCATATAATAAGAAACCCGATGCAGCTATTATTGAGAGAACTGCAAGAATCAAGTATAAAATGGAGTTAGTTGAATGACAGGAACTAAAATAGCTACAAGGAAGTGTAATAAAGAGAAATACATCTTTTAGTTCAGGAAGTAAAAATGGAATGTCACCTGCCATAAATATCCTCCCAATAAGTTCCACAACACTGTTGTCGTCGATCCACAGATAAATCCAGATGCAAACCTGATGTGAAAATTACATCCATCCGCATGAGGGACGAATAATATGATAGATTTTTCTACAACCTAAATCTGAGTCGTACATTCCAGGAGCTAACTTATGCTGCACTATCGCTAATAGGCTAACGACTGTCTTGTAGAATGATTTAAAAAGGTAACAAGGATATATACAAATTCCGTCAACAAAAGGATTAGGCTACATAACACCACAACTTCATAACAACATGGATACATTGTAATGTTGACTTTATTATTGATTTTTGGTCCTTGATGAATTTATCTACAATCAGCAAGCCCAGTTATTCATTCCATACATAAGGGCTGTAACAGTGTGACTTAATTCAGGAATCTGGATCTTGCTTCCTCCAACTTGGGTATGCAGAATTGAAATGACTTAGAAAGCTGAAATCTAGCAATCCACTCCGCTGGGCTAACCAATTTGAAGTTTACATTAACATGGATACTAGGCAAGCAAATAAACAAATTGGGAAAGTTAAAAAGAATAGTTATGAAAGCCAAGTGCCATACACAGAAATGATACAAGGGTGAATTTCACATTGATATAATGCTATCTATTTCTGCATTCAAAAGCGCAGTGCCAAATTTGCCTATATATTACAAGCATTAATTTATTGAGTCTATTTATAATAAAAAATGTCAAAATAGAAAAGCAAGAAAAAATAAAGACAAATCTATTACTCCAAATATCTAGGAAAAGTATTAAATATTTGATTAGTACTAGAAGATCGTTCTGTGAGAGATTTACCTGTATAAAGTACATAGCACCATTTATAGATAGATAATATATCTTCAGTTTATCCGATGGTAAACCTCTTGCCTGCTCATCAATAGATGCCCAGAGTTCAAAATCCTCACAACTTAAAGATAGCTAGAATAGAAGTATTACAAATATTCCTCAAAGGAAGCAGATCTAACATTACTTGAACAAAGCTATGTTTAATCACCTGGTGATATATCTCGGCCCAAAACAGTACTAAGAGAGTATAAGTAGAGAAAAACAGAAGTCCGGGAAGATCCAAGAGAACCAAAGTTAACACCTGGTCCACATACATTAACTCAATAAGCAACAAAAATTTTCACACAAATTAGAGATTCTAGTATTCTAACAAGTGGTTTACAGTTTGCATAGGAAATCGACACAATTTGACAACATTAGTAAGGATGCCTATGAAATTAAGGGAGATTTACAACCCAAATGTACTTTATGACTAGATGTATGATCTATTTATGAGTTAGCTTCACGAAGTTCTTCAATGAGAGTAGAACCACCAGAGGAAAAGACTATACAGGCGATGCCGCTAATTCAATATGTACGATCAATAAGAAGCATCTAAATGCTGCAAACTTTTCATCAGAATCATAAGGTCTAAGTGATACAGACTCATTTGTTTGCCACTGTGTGAATTTATAAGATCCACGAGGAATAATATGGCAATCTATGAATTCTTTAGTGTAGTCAATGGCTCAAAGGATTCAGACTGCAAGATGGCCAACGAAAGTTCTCAGTAATAAATGCTAGCGACAGTAATATTACAGTTCCCTTCTCTGAAGATGAATTCAACTTAGGACAACATAGTAATTGAGCTACACTCTTTTTTTCATCTCTGTTCTAACTCTTCTAAACAGATTTTGATTCAAAAGATTTTCATTTTATTTATGCTTCTGCAAGCTAGATCAGTGGAGATTCAAGAGCCAATGTATTTCATAACAAAGGAAGATAAAAATCAACAATTCAAGACCAAATTTATTATTTAATCATTTTCCAACAGTTAGAAAATAAAGAATTTCAAGCAACAAAAGTTCTCATGTCAACTGTGTTATTGAGATAATTAAAATTAATGTAGTATGTTTTTTTTTTGGTAAAAATGTAGTATGTTGTGTTATAGTTAATTAAAAAAAAAAGACGAGATCACATAACCAAAATTAACAGTGGGGGAAACCTGGAGGACTAACCTTTGGTTGCAACACGAATACTTGCTTATGGAATGCAAACACAAGAGCACGTACTGAAAATAAAGGCAAAAAATAAGCATTCAAAAATCCTACAAACCAAATGGGACTGAAAACAAAAAGTTCCAAATCTCTACCGACATTCAGAAATATTACCTCCGTTGACTACAAAGTTCATGAGATGGAAAACCTTTTGCGTCGTCCAACCATACTCGGGCACTCTCAACTCGATCCTCACCAGCTGAATCTGCAATAATCACAAGCCAAAAAACGGCGCCTTTCACAACAATGCAGCAGGATTCAGACGCAAGGCTCAAAAGGGTTCCTCAAAATCCAGTTGAATTCTAAAGAAACTCAGTTTCCGAACTATTGAGCATCGAGATATCCTCAGAACAGGGGGCGAAACAGCAGGAATTCAGCTGGAAAACACTAAAAAGACCACAGCTTTCTCCCAAAGCAAGAGAGCAAGAAAGCAATCCTCACGCCAACCGAACAGTTCAGTACCAAGTTAACCAATCAAATTAGCGCTTCACTAAAACCAACCATATTCGGGCATTCTCAACTCGATCCTAATCAGTTAATCTGCAATAATCACAAGCCAAAAAGACGGCACCTTTCACAACAATGCGGCGGCATTCAAACGCAAGGCTCAAAAGGGGTTCCTCAAAATCCAGTCAAATTCTAAAGCAACTCAGTTTCCAAATTATCAGGCGTCAAGATATCCTCAGAATGGGGGAGCGAACACTAAAAAGACCGCAGCTTTCTCCCAAAACGAGAGAGTAGGGAGGTGATCCTCACGTCAACCGAACAGTTGCCAATCAAATTAGCGCTTTTCACTAAAACCAAACCAAACTGTAGCGTAACGCCTCAGCACACACTGCACTAATTGTTATTTAAACACAATGTCAATGCCCAACAAACCCAATCCAATCCAACCCAATCCAACCCAACCCAATCCAATCCTACTGATCCTAAATCAAACCAAAGCTCTACAAGCTGCTGCGTCACCGGCAACCTCGATCTCAAGTAGCGATGAGAGAGAGAGAGAGAGAGAGAGGGGACCAGGGCGACGGCGGCGACGAGGGCGTAGGCGCCGGAGAGGGAGAAGAAGAGGGCGTCCTGCCACCGGGTGGATTCGTTGATGTCGTCCCACCAATTGGACGAGGCGAGGAAGAGGGACTCCATTGGAGGAGCGTGCAGCCACGGCAGCGGCAGCAGCAGCAGCCCTCCCCTCCTCGTCATTGCTCCTCTCTCTCTCTCTCTCTCTTCGGAACGAGCTCTGTCTTCTGGCTAGAGAGAGAGAAGGAGGGAGGGAAGGAAGGACCTCGAAGGAAGTGCGGGGATACAAAAATAGAAACGAGGGAAGGAACCAGACAGTAGAGAGAGAGAGAGAGAGAGAGAGAGAGAGAAGAAAGGGGGGGAGTCTAGAGTGAGAGAGCTTGCTAGTCTGACAGGTGGTCACGCAGGGCGGGAGGGTGGGAGTGGGGGAAGGTGGGACGTGTGTGGTGAAATTCACAGTGGTTCATGTGGATCTAATGTGCGTGTGCATGCATTGTCGGATAGTGTAAATGAGTTCTGTCGGCTGTATTATGATTCTAGGGCATAAAATAAAAAAAAATTCGTCGAGTGCATTAATTGTGTAATCAGCTCGCAATGAGGTCGTGTGTAAGCAAGTAAAAATAAAAGGCCTTTTTATTCTTCACGTCTTCGATCATTAGATAGGTATCCAAAGATTAATGGAGAAACAGAAAATTAAGAGAGCAATTATCGAGTGCATGATGATTCATGTGAATTTAGCATGCGTACATTGTCAGATCGTGTGGATGTCATATGAAGGCGTGTTGATTGGTGCACTGATGAATTACTATTGGATGAGTCATAAAGTTGGTCAATTTGGTGAGTTTCGGTTCTTTCATCGGGTACATTAATCGTACAATCAACAAGCAATGAGGTCGCGTGTAAACAAGCAAAAAGAAAGGCATTTTTATTCTTCATGTCCAGGATTACGTCACGAATCATTAGATAAGAATCCGAAGGTGAAGAGAGAAGCAAAAAATATCATTACCCTGTGAACAAAGAGTGTTACGCAATCTCTAAAATCTTTTTTTTTTCCCAAAACAAGAGAGAGAATAGATTTTTTATTTTTATACCACATATCTTATTTTGGCAGCAATAAACAAAATGGACATCGTTAGTATACTACTAAAGAGAGGACGAAACTGGAATTCTTGAGAGCTCCTCTAATCCCCAATAAACCTCATTATAATTGGGTAAAATTCCAAATAAGGACCCGACGTGAATATATTTTCTCAAATAAAGACCTAAAGTGAACTTTGTGTCATATAAGGACCCGAAGTGGACCTATTGTTTCAAATAAGAATCCGAAGTGAATTTTGTGTCAAATAAGGACCTAAAGTGATCAAGTTAATCTCTATTGAGGACCTTAGCTCATCGGTAAACATTTTCCGACAATTAAAATAGGGGCAATTTTGTTAGAAATTTGTGATTGGAAAAAAAATGGAAAATTCTATATTAATTAAGTTTAGGTTATCTATTTAGATGTTTACGTTTTCTTCTTTCTTCTCCCTCGCTACTCCTCACCTTGCTCGACCGACAGAGAATTTGGGTCTCCGCAAAAAAAAAAAAAAAAAAAAAAAAACGTTTGGTTTTCTTCTTGTTTTTGAATTTGTGCCTCAACCGGCGGAGAATTTGAGTCTTTGACTTTGCGTAGGATGGATACAAGGAATGGGGAGACCATAGAAAACCTGGGTTTTTTTTTTTTTTTCTTTTTTAGGATTTGTTAATTTTCCATATATATTTTCGGGTACAAGGAATGGGGAGACCGTAGAAAACTTGGGGTCTTTATCTAACACAAAGTTTATTTCGGGTCCTTATTTGAGAAAATTGGTTAACTTCGGGTCCTTATTTGAGACGATGGGTCTACTTTAGGTCTTTATTTGACACTAAGTTTATTTCGGGTCCTTATTTGAGAAAATTGGTCAACTTCGGGTCCTTATTTGGAATTTTCCCTTATAATTGGCACAAATTCGATTGCATCAATTCTCAAATTTCACTTATTAGTCAATTTCATTTTCTAGATAAAGCAATGATATCATTAAGTTCTTTTCTTTTTTTTTCAAATTTATCAATGTTTAAAAAACCCTTGCATTGAAATATCAAGAAGGGGTGACAACCCAAAAAAGCCCTTGAATTTTGATCTAATAATTTTAAATTTGTTCAATGTCATTCATAAGTTTTAACCCAATATGTAATATGATCATTATATTTTTCAATAATTGACTCTTAATTTTTTTATACATGATTAAGTGATGATCCTTTCATTAATTCAAGTTAGGATCACTTCGAATGAATTGAAAGTTCAAAAATCGCACGGTACATTGAGCTACAGTTCAAGTTCAGCATGCGTTGGCATCATTTTTCCCCATTGAGAATCCTCCTCGGTCCCAAAAAAATAGAAAAGAAAATTTCACTCTGTACATACACACACACATATATATGGCATAAAGCCAAAGGATTCCCAGCTGCCATCATTTAGGTATGCACGCCCGGAGGAATGGCCTCCAGGGAAGTAGAGCCCTATCAGGCCCGGGGTAAAGGTGAGAACCCTTTGGCGTAAAGCCGTTTCCCCCAACGGGACCGGTATCTTTCGCCAAGCCCGGATCCCGGCCTGAGTGGGGCGTCCCTCCGTTTTCCTCATTGAATAGTTTAAGAACCTGTTCAGGTCCGATATATAGATCAGGAATTGGCACGTGCGGAGGATCATGCGATCCGCGGTAGTTTTTCAGGGGAAGGAGGAGATGCCGTGGAAGATTCGCGCACGCGGGGGCGGCGTCCGACGCGTGGCTAATCTGACAGGTAGGTGACCGGGAAGTTCCCCTCACGGCCCCCCGCTCTTCGTCCCTGGTCCTGATCGTGACGTCGGCGATTGGGCGGTTCTGGCGGTGGGCGGCGTGCGCTTTTCATCATCCAGTCCGCGAATTTTCTTCCCTTTTCTCCCCCCCTTTTTATTTATTTATCTATTTATTTTCCCTTTGTTTTTAAATTTTTCCATTTGTGGCCCGACACGTGTATTATTCCCTTCCCCAGCTCTCCTTGACATTCTCATTTTTCGCTTTTTTGTTTTTGTTTTTTCCTTTCGTTTTTGTCCGACATATTATATTCCTCCGACATACCTGATGTCCTGAAATTTATGAATTAAATTCGATTAATGAAAAATCATAAATCAAAGGTGACGGATTTTTTTTTTTTTTTTTGTGTGTTGGTCAACAGCGGTACGTCAGCATAGGGAGCCATGTAATTGATGGGATTTGCAATTTATTTGTCTCGAGAGCAAAAGTTTGGATTTTGTTTTAGGATATGGCCTTTGCATTAAAAAAAAAATTGATAGGAAATCAATAAACAATTTTATTTTTTTTGGTTTCTAGATGATCAATCTGGATGAGTCATTTTTTGATGGAGGGAAGGAAAAAGGAGGCAAATGATTGAGGGGTAATGGAGTACATGTGAGGACTTTTTTTTTTTTTTTTGTGCATTTTCATTTGGAGGATTATTAAGGGTACGGACGAGTTGAGATACATGTGAACAACTCGTGTTGGACTTGTCACCTACTCGAAATTTGCTAACTTATATTTCTTGAGTTTGAGTAGCTTAAGTAGCTTGTCAATTCTAGTTCGATTCTAAAGGTGCTTGACTAGGTCCGGTCAAAAGCCTAATCAAGTATTTGATTTTTTTTTTGTATTGTTTACTCATTACGACGGCAATATAATATAAGATATTTCCTACAATATTACTTTTTATTGCATAATTGCCTTTCAACCTCTGATATATTCTTAAATACGAATAAAAAGAGTATTTCAAGCTGAGTTGAGTTCAATCAGCTAAGAAAAAATTGAGTATGTTGATTTTATACACATAAAAATGAGTCGAGTCAAATTGGGATCAAGTATGTCGAGTTCTGCATCAAGTCGAGTTCAAGCTGGGAAAAAGGTACTCTATTGAGGTTCGAGCCTCGAGCTTACAAGTCTAGCATTGTGTTAGCTTGGCTCAACTCGATTGCATCCTTGGGGCTTATTGATAAAAAAAAAATAAAGAAGACACTTTTTCTTCCTTCTTACTAACACGCTTCTTTTGTATCTTTTTATCAATACATAAAGAATATTTACGTCTTAATACACTCGATTTCTTTGTTTTCCCTTCTTAGCATCCTAACAATATCATAAATCCAAGCGTTGCATTTCGAATCATTTCTCTTCTTTTCTCTTGTAATTATTTGAATCTATTATTTTTATTTTTAAACATTTCTATCA
The DNA here is from genome assembly GCA_007663325.1 of Eucalyptus pauciflora. Lineage (NCBI taxonomy): Eukaryota > Viridiplantae > Streptophyta > Magnoliopsida > Myrtales > Myrtaceae > Eucalyptus > Eucalyptus pauciflora. The sequence continues at coordinate 311,620 of VMYD01000288.1, forward strand.
AATATAGTTGTGCAGCTGTGCTCCCTTAAAAAAATAAGAAATATTTACGTAGTGAAAAGTTGCTTTTGGACACGAGAGTACTGCTTTGGTTTTCGGTTCGATCGTAGGCTTCCTTGGCCTCTGGTTTACGTTCATTTCGTCTGGGCTTATATTTTTATCTGTAGAGTGAGAAAGAAAATTCACTCATTTGTGCCTTATTTTACAACTTCATAATATCATGGACATATAAAATTCACAGATTTTTAGATTGTCAAATTACGATTTTTCAGCGATGAAATTGAGCTTACAGAACTTCAAATGATGATTTTCGATGCAGAAACCGTGCCCTTCAAATCTTCAAATTATGATTTTCAGTAATTTTTATTGTATCATCTTTTTTTTAATTAAAATATAGTTTAGTTGTGGCATGTGCAATTCAAGAGGTCTCGGGTTTTCGAGTGATTCTGAAAATGGGTCTTATTAACAAGAGTTCCGAGTAAGCTAATTAAGATATTAAAAATAGTAAAAACTCTACATATTTAAAAAAGAATTACCCAAAAAAAGCCTTTACATTCCCAAAGGGGCATTTGAATAGAAAAGTGGGTTTGAAAAATAATTCTTATCGCATTATTCTTCTACATATTTTTTAGTATGTGCACGGGCAATTACACAGAGAAAGAAATACAAGTACGCTAAAAAAAATACTGCTTGAACGCACACTAATACTACATAAATATTTATATATAATATAAATATTTATTTTCAGCCGGAAGTACCATCGGCGGATCCGTGGCGCAATGGTAGCGCGTCTGACTCCAGATCAGAAGGTTGCGTGTTCGATTCACGTCGGGTTCAAATCCCTTACATCCGGATCTTTTTATTTTTTTTCTAACTAATCACAGCCGTTCGCTCCCCTCCTCTTCGCACCGATCCAACGGCCGAGCTTTCTCGAATCCCGCCACTGACACACATCGTCACCAATTACGTGAAAATTGCACATTTCGCCCAACACTTTCGACCGATTTCCATTTTTGGTCCCCTCAAGTTCGATTCGTGCTCAATTGACTCCAATCCGAAGCATAAACCCTAGCTCTCTCTCGTCTTCATCTTCCTCACACTCTCAGCTCTGCAACTTTCAGTCTCTCTCTCTCTCTCTAAACGTCGCTCTCGCAGCTCAATCTCTGCGCCGGCCGGCCGCCCTCGCCGGTGAAGCTCCGCTGCCGCCGCCAATGTCGCCGCTCGCCCGGCTCCGCCCGGTCTCGCTGGACCTCCTCCGCCGCTGCCGCTTCTTCTCGTCATCGCCGTCGTCGATCCTGTCCCCGGACTCGAGCGCCCCTCTCTCGTCGAAGGAGAAGACCCGGGCGGCCCTCTCCCTGCTCAAGGCCGAGAAGAACCCGGAGCGCATCATCGACATCTGCCGCGCCGCCTCCCTGACCCCGCAGTCCCACCTCGACCGCGTCGCCTTCTCCGTCGCGATCTCGAAGCTCACGGAGTCGAGCCACTTCGACGGCATCCGGAGGTTCCTCGAGGAGTCCAAGGGGAGGCCGGACTTGCGGAACGAGCGCTTCATGTGCCACGCCATCGTGCTCTACGGCCAGGCCGGGATGATGAACGAGGCGATCGACACGTTCAAGCACGTCGAGGAGCTAGGTATTCGCCGCACCGTCAAATCTCTCAACGCGCTTTTGTTTGCTTCGATCGTAGCTAAGGACTTTAAGGAGACGAAGAGGATCTTCATGGATTTCCCTAGGATTTATAGCGTAGCGCCCGATTTGGAGACTTTCAATACCGTGATTAAGGCGTTCTCCGAGTCCGGGTCGACGAGCTCGGCGTACTCGGTGCTGGCTGAGATGGATAGGAAGGGGGTTAAGCCCAACGTCACCACCTTCGGGACCATGTTGGCTGGGTTCTATAAGGAGGAGAAGTACGAAGACGTCGGGAAGGTCTTGGAATTGATGCAGAAGTACGGGGTCGCTCGGGGGGTTAGTATTTATAATATCAGGATTCAGAGCTTGTGTAAGCTTGGGAAGTCGGATGACGCGAAGATTTTGCTCGACGGGATGTTGGCAAGGGGGATGAAGCCGAATTCGGAGACGTATGCCCATTTGATTCATGGGTTTTGCTGTGAAGAGAGGTACGACGAAGCGAAGAAGATGTTTAAGAGCATGATGAACCACGGGTGTCGGCCTACCAGTGATTGTTATTTCACCTTCATTCACTATCTTTGCAAGGGAGGGGATTTCGACACCGCTTTGCAGATTTGTAAGGAGAGTATGGAAAAGGGTTGGGTTCCGAATTTCGGAACGATGAAGTCATTGGTTAATGGGCTGGTGAGTATTGATAAGGTCAATGAGGCTAGGGAGCTTATTACGCAGGTGAAGGAGAGGTTTTCTAGAAATACAGATTTGTGGGATGAAGTAGAAGCTGGTTTACCTCAGTAATGAAGATGAGATGGTTTGCTGTTTTCATTTTGTTTCAATAAGAGCGCAGCTTGATCTGAAATGGGCAAACATTGGTATCATGGAAGGCAGGTTTTACTTTTTTCAAAATCGATCAACTTCAGCAATTCTTGAATGAAAAGGCTGTTGGACATCCTCTTATCATTCATTAGGTTCTGGTTACTCTTGATGTACGGACTAAAAGCACACATGAGCTGAACCAACTTTGGGAAGATGTCTTGCCTCTCTCTTGGTGCAGGTTCAAGTACCAGCCTCCCTTTGAGCCATATACCGTGAGTCTTATGGTGCTACTCCCTGGTTGGTTATTCACTGTTGTTATTTTTGTGTTAGGGTAGCTGGGGATTCCCATAGAAGTTTTTCCAGTGAAATAGTGTGGTGTATGTAGAGCATCAATCTGGAAGTTGACATCACTGTTTGCTGTTTGTGTCAATTGGACATGTGATGGTTATCACTCCGAACCTTTTCAATTCATCCATCCATCCAGTTGAAGTCGCTTGCTCTTGAAGGATAACCGATGTTACCTAAGGCTTTTGTCTTGTTAGTGGCCATACCATAGCATGTTGATGAGGGATTGTCAAATCTTTTCAGTACTGCTTTGGTAAATCAGAGATTGGATGACTGTTTTGCTGCTAGCAGAGGTGCCAATGTTATGCCCGTTCTTTGTTTGTTGCTTAGGTTACTTACTTGCTAGAGATGCAGTATGCTTTTCTCACTCTGAACTGTAAATGCATATTGTCAAAACTACTTTTACAACTTCTTAGCCGAAAAATGCACCTTTATCCTGAGAAGATGCGAGCCTTGCTTCGATGTACTCTGTACCTGTGAGATGATATGGAGTTTTGCCGCTCAAAGGCGATGTATATGTTTGCAATATTGAGAAAATCGATTCGGTGTTTTGCATCAGCAAATGCCCTCAGCTATACTTTCTGCTCATGCAGGGGAATAAAGGAACTTTTTTGTATTAGGAGGAAATCTGGGTAAATTGAGGGTAAATGCTGGGCATGATTCTGGGCAAAAGGAACATATAATCTCAAATGTTCTCCATAGAGAGGAGTCAAGCAAAACCAGAAGAATTTCTAATGAATTGAACAGGAAAAAGAGAGTGCAAACTTCTGTGTTTATTGACACCAAAAGGCAAAAAGAGTCTGCAAGAAAGTGACTTCGGACGATTGTCTTCCTTAGACTTGTCGGTCCATCGTTGTCTATCATCTAAATGCTCACGTTCTCGAATTCGTCCTCGAGAAGTGTATAATTGAACCTACGATTTCCATTCGTCTGATAGCTATCTTCAACCCGTGCGGCGGAGCAGATGCTCGAGCGGAGCACCCCCACTTCTTTGCGCTTCTTTCTTCCCCAAGCGATGCGAAGGATTCCGAAACTCGTTTCAGAATCCCTGCCCGAGATCTGCTCCTGTGCCGGGCTTGAGCTCTCTTGTTTGAGGCTGTGGAAATACTCGACTTCCTTCCTGACGAGGGATGCGATCCGGTCGCGGTCATTGTCCTAGTAAATTCGATCACCTCGAGAACAGCTTGTTGGTCTGTGATATCACGCTGACATAAGCGGAAAAAGTTCACATGGGTCAATGCTCGGGAGCCGCTCTTGAAGATGCTTAGGTGCATGACAAAATTTCTGTTCCAAAAATAGTTTATGGAACAGAAATATTTGTAGAAGAGTTTCTAAGCAAAAATAACTTTTTGATAACGACACAAAATTTATACTCTAAAAATGGAAATTCGTTTGATAACGATACAAAATTTCTTCATTTCAGACAGCGGCGGCGATTTCCGGCGACCTTTAATATAAAAAATAAAAATAAAAATGATTTATTAACAAAAAAATAAAGAAAATAAAATAAAATAAATCATAAAAAATAAAATAAGAATATCACTTTATTTTAAAATAAAAATATCCTTAAAAATAAATTTATTTTATTTTACGAATAAATTTATTTTAAAATGAATAAAAATAAAAAATAAAAATAAATTTATTTGGTAAAACACTCAAGACAAATAAAAATAAAGTTATTTTTATTTATTATAAATAAATTATTTTTAATAAATTTAATAAATTTATTTTTAATAAACTAAAAATAAAATGATAAATAAAAATAATTTATTTATTTTTAATAAATTTATATTTAATTTATTTTTAAATAAATAAAATGAATATATTTATTTTTATTTTTAATAAAATGATATTTAATTAAATTTATTTCGATTAAATTTATTTATTAAAAATAAAAATAATATTTATAATAAAAATTTAAAATTTTAAAATAAAAATAAAAATGAATAAATAATATTTTTAAAATGATATTTATTTATTTTTAAGGATTTTTTTAATTTATTCATAAAATAAATATTTATTTGTAAAAATAAAAATAAATATCATTTTATTTATTCGAATAAATTTCATTATAAAATAATATTTATATAAATAATTTATTTGGCGACCAGCGGCGGCGGCGGGGGCAGCGAGCGGTCGACGACTAACGGATGGTGGTCGGCGGCAACGGATGAAGGACCGGTTGACGAACGATGAATTTTTTTTTTATTTCTCATTTCTGTTCCAGAAATCAGAAGTAGAAAATTTCAACTTCTGATTACTATTCCAAACTTATTTCTGGAATAGAAATCTATTCCAGAAATAGAAAAACGGAATAGGTTTATCAAACGGATTTATATTCCAGAAACAGGTATGGAATATAAAAATTGTTTCTAGAACAAAAATTATCAGTTATCATGCATCCCCTTAGTATCGTAGCTGGAACTAATCGTCTTTAGGAGATTCGGTTAGCCGTACCTCATCTCCTCTAAAGGTGAGTAACTCTTAAATATGAAGTGGTACAAATTACACCCTACATTTGTGAAATAGATTTGCGGTATATTGCAACAAAAATCTTGTCGGGGTGCTCATGATACGCTTCGCCTGCTTAAATACACCCATTTACGCTCAATGAACTTGTTAGGACGGTTTTCAGGCATCCTTTGAATATGAACATATGGTAGCAAGGGCAACTCCTTCTTGAAAATCAGAAATTTCGCGATTCCTGATGGTTGTCTTCTAGTAATATAGTTATCCCGTAGTTAGCTATCCCATATTTATAATTTATACGAATCGAAGGTGCAATTTTAGATTATAGAGACCCTATAGTTATACTTGAGTTAAAAAAAAAAGCAAGGGAATGTTTTCTAAAAATTATGACATTCAAATAGTTAAAAAAAAAAAATTATGACACTTAAGCGAACACCACCCCATCAAGGGGCAAACTTCTTTGATCTCTATTTGAGCCTGCTTGTTGTTCGCTTTGTATATATCCTTCACGACTTCATCATTTTTCGAAAATAAAATGGGGACAAGGGATATAAAGGAAAAAAGAAGAAGTCTCATTCAGAATGATTGGAGTTCCTAAATGACCCGATTTTGTGGAGTAAGCCTGCCGTATAATCTGGAAATTCCTGATGCATGCTTCCTCCCAAGTTCATCTAGGGTTTCAACTAGAATTTCCAGAATGTTCCAATGATGGGCGAAATGGTAATTGAGCCAAGGGTCCAGAACTCTCTTGGCATAAATGCTAGTTGATGGTAGGTTATAATGCACGATTTCGTTCGCTGGATCGAAGAATGATCAATGGTTGTAATCCTATGTGGTAGGTAGGTTAAAAGCACGATCTTGTCCGCCGGATTGAATGATAATGAATGGTTGTAATTCAAGGCTGTCAAGTATAAGAAGGGGGTGCCATTCCTCTCATTATAGCCCTCCCTCTCATAGTTCCCTTTATTATGGAGCTTTTCTAACACTCTCTCTATGATCGGTGAGCTTGAGTGAGCTTCCGACAAAGCTATGAGCTTGAGTGATCGATCGATCCGACAACGATCGATGATCGATTCGACAAAGGCTGCAATTTAGTTAAAGAACTCAAGATTCGTGCACCATATGTTTCATGTTGGTAGATGTGAAAGATTGTGTGATCTCCCTAATCCCTTACTCCATCACATACTTGGCTTCCTTCCATTGAAAGAACTCATCAGAACAAGTGTCTTGTCGAGTAGGTGGAGGTTCTTGTGGGCATCCCTTCCCAATCTCGTGTTCCATGAGTTGAGGTTCACCGATAGAAGGCATTTCTTGCAATACGTGGATTGAGCATTGTCTTGTCGTGATTTATCTCCTGTGAAATCCGTGTTCCGTGCATCAAGACACATCTTCCATATACCCTTGGATAAACTTTGCCATAAATCGCAAGGTTCAAACTCTTGAAGTGAGCTTTGATTTGCCGACAAATCCGAATATCAGTATTGCGGTACCTTCATGCGTGTTTAGGAGCAAAACCTTGACAGAGTTCCATCTGGGAATGGAGGGCCCGTCATGCTTCCTTCTTCCATTTGTCTTCCAAAGTTATGGATCTTACGTCTTAGTGGAATAACAATTGAGGCGAGAGAAGGCTGGGAAAAAACTAATGTCCTGAAAATAGATCCAGAAAACACTAATTAGATCGATAAAGCATAATGCAATGCTTCGACCCAAAATACAAAAAATAAGATCGATATTATATCTCAAGAATGTAGTAATGCAGAAAAAGACGTTTCACATTAGACAAATCCTTTAGAAGCTTATGTGCGCAAGAAGTATAAATCCTCTCGGCCGGACCACCCAAAACCAAATGAGCGTCACGTAGCACAGAAGTAGCATAGAAGCATCGCGTATTGCACACTCAGACAAGTGCCCACATCGGAAGATTGCTTTCAGTTCCTTGTCTTGAGGACTTGAGTCTTTGGAATTGCTGGCATCTCAAAACCCTTATTGTTTCAGCTCTGAATCTATTGAGCTTGTTTATCGAGCAAAGGCAATTGCCTACAGATGTCAGAAGCATCTGCTCACTATTGATTCGTGCACCTAAGCTCGAGCTCTTTAGCTATATTGGTGGGCTGTGTGATATGTGATGCTTTTGTGCTATGCTCATTTGGTTTTGGGTGGTCCGGCCGAAGGGATTTATGCTTCCTGCGCATGTAAGCTTTTAAAGGATCTGTTTGCTGTGAAACGTCTTTTTCTGCATTATACATTCTTGGGGGATAATATCAACTTATTTCTTGTATTTTGGGTCGAAGTATTGCATTGTGCTTTGTTAGTCTAATTAGTGTTATCTGGATATATTTTCAGGAGATTAGTTCCTTCTCAGTCTTCTCTCGCCTCAACCTCTTGTCATTCCACTAAGACGTAAGATCCGTAACTTTGGAAGACAAATGGAAGAAGGAAGCATGACAGGGCTCTCCATTCCCAGATGGAACTCTGTCAAGGTTTAGCTCCTAAACACGCATGAAGGTACCGCAATACTGATATCCGGATTTGTTGGCAAATCAAAGCTCACTTCAAGAGTTTGAACCTTGCGATTTATGGCAAAGTTTATCCAAGAGTATATGGAAGATGCGTCTTGATGCACGGAACACTTTAGAGAGAAGGATTTCGCAGGGATAAATCACGATAAGACAATGCTCAATCCACGTATTGCAAGAAACGCCTTCTATCGGGAACCTCAACTCATCGAACATGAGATTGGGAAGGGATGCCCACAAGGACCTCCACCTACTCGACAAGACACTTGTTCTGATGAGTTCTTTCAATGGAAGGAAGCCATGTGATGGAGTAAGGGATTAGGGAGATCACACAATCTTTCACATCTACCAACATGAAAGTTAGATTCCCTATCACTCCTTGCAATGCTCAACAACTGTCCTTGTTTGGTCAACCTTTTGTTTTGTGGTAACTATTCTGTCCTTCTTACTGTTTCCTCTTACTGAATCTTGTGATCAAAATGCGGAAGTTGATTGTTATGTAATTGTCAATTAGGGCTTGGTTGTGGACTCCAAAAACGATGAAGGAATATTGGACCCGACGCCCAAGTTCATCCAGTCGTCGCTCAAGTTCATCACGATTGAAGAATTTGATGCCATTGATGACCAACTCTTAGTCGTGACGATCATACTCAGGGCTGCCCAAGTTTTGCGGAGGCTTCACATAATCTACTCAAAGCAGAGGTCAGGAGCTTCTGTGGTAGACCTTTTGGAAAGCGTTCAGCTCCTTCCTGAGGGATTGTCAAATCTTTTAAGTCTGCTTTGGTAAATCAGAGATTGGATGACTGTTTTGCTGCTAGCAGAGTTGCCAATGTAATGCCCGTTCTTTGTTTGTAGCTTATGTTACTTAATTGCTGGAGATGTAGTATGCTTTTCTTACTCTGAATTGTAAATGCATATTGTCGAAACTACTTTTACAACTTCTTAACCGAAATATACACCTTTATCTTGAGAAGACACGAGCGTTGCTTCGATGTACTCTGTGCCCGTGAGACTAGGGGTGTGCATGGTCCGGGCGGGCGGTTCCCGACCTAGAACCGGGAACCGCCCACTAAGGATCGGTTCCGAAAAATTGGAACCGGGATCCACCCGTTTGTTGCATGGATCCACTCGGGAACCGGACCGCTGGTCCGGTCCGGTTCCCGGGTGGATCCATGGAACCGATCTTGACGCGAAACAATTTTGGTTTTCAACATAAAACAACTATGTGACATCAAAGCAAGCCTAAGAAAGAAAAACCAAATTTAAGTACGTGGAGATGCGAACGGCGGGAGAAGTAAACCGAGGAAGAGACAAAGAGAAAGAGAGAACCGGAGACGAAGGAAGTGAGATAAGATCTAGGGTTTCTTTTAGTAATTTTTTTTTTAATATTAAAAAGGTTCCGGATCGGTCTGGGTGGGCGGGTAGGCGGATCCGCCCATGGAACCGGGAATCGGACCAGTACCCATCGGTTCCCATAAATTAGAACCGGGAATCGGACCGGTTCCCTCAAGAATTGCCAGTTCCGGGTGGTTCCGGTCCGATTCCGGGCGGTCCGGGCGATTCCCGGGTATTTTGCACACCCCTACGTGATACGATATGAAATTTTGCGACTCAAAGGCGATTTATGTGTTTGCAGTATTGAGAAAATCGATTCAGTGTTTTGCATAAGCAAATGCCCTCAGCTATAGTTTCGACTCATGCAAGGTGAAAGAGGAACTTTTTTTCATTAGGAGGAAATCTAGGTGAATTGAGGGTATGTGCTTGGCATGGAGTTTGGGACACCTGAAGTGCCATAACTTGGCACGGGAGGACACTTAAGTGCTATAACTTCGGAAAAGTACACTTAAATGCCAATTTCGGAGTAAAGTGGAACACTTAAGTGCCACTCTGGACAAAATCCGACCAAATGGGTGACGTGGCAATTTTTTGGCGAGTTAGACACAAAACAACACCGTTTTGCATGCTGACGTGAAGAGAAAATGCAAAAACGATGTCTTTTTGTGTCTTATGTGTAAATAATTAATATAAAAATTAATTAAATTAAATTAAAACTTAATTTTATTTAAAATATTCTAAAATTTAAAAAACTCAAAATTTAAAAAATTAAAATTTAAAAAACTTAAAACTAAAATACTTAAAATTTAAAAAAAATTAAAATTTAAAAAACTTGAAATTTAAAAACTTAAAATTAAAAAAAATTAAAATTTAAAAACTTAAAATTAAAAAAAATTAAAATTTTAAAAACTTAAAATTTAAAAAACTTAAAACTTAAAATTTAAAAAACTTAAAATTTTAAAAAATTAATATTTTAAAAAATTAATATTAAAAAAATTAAAATTAAAAAAGATTACAATTTTAAAAAATTAAAATTAAAAAAATTAAAATTAAAAAAAAAACTTAAAATTAATTGAACAGGACAAAGAGAGTGCAAACGTCTGTGTTTATGAACGCCGATAGGCTTAAAAGAGTCTGAAAGAGAATGACTTGGACAATTGTCTTCCCTAAGACCTGTCAAATTCGTCCTCAAGAAGTGTAATTGAACCCGCGATTCCCATTTGTCCGATAACTATCTTTGACCTGTGCGGCGGAGCAAATCCTTGGGCGAGCTCAAAGCTCGCACGGTGATGGTCATATGGGAGCTCGAGCTCGCCGGCCCCTTGGGTGAGCCACGAGCTCGCCAACTTGCTTCATGGCCAGTCACCAGACTGCTGACCATCGTTGAGGCACGCAATTGATAGAGGAAGAAGGAAAAAAGAAAAAAGAAAATATGAGGAAAAATTTGATTTCTTTTACAAAAAAATATTTTAATAAGTATAAAAGTTCCATTAACAAAGGAATTAAGGACCTAAGACTAGGAAAATATTTGGAACAACATTTTCTGATTCTATTAAGAGGGAAATTATTTTTCTATATTTAAGTTTTAGTGGGAAAATCTTTCCGTTATCTGAGCAAATGTTGTCCATTGATTCATTTTTCGAAAATGTTTTCTATAAAATAAACAGATTGAAGAAATGTTTGAGCTGGTAGTGTTGCTCAGGATCTTTGGTAAAATAATCCATAAAAAATTACACATATTTCTTACATTCTGGTTATTGAATTACTATGCATAATCCTATGTAACTCTTTGTGTTTGTGTTGACATGCGCAATAAGTAACATATATGGAGGATTTGTACCGACATTTTTATGGGCTTTTTAATATGGGGGGATCATCAGGCGTACGAGCCAGTCAAGATATTCGTGAACCACTTGTGTTGGACTCATCGCCTATTTGAAATCTGCTCGATTTTTTTTTTAAAAAAAAAATAAATTTTGAGCTCAAGTATCTTGTCGAGTCAAATTCGAGTCTAAAGACACTTGACTTGCTCCGGTCACGAGCCTAACTGAGTATTTAATTTTTTGTTGTGCTTTCTTATTATGGTGATTGATAATGTAAAATATTCTTACAATATTACTTTTGCTATGTAATTGCCTTTCAGCCTCTTATATATTTTTAAAGAAAAAATAAAAAAAATATTTCGAGCTGAGTTGAGTTTGATTGAATGACAAAAAATTAAGTACATTGATTTTATACACATAAAAGTGAGTCGAGCCAAGTCGGGCTCGAGTATGCCGAGTTCTACGCCAAGTCACGTTCGAACAGGGAATTAGGTACTTTATTGTGTTTTGAGCTTCGAGTTTATGAGTCTAGCATTATATTGCCTCGGCTTGACTTGATTGCATCCTTTTCATGGGAAAAATGTCAAAAAAGTTCTAAACTTGTGGGAAAATTTCAAATAAAGACCTGAAGTGTCATTGTTTTCTCAAATATGAGCCCTGTAGGATTTAATCATGGGCCTAAGTCGGCCCGGCTGCGATGGGCCTAAGGGCCCGGCCCACGGGAATTAGGCCCGTGGAAAAGGGCACCTATAAAAGGGATAAGAAAGAGAATGAACGTACATTTTCGCATTTAGTACGTTCATTTTTCTCTCCCAAGATTCTCTCTCTCTCCAAGGCCAAGAGGCGACGCCATATCCACTCCACGGCGAATCTTCGACATCGGATCGAACGGAACTGAAATCTCTTCTTCAATACGGCATCGGTGTTTAATCTGTGGCCAACAAGGTACGCTCGAATCCGTGGTGTGCTTTTGATCGGTGATACGTGACATTCCTGGGCTTATCTTCCGCATATGAATTAGGGGTTCGGTTTCGGTGCCGAATCCGGTTTTTCGGGGATCATTCGATCCCAACATTGGTATCAGAGCCCGTGTTAGCGTTTTCCCGACTTGTATGATGTTTTTATGATGTTGTATGATGTTTCACGATTTATTTTTTCGCAAATGAACTTCGGCCGTACGGATCGGGTTAAGGAATCCCGACACCCGAGAGTTGTTCGCATATTTTTTCGAATTTTCGTAAGTCGAGACCAAAATCTGATGGCATAGGGAGGAAGGCGACGTCGAGACGAGTCCGGGAAGATGTCGTGCGCCGCCGGAGGACACCGCACGCGCCCACACGCGCGGCTAGAAGCCCCTGCGCGTGGGCGCGACGCGCCCAGACGCGTTGGTTCGTCCAGCGCGTGCGGCACACGCGCCGGTGACGAACCGGCGCCTGCGAACCGCCGGCCGGCGAACCGGCACGCGCCAGTCCACGGACCGATGCGTGGTGACTTCAGCATGACGTCACCCAACGGTCGGTAACCGCCGGGGTGACGTCATCGCTGACGTCATCGCCGATGTCGTTTGGCCGGACGGTCACCGGCCGGCGACCCGACCCGACCGCCTGGCACGCGCGCGGCACGTGCTGGATGACGTCAGCGTGACGTCATCCCTCGCACGCGCGCGGCACGTGCGGTTGGTCCGTCTGACCCGAGCGACCGGTCCGACGAACGTTGACCGTTGACTTCGGTTGACCGTTGACTTTCGTTGACCGTTGACCGTTGACCAACAAAAAAAAAAGAAAAAATAATTTGTTTCTTTTTTCAATTAATGTCTATGTGGATTATATGTAATCCAATTTTGTTCTGCATTCGTTGCAGGAACAATGCCTCCCTTTCAGTTACATACGCCTATTCGTGTGATTACCGATAAACAAAAGGCAAAGCTTTCTAAGTTCATAGCTGAGTTGACTGATTATCGATGGGAGAAAGGAGACTTAATTGATCATGTTCTTGAAGTCAACGGGAAGATTCAACAGGTCATATGGAATGGTCATCCCATGTCACAGTCAGAGATGGTGCGATTTTTCATTAACACTCTTCCACCTGAATGGCAAGATGTGTTGAATCGCATATGGGATGTCAACGGAGCTGCTTCATATAAGAAAATTGTGATAGATTTTGTAAACGAATATTACTGCATTGTTGCAAGGGAAAAGGTCAAGAAATTGACCAAAATAGGATCTTTCCCAGTTCGTGTGAAGGTTATTTGTAAAATGTATTAGCTGTTTTTTTGATGAGTGTGCTATGTGAACATCCTATGTAATGTTATCTACCAGATTGTTGTTGATGTAGCAACCTATATGTTAGTCATATTATGTGAAAGCCTTATTGTTATATTGTATCTCAATTATCTGCTGCTTTCTGTGATTGCTGGTTGCTGTGGGTAGTTAGCTGTGGGTAGTAATAGAAGTTTTTGTAGCTTCATAGAATTGATTTTGCATATGACAATCATATTAATGATAGTTTTAAGTTAGGATTTTTGGAGGATGATTGGAAACATAGTGACCTTTTGATTCTGAAACCTTACTTAAAATTATTAATTAATATGATGGGTTTTGTGCAAAATAGATGCATAAGTGATAGGCATTAATAAATCGTGCATTTATGTCTGATGTGTTCAGATCAATGGCTTCAGCCACAAAGAGCATAGTTGTCGAGCTGAACAAAGGTGAAAAGCTCAATGATGACAACTATGAAATTTGGCAAATGAAAATTCAATGTGTGCTGGAAAAGCAAAAAGCACTAAAAGCTCTTGACCATGTAATGGAAGATCTAGAGGATGCTATGCGCCACCTTGAGTTAGCTAATCATCGCCTCAAGGCATTAGAGCAGGAAACGAATATTTTCTGTGTTACTTTAAGCTCAGAAGGGGCTTCATGCTCTAAGCGCAAGCGCATTGATTCGTTCAATATGTGGAAATGCAATGGATCAAGTCCTTCTTGCAAGAAACCAAGAATTAACCAACAAAAGAGAGGAAAACGTCCTCATGTGAAGAATATCTCAAGGGTGAAATGTTACAACTGTGACCAGAAGGGTCACTATGCCCGCGATTGTTGCGAGCCAAAGAAGGTACACACCCTTGATACAATTGGGAACTTTGCATATGTGTCAAGTTATGTATTCTTGACTGAATCTAATCCTCTGTGGACTATGGATTCAGGAGCAACAGACCATGTAGCGAAGGATAGAGGATCCTTCGTGGAATTCCGACGAGTACCTACTAGAACTAAATGGATCTATATGGGAAACAACTTCAGAGCTGAAGTGAAAGGAATTGGCACATGCCAACTTAATATGCGTGATGGACGCATTTTGTTCCTTCATAATGTGTTGTATGCTCCGGAGATTCGTCGGAATTTAGTGTCTGTTTTAGTGTTGGTTAAATTAGGTTTTAATATGAACTTCCATAATAAAGGTGTAGATTTGTATTTGTATACAAACTACTATGGTCATGGTTATTTTCTGGATGGTTTCATTGTATTGGATATTGATTATGTTAATGCAAATGTTTGTTATTCCCTTCTCACGTCTCACAATTCATATGATAATGATGTGAATGTGTGGCATGCTAGACTTGGTCATATTAGCCAACAGCGTATGAACAGACTAGCCAAAGAGGGCTTGTTGGGCAATATTGAAAAAAGTTGATTTGCCCATCTACAAGCATAGCCTAGAAGGGAAAACGACAAGGAAACCATTTGGAAAAGGTAAAAGAGCTGAATTTCCTCTGCATTTAATCCATTATGATGTCTGTGGTCCAATGAATGTGAGAGGAAGGCATGGGGCTGTTTATTTCATCACTTTTATAGATGATTATACTCGATTTGGATATGTCTATTTAATTTCTCACAAATCTGAAGCAATAAGTTGTTTCAAAAGGTTTATGAACCTGGTAGAGAATCAATTAGACAAGAAAATAAAAGCATTGAGATCCGATCGAGGTCGAGAATATTTATCTGATGAGTTCAGAAAATTATGTGATAAAAAAGGAATAGAAAGACAGTTATCTATTCCATATACTCCTCAACAAAATGGTGTTGCAGAAAGAAGAAACAGAACCCTACTAGAAATGGTTAGGTCCATGATGGCGCATGCTAACTTGCCTATCACCTTTTGGAGTGATGCGCTGTTATCTGCTGCCTATATACTTAACCGTGTGCCTTCCAAATCAGTCACTTCCACTCCATATGAGTTATGGACAGGTAGAAAACCGAACTTAAGTTTTCTTAAGCCATGGGGTTGTGCTGCCTATACACATGAGTCCTCTCACAAGTTTGGAAAATTAGGTCCCAAAGGAAAGAAGAGTATTTTCATAAGATACTCGGAACACTCAAAAGGGTATGTGTTCATAGGTGAGCAGGAAAGTGGGAGTATAACTGAATTTGAATCACGGGATGTCACATTCTTAGAGGATGAATTTTCCTAAGAAGGGCGAAATAGGGGAAGACAACAACCTATTTGAAACCTCGGATCAAGATAATGATCTTAGTGGAGTTCGTCCAAGTGGGAGTAATATGAGAAGTGATGAATTGTATTCAACTCATTCTCAATTGCAAGCACATAATGAGACGACATCATCATTATCTAATCCCAGTGGGAGCATAATGGGGAATGATGTGCAAAGTGTACAAACTCCCATACGGCGAACAAGTCGCCAAAGTATTCCCCATCGACGTTTTGACATTGAAAGGGAAACTTTTATGGTTGCTCCACAAGATGAGGATGAGCCTAGAAATATTAATGAGGCTCTGAATTGCCCTAGTAAGAAAAAATGGATTCATGCAATGGAAGAGTAAATGGAGTCAATGAAATCAAACCAAGTCTGGGAACTGGTTGATCTTTCAAAAGGACGTAGAGCTATTGGGAACAAATGGGTTCTCAAAGTAAAGCGAAAGGCTGATGGCTCAATAGAAAGGCATAAGGCTCGCCTTGTAGCGAAGGGGTATAATCAACAGGAAGGGATTGATTATGAAGATACGTTTTCTCCTGTAGTAAGATTTACCTCGATTCGCATTATTCTAGCAATAGTATCTAGTTTGGATCTTGAATTACATCAGATGGATGTAAAGACTGCTTTCCTCAATGGAGAATTAGAGGAAGAAATTTACATGGAACAACCAACTGGTTTCATGGTAAAAGGCCAAGAAGAAAAGGTGTGTCGACTTTTGAGGTCGATATACGGCCTTAAGCAGTCATCGAGACAATGGTATATACGTTTTCATAATGCCATAATGGCATATGATTTTACAATGATTGATGAGGATCATTGCGTATATATCAAAAGATCCAAGGATCAATTTGTGATCATATCATTATATGTTTGATGATATACTGATTGCCGGAAGCAATATGGAGTTTGTTCATACTGTCAAGAGTTGGTTATCTTCCAACTTTGAGATGAAAGATATGGGTGAGGCTGCATACATTCTTGGAGTTAAGATTTCAAGAGATCGTTTGAAGAGATCGTTGTCTCTTTCGCAAGAAACATATAAATAAAATTCTTGAACGATTTCGTATGCAAGATTGTAAACCCATAGACACTCCTATTGCAAAAGGTGAAGGATTAAGCCATAGACTGTGTCCGAGGACTCCACAAGAAAAGGAACAAATGAAACATGTTCCTTATGCTAGTGCAGTTGGGAGCTTGATGTACGCTATGATGTGTACAAGACCCGACATATGTTTTGCAGTTGGAATGGTGAGTAGATACCAATCCAATACAAGTCTAGCACATTGGAAAGCCGTTAAGAGAATACTGAGGTATCTAAAGGGAACTGCTGATTATACGATGAGTTATCAAGGAAAGGATCTGCGACTCAAAGGCTATCCTGAAACTGTTTAGGGAGGAGGTTTAGACGAAAGGAAATCTACCTCTAGGTTTGTTTCCTTATTGAATAATGGCACCATATGTTGGAGCAGTAAGAAACAAACATGTATAGCCTTGTCCACGATGGAAGATGAGTTGGTGGCATTATCAGCAGTAATATAAGAATGAGTTTGGCTTTAGAGATTTTTTGGATCACTTAGGTGTTATTGAGAAAGCTGCAAATCAATTATTAGTTAATTGTGATAACCAAGCAGCTATAGCGTACACCAAAGATCCAAAATATCATGGCAAGACCAAACATATAGATACCAAGTATGACTTTGTCAAAAGATATGGTTGCACGAAAGGATGTGAACTTGCAGTACATATCTACGCATAGAATGGTAGCAGATCCTATGACAAAGCCAATACCTAGAGATGTGATTTGTGGTCATATAAAATCTCTAGGATTGCGTAGAGTATGATGTACTGGATTGTAATTTCCCTGAGTTGTTCACATTTATGAACTAGTGTTGTTTCATTATTAATGCATATGAATCTTTTGTTTGATCTTTATGCATCTTAATGCTTAGTGCATTATATTATGTTTGAGAAAGTATGTCGGACAGATAAGAGATTAGCCCACTCACACGGGTAATCGCCTCTATTCACTATGTGATAGATAGAGATGAGACTGTTTTTAAGCTTATTATCTAGGTGATAATCGAGAGCTCAAGCTTAAAATAACTATGTCGCCTTAACTGAGTGTTAAGATGAGGACATAATACTTACGATGTCCGAAAGTAAAATAACCCACACATTTTACTTTATCTTTCTAAGATGCCAGATGTGAGTTCTGATGAATTTTGTGAATGAGTAAATACGTGAACTCAAGTTAGACATTGAGTATGTCTAAACTATCATCTGTACGGTATTGATTGTGTAGACATACGCTCCATGGGAAAGGAGTTGATACCGTAATACGTATTTCATACTACGTATGCATGAGGCGACCTATAAGAGTGACAAAAGTTTGATCTCAACTTTTATGACGTGTGAGACTCTTGAGGAAAAGAGTTCCTCAATTTTTGGTGCCCTCATGACTCTTACTTATTCTCAAGATTTCTATTTAGTGTTTGCTATCTTAGAATGTTGCCAATGGTCATGAGATGATTCGATCTAATGGGACATTTCTAGAAAAGCAAGTTGAACTGAAATTGAGAGTTTGAAGGAAAGAGGAAGATCGGATTTGTAGAATCACATTGTGGTTTTGTATTCACAGGTCGACCAATTATGACTGTCTTTGGGATAATCATAATTGTGAATACAATATATATATCATTGTTTAAATGAGATTAAGAGAGATATAAATGTGATCGATCGATCTAGGGTACTGCATACTATTTTTTACTCGGAAAATGATGCCCATTATGAGCTGCTATATATTCCTAACAGATGTATAGCAACGAGCTCTCAAAGTATGCTGGTCGCACGGATTATTCACCGGTATGAATGTTGAAAGAGGAACAGAGGGATTTTCAGTTGATGGGCCTAAGTTGGGCCTATCCGCCCATGCTGGTTTTTTGAACCACCATGTGCGAGTGGGAGATGTAGGATTTAATCATGGGCCTAAGTCGGCCCGGCTGCGATGGGCCTAAGGGCCCGGCCCACGGGAATTAGGCCCGTGGAAAAGGGCACCTATAAAAGGGATAAGAAAGAGAATGAACGTACATTTTCGCATTTAGTACGTTCATTTTTCTCTCTTATCCCTTTTATAGGTGCCCTTTTCCACGGGCCTAATTCCCGTGGGCCGGGCCCTTAGGCCCATCGCAGCCGGGCCGACTTAGGCCCATGATTAAATCCTACATCTCCCACTCGCACATGGTGGTTCAAATCAGGATCTGAAGTAGCCATGGTTATTTTAAATAAGAGCTTGACTTCGTCGGTCACTAGTCGGCTAAATATTCCAATTAGTTAAAGGGCTTTTTTGTATATAGTTTTAATTTTAAATCATTTTTTATTCTTTTCTTTTTTCTCTTTTCATTTTTTTTTTCTTTCTAGTGAGGGCCGACGACCTCTGGTAATGGCTAATGAGGATGGCCTCATCCAGGTTGGCAAGGGCCTCGCCTGGGGGAGGCGACCCTCGCCTAGCCCTCTTTGGGCATAAGAAGAAACCAAAAGAGGAAAAAGGAAAGAAATTCAGTAAAAAAGATAAATGTTGAAAATACCCCTGACCAGCCAAAAGTTAAGCCCTTGTTTGAAGCAAATATAGCCACTTAAGGCTCTCATTTGAAACAAAATTTACTTCAGACTCTTATATGAGAAAATGATGGTATTTTAGACTTTTATTTGAGAAAATGAAGATACTTTAAGTCATTATTTGAAATTTTCTTTGAACTTTTTAATCTTAAACCTTTTGATTAAGTGTTAATTCAATCATTTCAGTTAATTTTGGCCAAATACTACTGACGTTAATGCTGGGCCATTTATATGGCAAGGTCGGCATTGATGTGGGCGACTTACGGAGCAGATTTCTGACAATCGCTCGGCTTCAACATATCTTTCCTCGCCTTGGCCTGTTTACCTACCCCTATTAGGTAGCCTGTATCACTTTCTTAGGGTAATAGTGGCTGCTACTATGGTTAGGCAAAGAAAACAAATTACATCGGTTGATATCTTTATATTAAGGGTTGAATAAGTATGTTTCTTTGTCCTCAAACAAGTCCCTAGATTGCGATCGCGAAAGTAACCTTCATTGCATAGGCAGCATAGGGGACCATCCGGTGCAACTCTTGAGCACTTGGAGTTCCGGGAGCAATCTAGCTGCGATCTACAGATAGGTTCACTCGGGTCCAAATGAAGGATGCTCTTGAATGCTCGGCAACCCAAATTGTGGAGCCGGACCTTGTACGCAGAAGGAATGCCGCCATCAACAAAGGTGCAACATCGGTTTAGATTGCCGGCGCATTGAGCCGCTCGGGCTTTGTCGATGTGTTCGAGGTCTCCAGTTAGCGGTGGCTGAGACTCGAGGAAGTGCAGTTGAGAGGAGACACGAGGAGCTGAGGAGAGCCTTTGAATAAAAAGATGAAGTTATTGTCGCAACCCCCCTGATCCTCCCGCGGACATGGAGGTTATGGCTTATTATTAAGACTTCGTTTGTTTCACGCAAAATGCAGCGTTTCTGAAATATATTTTTCAGGAAGTAATTTTCCAGAAAAAATGTTATTATTTTCCCGGTATTCGTTTGAAACCTGAAAATAAAGTGAAAATTATTTTTTGTTGTTTGGTAAGGAAAATTTTTTCCTCTACGTGTTTTTTTGAGTAATTTTATTTTTTAAATCAATTTTTTTAAAAAATATTTTAAAAAATCAATTTTCTTTTTTTAAATAATTGATTTTTTAATTATTAATTTTCTTTTCTTTTTATATTCTTCTTCTTCTTTGGTTGTTCGTCGGCCACATGATGGTCGGCGACCAGCCGAAGGCCAACTTTTGCTAGCTTGCCGATCTCGTGAGTGGTGAGCAGATTGACAAGCGGGGAGCTTAAGCTCACCAGCCTCTAGCCTCGCAAGATTGGCGTGCCTCGAGCTTGCCGCTCACCAAAGATCGGCAAGCGCTATGGTCTGAGCGCGAGGGCGAGCCTCAAGCTCACTAGCCTTTGCCGATTTGGCAAGTGGCGAGCAGCGAGCCTTGAGCTCATTGCTCGCTAGATATTAGCAAGCCACGCAAGGCCCAAGGCTGGTCTCACCACTGGCGAGCCTCGAGCTTGTTTGTGGCCGGTTGCCGACTGTAGCTATGCTGACGACCGGCCAAAGAAGAAGGTGGAAAAAAAGAAAAGGAAAAAGAAAAGAAAAAGAGAAAAAAGAAAAAAAAGAAAAAAGAAAAAAGAAAAAAGAAAAGGAAAAATAATTTAAAATTCAAATTATTAAAAAAGAAAACAAGAAAGCAGGGGGTTAATAGGTTATGAGAGGAGAGAGTGAGTAAGGAAAATGTTTTCTCCAATTTGAAAAGTGGAAAACATTTTCCCTTTTTTTAGAAGGCTTTTTTTTCTTGGTGGAAAACGATTTCTACAACTAGTTTATTTTCCGTGAAACGAACACCGGAAAATTAGGGAAATGTTTTCCCAAAAATTATTTTTCGCGAAATGAATGGACCCTAAATTTAGACTTAGTTCGGAGTCTCCCAAGCCCTCTTTTGGTCCGAATGAGGGAGGGGGAAGGGGCTGGGGTTGAACTTAGGCCCCATGCGTTTTTTTCTCTCTTTTTTAAAAAATTAATAATATTTTAATTTTTTTAATATTTACCTAAAGTTTGGTAAAATAAGGGAATATAAAATAAATATAGAACTTAGTTGATGCAAATAATATTAATGCTTATGTGATGTGAAAATCATTTTTTGTTAGGGCCAAATTGTTGCCTAATTTCCTATGCAATAACCCCTAAATATTTAGTCAAAATTTAGATGTCAACAGTTATTTCTCTTTGAAAGTGAGCTTTTAGAGGTTGCATTAAATGATAAATTGATATTTAAATTTTGTCCATGTATAGGTGATATCTTTTTTAGACCAGGTGCCCTATGCAAAATGGCAATATAGCATGATACATACTAAGGTGGATAACAAAATACATAGTTACTTATCAGTAGAGGTAGCAAAATGGGTCATAGACCCATATATGACCAATTTAAATCATAAATGGGTCATATATGGGTTACTTGTTTTTTGAAAAAGTTAGTAAAATGGGTTTAACAACTAAAGACTTAAAATAAATAGGTTTTAAGTGGGTCTTAAATGAGTTGGATTTAGAACCCATTTTTACCCAAAACCTCACAATCTCTCTCTTCTCTCTTTAACTTTACAAAAATATTTTTTTATAAAAACCAAAATTATAATAATTTTTTTATTTTTCTTTTCTTTTATTTTTTCTTTATTCTTCCTCCGGTCGCCGGCACGGCGACCAGCCAGGCGAGCCTCGAGCTCGCCAGAGTCGGGCGAGCTCAAGCTCGCCGGATCTGGTGAGGCGGAGGCCTTGCTGACGTTCGGCGAGGGGCAAGCTCGAGCTTGCCTGACATCGGCGAGCCTCGAGCAGGGCGAGCTCGAGGCTCGCCTGTGGCCAACCGCCGGCCGTCGTTGTGGCCGGCAACCAGCCAAAGAAGAAGAAGAACAAAAAAGAAAAAAAAGAAAAAAGAAAATTATATTTAAAAAATTAAAAATAATTTAAGATTTAATTTAAAAATATTAAAATAATAAAAATTCGATTTTTTAAAATAATTATTTTAAAAATTATAAAAATTGTCCATTAAATTTGTATTGTATAAAACTAGTTTAGCAATATCATTTTTTAAAAATATATATAATAAATAAGTTTTCTTAAGTTTAGTTAAATGGGTCGGGTATAAGTCGGGTTGGGTATGGGTCAAAAAATTTACATTAGACATAAATAAGTTATAAATGAGTTAATGGGTCAATTTGGGTCGGATCATTAATGACTTGATCTAAACCTAACTTGACCCACCCGTTTGACACCCACAACTCTACTTATCAGGAATATGGGGGTACAAACAAGAATCTTTTTGCAGGTATGAGGGTATCCCCTTACCTGGTGACATAGAGAACCCCTCTTCGGTCACCTGGCCAAGGAGCTACCTTTCCAAGACTCAAATATGTCTCCAGTCCACCCATGGGAGAAACGAATTGTTGCCTAGAGCCCAAAGCTATCTTGTATCACCTCAACCGTGAGGATTGGTTTTCCAAGGACCCGGGCCCATCTCCAGTCACATGTCAGAGCAATGAATTGTTACTAAAAACCCGGAGCTATATTCGGTCGCCTTCACAGTGAGGATTGCATTTCCAAGGCATGGACTTATCTCCGGTCACCTTTTTGAGCAACGAATTGGTGCCAATGACCCGGGACTATCTCCGATCACCTCAATGGTGAGGATTACCTTTCCAAGACCGGGGCTTTTATCTAGTCGCCTTTCAGAGTAATGACTTGTTGCCAAGGATCCAAAGCTATCTCTAGTTGCCTCGACGATGAGGGTTGCTTTTCCAGGGATTGAACTCATCTCCAGTCGTCTTTTGTAGCTATGAATTGTTGCTTAGTTAGTACTCGAACCTTTCTTTGAGTACTAATTGAGGAATATAACTTTTCTAGGCACATATTGACCTTTCTCAAGATATATACCTATTGAGTACCTAACCTTTCTAAAGGATATACCGATTTTCCTAGGGACACGTGTTTGTTGAGTACCTGACCTCAGGGCGAGTGCTGACCTTCATTGGGATGCACAATCAGGGACAAAATTTCTCGAGGGACAATTACAAGCATTGAAAGAGCACTTGGATCATTATATGGGCGCCGCACTCTACTCCTTCGCCTTATGTCGGTCATTGGAGGCAATGGAGCTATTAGTAGCGACGAAATTTGCATCGGCCATTGTAGCTAGCTGTGATCGGCGTCGGGGAGGTTTAGGACATATTTATTAACCATTTTATTTTCGAAAATAATTTTTACTTAGAAATGATTTTTTATTAATTTTGTTCCCAGAAACAATTTCTGAGTTTTGAAGACGCTTTGGTAACTGTCTAATATTTCTATTTTTCGGGATAGAAATGTGTTTAGTAGAATTCTTAATTTTTTTTTGTTTCTTTTAATTTTTAATATTTTTATTATGTTTTTCTCTTATTTCTTTTTCCTTTATCCTTTTCTCTTCTTCTCCTTCCTCCTTCTTTCTTGCTGGTCGCTGGCCACCGTCGCTGGAGCCTTGCTGGGTCACCACAAGCCTTGGCCTCGCTAGATTTGGGCGAGGTTGAGTCGGTGGCCAGGCAAGACAACCTCGCCAAACCTTGCCTAGTCGGTGGCGGCGGTTGTTGGCGGTTGTCGGCGGTGGCTAGTGGAGGAAGAAGAAGAGAAAAGGAGAAAAGAAAGAAAAAGAAAAAAGAGAAAAAAAGAAAAAATTGAACTTGATTATGAAATTGTTCATTGAAACAAGAAGTTATTATTTTTTTTTTACTTTTTGATTTTGTTTCAAATCTATTCTTAAGAACAAAAAAGTGGATTCTTGTTCTGGAACAAAAAAATTATTTGTTCTTTTTTTCTTCTAGGGAACAAAAATATAGAATCAATTGTCGGGGATAGGAGTTTTAGAGGTGATGCCAATTTAGCAACATTTCAAATCTTTTGTTTTTTTGGTGATATTTCAATGTTTTTTCTCCATTGTGATAAATACTTTCACTTTATGGGAGATTTTATTATATTAAGGAAATAAAAGAGATACATGTCGCCGATCATCTCATCAGGGATTCTATTTTTGAAATTTCCTTTAATATTCATTAATTATTGAAAGATCATATTGCGCTTTTACAAAATTCTATTTATATGAATCCGATTGAATTGTTATTAATATGATATCTACAAATATATATGTGCATCACGATATAATTTAAGTAGATATTCTTGCGATAAATCACGTATTGCTCCATTCTTTCCAATCTCGAGTCTCCTCAGTTAACCATCTGTTCTCATCTTGTACTCTTGATTACTCTATTAAACAACCCGCCCTCTTTTTTTCTTTTTTAAATAATATTCATGCCACCAATTGACGCTAAATAAAAGGGAAGGAAAGATATTTTTCAACGACAAATTTATTGGTTATTAGCAAGAAATAAAAATGGATTTAGAGTGGTTTCTCTCTTTCACCAATCAACGTTAATTAAAAATGTAAGTTTTTATTTATGTCAAATAAAGGAAAATCCGAATCTTCTTAATCTAGAGACTAGAGAGTGCTCAAATTGCAAGACTACGTTTGACGATCAAGATAAAATTCAGGATGGAATAAAATTTATCTTATCTTGTATTTAGTGCATGCTCAACATAGTATAAAGTCAACTATAAATAGGATATAGGCCGGATAAAATTATCCTATGAATGGAGTGAGATAAAAGTTAATAGGATTTCTAATATCCATGATACGAAAAAAATTTCTCAAATAAAAAACTTCTTACATTAACAAATTTAAAATTATATTTCAATATAAATAACGTTTGAATTTTAATATAAGATATTCAAAATAACAAAAAATAATATTTTATTTTTAATTTAATCATTCGAATTTAATCCTATCTTACAGTATAGAATTCAATATATAAACATATATTTATATTTATTACGTATTTTAGGTATATCGGTATAGTTTTTTATTAATAAAATTTTATCAGTGATGGAAGGGGAAGAAAGAAATAAAAAATATTATTTAAAAAAAGACAGGAAAATAAAATAAAAAATAAAAAATAAAGTTGATAAGAGTATTATGAGAGATATTTACCATCTCTTTCTATAAAATTTGTCATTAATTTATATTGATTTGACTTTTTGACCAAACTATATATATATATGATGTAAATATATTCAACTGTCACGTGTTGTCGAACTCGGTAATTTGACTATAAAATTTAACGAAAATTAACATATGATAAATTTGTCGCAAGTATATTAATTTGAGTCTTTTGAGGGTGAAAAAATTAGTTTTGGATAAATTTGTTATATATGTATCGGTTGGAGATTTTTTGTGATATTAGTCTATTTTTTTATTATAAAATCTTTGAATTTTTTTGGGCAGAAGAATAGCCCAAGTGCCATAACTTGGCACGGAGGGACACTTAAGTGCCATAACTTCAAAATGGTACACTTGAGTGCCAGTTTCGAAGTTAAATGGAACACTTAAGTGCTACTCCGGCGAAAATCCGGCCAAATGGCTGACGTGGCAACTTTCCGGCGAGTTTGGTCCAAACGGCGTCGTTTCGCTGACGTGGCGGAGAGAATACAAAAACGACGCCGTTTCGTGTAAATAATAATATAAAAATTAATTAAATTAGATTTAAACTTAATTTTATTTAAAATATTCAAAAAAATTAAGAAAAAAAAAGGGAGGGAGGTCAAACGGGGCGGCTGAGGGTTGAGCCCTCGTCGCCGTCGCCGGGAAGGGCCGGCGACGGAGGGGGGAGGGTCGGGGGGTCAGGCCCCCGGCCGACTGACGGCGAGGGCCGAGCCCTCGCCCGGATCGGCGAGCCCGACCGCCTTCGCGGCGAACCTCGCCGCCGCGCCGCCGGAAGGGGCGCGCGAGAGTGGAGGGTGGCGGGTCATGGGGCTGGCGAGGCCGGTCGGCTGAGCGGCCGGGCCCTCGCCGATTGGCGAGGGTCGCGCCCGCGCGATCTGGCGGCTCACAACCCTTGCCGTCGGTTGGCTAGGGGCCGGCGACCCCAGCCAACCCTCCCCCCTCTGTCGCCGGCCCTTCCCAGCGACGGCGGGGAGGCGGCGGCGGCGAGGGCTCAGCCCTCAGCCGCCCCGTTCGAACTCCCCCCACCTTTTTTTTTTCTTAATTTTTTCTTAATTTTTCTTAGTTTTTTTAATTTTTTGAATATTTTAAATAAAATTAAGTTTAAATCTAATTTAATTAGTTTTTATATTATTATTTACACGTAGACACGAAACGGCGTCGTTTTTGCATTTTCTCCGCCACGTCAGCGTGCAAAACGACGCCGTTTTGGACTAAACTCGCCGGAAAATTGCCACGTCAGCCATTTGGCCGGATTTTCGCCGAAGTGGCACTTAAGTGTTCCATTTTACTCCGATAGTGGCACTTAAGTATACCGTTTTAAAGTTATGGCACTTAAGTGTCCCTCCGTGCCAAGTTATGGCACTCCAAGTGTCCCATAGTCAATTTTTTTGATATGGCTGCATTGACACGTCTTTTTAATTAAGCTTTTCAATTGAAGGTTACTAAAGAGGAAGATTAAGATGAGGTCCCGAATCTCGATGATTTCGATTGGAAAATCAAATAGAAAAAGACGGAGCGATAGGAAAACTATATAATGAGGAAGCATTCACCGCCATGGAAGCTCCCTCCTTCAATTAGGGCTTTCGTTCTGACCCATCTGACTCCTCCCCGATTCGCAGGTAAAGAGCGTTCGCCAGGGATTTTCTTGAGCGGGATTCATAGGATCCTGTCGCTATCCTTCTCTCGGGGTTTTGGGGAATTTGGGGTTTTCAAAGGGTTGTGATTGTTCTTGTTGTTATTTTGTTTTTGGCTGCGTGCATGAATGCTTTTGTTATGTGCCGAAATTGTGTTTGAGAGAAAATCACGTCATTCAATCTCTATATCACACTGGAAAGGGCTGGGCAGGAATTGTGTGGAAAAACATAATTTTGATCTTATTTGGTATGAGCAATTATTTTTGCCACTGTGAACAGGAGGAATCGATAGGTTTTAGAGGCTTGGTTAAGAAAATATGTCCCGATAACACTGGCTGACGGCAGTGTCGCGAAAAAGATTGCGATGTCTGACATGCTCGACAATGTCAACAGATTTGAGCTATCTACTGGTACACTGTGAAGTGGAGAAAAAGAGTTGAAAGGGTTCTTTTGGATGTTAATTCGAAAGTAGTGTCTTCCTTGGAAACAGAGTATTATGTGTATTCCTGGGTTGCTTGTGTTTTCCATGTTATTGCTCCTACGAGATAATGTGGAAAGAGGTCTTCCGAATTACTTCCAAGCTGGGATTTTCCAGTTGTGTCTGAATTTAAAACTTCTTCATTTTTTTGGGTTATACGCCTATCACAAAAATCCTTCATCATGTGTAGTTTGGAGCTTGCGAGTTTTTACTTACAGAAGCAAAACAAGCTGGAGTGCAAATCACATGCACCAGGCCTACTACCGAATTAAGAAATGGACAAATCGGCTAGCCTACTTCTTGCTAAACTTGATTGTTATTACTCCTTTGTCCACCATCTAGCTGCTGGTTACCTAACATATCTAACTTGCATACTTTTACTTATGACGTGCATTTGACCCTTATGGGTTTCACTTTTTGCATGTTGACATGTCGGCTAATGGTGTTCAGATGAAATTGTCCTTTCCCAATATCATTACTTGACTATTTACCATTTTTAATAACAAGTTGTTTGCTGGTATTTCTTTCCTTCGATATTTGGAGATGCAGGTTAAACAAGAGCAATACAGAATTGTTCTGTCCATGCTCTAAGAATATAATCTGCATCATGGACTTCTGAAAATTATTTGGGGATGATGCACTCTGGCGAAGAAGACCAACATTGAAGTTTTTGTTCTTGATGATTATGATTTCTGATATAGGGTATGGAAATTGCAGGTTCGTATGGAAATGGAGTTTGAGCGTGACTTCGCCCTGGGTGCAGATCTGGACATATGCTCTATCGAAGCAGAGAAAATAAGGCAGATAAAAAGAATGGTATCTCGTAATTTGTTTTATTTTTTTCTTGTTGATACTTTGGTTTCTCCACAATCTGTGTGCTTGATGCTGGCTTATAGATTTTATATGTGGTGATTCTGGTGAATTTATTTAGTTAAGATGCTGAATCATTTAGGTGCAGGAACAGATTATCTATATGTTGTTAAACTTTAGCATCATAATTTGATGAACCATATAAAAATAGACGGTGGATTGTCTATGAGGAACTACTTATCTTGCATATTTGATGCTGCTGGTTAATGTAATGAGATTAGAATTTACAACGGAACTCAGAAATGCATTTGTAACTGGATAATAAATTGAGAAGGGATCAAAATAAAGTGCATAAATATGCAAGGCAAAAAGTTCAGGGGAGACTATTTGAAGCCTTTTCTGCTCCATCTAGTCTTCTTGTGTAAGAATCGGCTTTTTCCTGTACTATGCTTCAAATGCATTGTCATTGCAGAGTTCTGTTCCTATTTTCTTGAAAAACTGGTGTTTGAAGGCCTTTCGGAGATAGTTGGCTTAACAGTCCTCTTGATGTTTCTCGACCTCTCAGATGGAGCCCCTTTCGCTTCCCTGGTCGTGCTATTAAGTTTACTACTTGGTGTAGCAATGTTCTTGTATGTCATATTTACTGTGAAGTAGAAACTCAAGCTAGTGAGACTTATGGCTCTTAGTTATACCTTTGTTGGGATTTTCTTTCTTTTCATAGTTATGTTACTAAACCCATGTAATCCAACTTAATCGTTTAGATTTAACAGCGTACCTCTAAAATCTGATTTAAAGGACGATTGCACCCTGAATTTCGTCCATTCAATGTCTCCATTAAAAAAATGCACCGTGAAATTCCTTTTGCATCTGCCGAGTTGGTTTATCCATAAACAAGTGGTACTAGGTTAGGGCTGAGGCTCATGGATTTCTCTTGTAAAGCACTTTTGACCGAGGACTAAAATGACTGAACCATCGTGTATGTCTTTTGGGCAACATTAATATCGGAAATATTTTTGGTCCTTTCCTACATCGAGCATCCCCTTTGTTTCACGCCTTTTTTCTGAGGCTATCGAATTACATTTGGTTCTTTAGGTCACGCATCTTTCATTACGATGTTTGAACCTTGATTGATCTTTTCTTAGCAATCGCGCGTGGATAATTTATTCTTTCATACCAGCATTCGACATTCCTATGCATTTCAGTGGAAGGTGGTTGTTTTATACTTTCCCTTTAGTGAGATCAAATTATTTAGGCTGTCTGTTTCCACTTTCTCTTAGCAAATAGTTACTTATCAACTTTCCTGCCGATAGGAAATATGTTTTGGTAGATTTGAAAATTTGACACAAACTTTGATGATCACAAGTAACTCTATAGATTGATTTTAATATATGTTTTTAAGGATAGGTAGTGCTGTCTGAAATAAATGTGAAATCTCAAATGCTAGAAAGCAAAAAGTCTTAAAGTAAATGTTACTATTCAGGCTGAGATTGAGAAAGTGAAGAAGAGAAGGGAAGAGAGAGCCCGTGCAAAGGCTTGGCAAGAGGAGTTAAAGGTATGTTTGGTGCAGTCATCAGAGCAGCAACATTTTTTATTTTTTTTTGAATTGGTGATGGGCGTGAAACTCTACAAGTTTTAGTGTTACAGAGAGATGATTTCTATATTTCTGCTTTCTGCAGGCAATGCTAGCCAGAACGCGTGGTCGAGCAGATCTCGACATATTCTCTATCACAATGAAAAAGATGCAGAAAGAAAGAATGGTATCTTGTAATTTGGTTTTTTTTTTTCGTTGATACTTTGGTTTCTGCACAATTTGTGTGCTTCATGTTGGCTTATAGATTTTATGTGCGCTGATTCTGGTGAATTTATTTTGCTAAGATGCCGAATCATTTGGGTGCAGGAACAGATTATCTATATGTCGTTCAACTTTAGCATCATAATTTGATGGACCATATAAAAATAGACGGTGGATTGTCTATGAGGAACTTCTTATCTTGCATATTTGATGCTGCTGGTTAATGTAATGAGATTAGAATTTACAACGCAACTCAAAAATGCATTTGTGGCTGGATAATAACTTGAGGAGGGATCAAAGTAAAGTGCATAAATATGCAAGGCAAAAAGTTCAAGGAGACTATTTGAAGCCTTTCTTGCTCCATCTAGTCTTGTGTAAGAATTGGCTTTTTCCTGTACTATGCTTCAAATGCATTGTCATTGCAGAGTTCTGTTTTTATTTTCTTGAAAAATTGGTGTTCAAAGGCCTTTAGGAGATAGTTGGCTTAACAGTCCTCTTGATGTTTCTCGACCTCTCAGATGGAGCCCCTTTCGCTTCTCTGGTTATGCTATTAGGTTTACTACTTGAGTGCTCAGTGTAGTGATGTTCTTGTATGTCGTACTTACTATGAAGTAGAAACTTAAGCTAGTGAGACTTATGGCTTTTAGTTATACCTTTGTTGGGATTTTTTTTCTTTTCATAGTTATGCTACTAAACCCATGTAATCCAACTTAATTGTTTAGATTTAACAGCATACCTCTAAAATCTGATTTGAAGGACGATTGCATCCCGGTTTTCGTCCATTCAATGTCTCCACTTAAAAAATGCACCGTGAAACTCCTTTTGCATCTGCCTAGTTGGTTTATCCATAAGCAAGTGGTAGGTTAGGGCTGAGGCTTATGGATTTCTTATGTAAAGCACTCTTGACCGAAGACACAAATGACTGAACCATTATGTATGTCTTTTAGGCAACATTAATATCGGAAAGATATTGGGTCCTTTCCTACATCGATCATCCCCTTTGTTTCACACCTTTTCTCTGAGGCTATTGAATTGCATTTGGTTCTTTAGGTCATGCATCTTTCATTACAATGTTTGAACCTTGATTGATCTTTTCTTAGCAATCGGCATGGATAATTTATTCTTTCATAACAGCATTCGACATTCCTATGCATTTCAGTGGAAGGTGGTTGTTCCCTTTAGTGAGATCAAATTATTTAGGCTGTTTGTTTCCACTTTCTTTAAGCAAAAAGTTACTTATCAACTTTCCTGCCGATAGGAAAGAAATTTTGGTTAGATTTGAAAATTTGACACAAACTTTGATGGTCGCAAGTGACTCTATAGATTGATTTTAATATATGTTTTTAAGGATAGGTAGTGCTGTCTGAAATAAATGTGAAATCTCAAATGCTAGAAAGCAAAAAGTCTTAAAAGTAAATGTTACTATTCAGGCCGAGATTGAGAAAGTGAAGAAGAGAAGGGAAGAGACAGCCCGTGAAAAGGCTCGGCATGAGGAGTTAATGGTATGTTTGGTGCAATCAGCGAATCATGATTTTTTTTTTTTTTGGTTGAATTGGTGATGGGCGTGAAACTCTACGAGTTTTACTGGTACAAAGAGATTATTTCTATATTTCTGCTTCCTGCAGGCAATGCTAGCCAGAGCGCGTGCTCAAGCAGAGTTTCAAGATTGAGAGAAGAAAGAAGAGGAGGTATGGTTATCGGTTGTTCTGTATTTCAGGTTCCCCATCTCATGTGGACTAGTCTTCAGAGGCATCATTTTGACAATTGTTTTTCTCAATATGGTGAGTCTTTCGCACATTTTCTCTTGCAGTTTCATTTTTGCTCAAAGCAAAGTCAGGTTAGAGATCAGATTGCCTGAAGGGCGTGCACAAGCAGTTGATAGTCAATCTAACCTCAATGGTTCGAATGATCTGGATATTAAATTAAATGAACCTCACGTGGTCTTTGAGGTGAAAATTTAGTTTATTCTAATATTAAACTGCCTATTCTGACAGACATTGTGGTGTGTTTGCATGTTTATTTCAACTTAAAATGTCATCGATACAGTTGACGAGATTTTTCTTTTTCTATGGAAACCAGAGGTGAACACTCGCGACTTGTTTAGAATCTTTTCTGACACTGGGAATTGCCAATGGGATGTGGATTCCAACTTCTAAGCTTGAACTGGTTGTGTGATGACCGCTGGGGGATCGAATTTTGCATCATGGCATGTTCATTTAACAGTGGTAATGCTCGTTGAACAACCATTTTACTTACTAGCTCCGAGTAGTATGTTTTTTTCCTTGGCCAAGCTATTTTAGAATTGCGGATTGGAAATCGATACGGCTTGCGTTTACTTGCGTTAAATGTACAATGTTATTGATATTTTGCTTCCTAGGAATACGTGAGGCAGCTGCCCTTTAGTTATCCTTCATCGATTTGACAATAAAACCGGCTATTTTCATTAAGCAATGACATGTAAACCTTGATATCCTACTTTCATTAATAGCCTGTCCCTAGATCTTCTGGTACTCTTTTCAAGATAATTAAAGTGAGCTTGTTCTGGGTGATTTGCCTTTACTGTGGCTTGAGGTGATCGGCGATGGTGTTTTGTGGTGGTGGCGGTGGTGGTCGTTGATGACGTTGATTGGAGACACAGGTTGTTGGTAGCAATGATACTTGGCGATGAAATAGAACTAAGAGTGGTGAAGCCTGAGTTAATCCTGGGTTGCTTTAGTTCAGGTGTATATTTGTCTAAAGTTTTAGTAACCTGATTGTTAAGCTTTAGTAATTTGGTTATTAGGCTTGATATGAGGTAAGTCCGGGAATAATGAGCATGGGGAAGGATATTGTAGACGTCTTGAGATGGATATTAGTAAACATGGGCTCGTTTTGATTAAAGCATAATGCATCCAATGTCAGTCTTTGCTCCCCTATGTTCACAATATTAGTCTTGGATCTGCCAAAAGGATAACGCAAAACCTCATCGACCGACACTTGACCTTTTTCTTTTTCTTTATTCAGAGCGTGCATCATGATGCTAAACGAAAAGCAAGTTGCAGTCTTATCCACGTCTTCAATGCAACCGTCGAGTCAAAATTAAGTCCTGATTCGGGAATCGACTTGACTACATTTCTGCACCAAGGATTCCTTACTGTTACCTCGAACGATCTTAGCTCTTTTGAAAGCGTTACCTACGGTGGATTGATTAGTATCATCATCATTCCAATGCTTCAAATCCTTCCGGTGATTCAAACCTCAATGAGAAGTAAGTTTTGGGTATTTTGAAATAATAATTGTTAATAATTGGTTGGGAGGAACCGAACCTTAATCATTTTCATTTGATTCCATGTTTGGATGGGGTCTTTTCCTTGTCGGGTTGGGTCAGCTGCATCTACTCCCACTAGGCTGAGGCGCCACCCTTTAGCTTGTATGTTAGCAATTTGACTCAGTGGTCATTTTCGATCTCCATGGCATCGAAGAATTTCTCAACTTCCCGGAGCCAATCCAAAAAGTCCTCAATATTCAAGTTGCCATTGAAGGTTGGAAGGTCAACTTTCGATTGATATTGCTCGGGGTCTAGTCAACATCCCCCGTTCTGATGGCCTCCTTGAATAAGCCCATTTAGGAACTCGACATAGACTTGTTGCTTCTGTCGGGGTTTTGTCCCACATTCCATAAGTACTTTCGGGACTCGAGCGGCCTGAGCACATTCAGTCGAAAGATTACTAGGTATGGGTTGGTAAACAAACGCTGGATGATGACAAGTAAGTCCTAAAACCTCCATTCGGTTTGCTCTGCAAATTGGTAGAACTTAGCCCATGTAATAGGCTCATTTTCACGGCGCTCAATTGCAGGGAGATTATCATTGATGTTATTAGTCATGTCACAAAAGAAACCTACTCAGCTACCATATGATGCAGAGGAAGATATGCTTGGAAAAAGGATTTCAAAAGGCAGTGTTTATTTTCAATAATGAAGTGTGGATCGCAATGTTTTAAGTGTGTATTTGTAAGGAGGTTACCCTTTAAAAAATAATTATAATCAAATAACGAAATTATGGAAAAATATTAGTAAAGGAGAAAGTCTACAAAACACGTCTTGAACATTTGCAAAATATGTCCGAAATCTTTGATGGTCCGGAAATCAAGGAAGACATGATTTTGAGATCAAATATTGCCTAAATCGGTATAGCTCGTTTGCAACTTCAAAGCTCCTGCAATCTTCTTTGATTTGTGAGACCGCCTACTCTTATGGTGCTCAAAGATTTCTGTATAAGCATTTGCCCGTTGTTCCACGTCACTGCCTCCTTTCAAAGCTATATAAAAAAGTGTCCATCAGCTAAAACAATGCATTCACTACTTCAGCGTAGCCTTTTGTTTACTTGACGTTGATCATGAATCGAACAAGTAGACTAGACACGTACTGCAATTCGCCACGCTTTAGGGCAACTGCTCGTTAGGTATAAGATTCGTTGATCCTCCAACATTTAATCAAAGAAGCACAAGCCAATCTTTTAAACAACCAACTCTAAGCTGGTTGACAATTTCATGACGTCGAATGCATTCAACATTTTTAACTTTCAATTGTGATCAATACTGTTTTATGATAGTCGTGCCCGGTACGTTCATACCATCAGTGCATTCTTTATAACATTTTCCATTAGATGTGCTGGTTGCGATCTTGGAATCATATCTTCACTCGCTAAATTCGAATACTCTATCTCGTTTTCAAAACCTTGAGTGCAAAAGCCTAGGTTGTCACGTCCCAAAATCTTGAGCGTGCAAACAACTCTCAACGGTTGATTAAGTTGCGACCTTTCAAGAATCGCCGCCTACTCATTTCTTTTTTTAATCTTTTGATTAAATCTAAGTGGAAGTATTTAACATAATGAATAACATGGATAGTAAGCACGCATCATAAAATTTCCAAAAGCACATTTTTTTTTTTAATTTTTTAATTTTTATGGTCAACCTTAGGAAGTTAGTAATTTACAAGGCTATCTTGGAAGGCCACTTCCAAAATGACAAACATATAAAAAGGGTTAGAAAGATTGGGGTTAAAATACTCCTTTAACGGGGAGGCTAACCAAAAGTGATGCTAGGCATGCCCGTATCTTGGTATCTTGGTCCATCGAGGCCTCAAACCGCATGATCTGGTTTTCCATATTATGGACCCAAAAATATTTAAACAATAAGAGATGAGATAAAAATCTCAGTGAGTTAAGAGTTCAAGTCTCGATTAGGACGCAAATTTGTCTCGAAGGTAGCCCAACCACACAACGATACATAATCTTACCTTGTTTTGGTACACTCTTGCTTATTAGCACATCACATATGCCGATCTCAAAGCATTAAACAAAACCGATGATCAAAACACATTCATAATATTCCATGCATATTGCCATCTCACACGTTCTAATTATTACGACCCCTTAGGCCGCGACAAGAGTCCACAGTCTTCTGGTGAAACCGGGCATCATCTTGCCCCGTCATGCATGGTATCATTTAGAAACCCAGCCCAAACGGCATTCCATTAGGAGTATCAGTCCGGTCTCAATCGTGATTTAGCATGCGGACTCTCGCCAGGCATTCGATAAACATTGGGTATCATTTCTAAACTCCTGTCGGGTGACGAGTTTAATTAGGTGATCACTCAAGTACACCAACACTTAAGTCAATTTTATTTGTCATCAATTAACTCAATGTAAAAGAGTGCGTGCTCAAATAACAACTTCGGCAAATTTTACACTTAAAATTCTAATAAAATATTGGCACATGGTTACGTACTAAAAATCAACCCGCCAAACTTTGCAAACTTTCACTTTAAAATCCCATTGCCCATTTAACATGTAAAAACACGACGTCCAAACCCAACACTTCAAAATGTCATTTTCTTGTCAAATAAACTTTTTTTTAAAAATAAAATTTGAATTTATGATTTGACCAATTAATATCATGCAATAACAAGCTCAAATAATCAGAATTAAGCATAAATCCATCCAGAAAATCGAGTATAAAATTCTACTTAACGACTAACTCGTCATTAGTTTACATTAATCGTGACTAATTAAGCTAATTATGATTAATTAAACTAATTACAATTAATTAAGCTACTTGTGATTAATTAATCTAACCACGATTATTTAAGACTAACCGTTATTAATTAATCTAATCGTAATTACTTAAACTCATTGTACTTAACTTTAATATAAACCGTCCTTAATCATAGCTAAGACTAGACCATACTCATTTATCACAAACCACCATTAGCCTAAACTAAATTTACCCCCAAATGTAGTTAACTACCTGATCAAGAATTATGAGTTAACTTATTGTTTTTTGATGGTGATGAACTCACGGTGACGGTGGTGCGATGGCGTCGAAAATATGGTGTTCCTGGCTTGAATGAGGACTCAAACGGCGGCAACGAAGCCACTTGAGGCTCACGGCCACCAAGGGGGAGGGTGCTCGGCTTAGGTGGTGGTGGCTCGGGTTGATGGCAAGTGATGACAGCATGGGTGGTGGCAAAGGATGGCGTGGGCGGATGAGCTTGCGGCAATGGCTCGGCAAGTTTGAGGGCGCATGGCAAGGGCTTGAGAGGCGGTGGCTTGTGGTGGTGGCCCAGTGATGAATGGTGGACAACGGCGCGGTGAGAAGGATGGCGGCAACTGTGGTGGTGAAAAGGGGGTGGTGGCGATGGTGAATGGTGGTGAAAATGGGAAGAAGAAGAAGAAGATAAGGGGATGAAGAAGATGAAAAATGAAGGAGAATGGGGAGGGGGAGTACTCGGCTGAAGGGGGAAAGGCGTGAGGGGGGAAGAAGAGAGATTTTCTTAAGATTTTTCCCAAAAATCTCATCATGACCCATCTAATATTTCCCAAAATCCTCCTAGCCTAGCATTTTGTCCCCTCATTTTTTTTTTCAATTTCATAAAAACCAAGCTTTTTGGCCAAGATTTACAACTTTGCCATTGGGCTCGCTTGGTTGAATGGGCTTGGTTTGGCCCACTTGAGCCTCCTTGGCCGACCAAACGGGAGTGAGGCTTGATGGCCCTCACTTGGCTCGGCTTGTCCTTTCGACATTCAATTCCTGATCGATTAACCATTTAAAAAAAAAAAAAACTTGCCAATAATTTGATGGACAATGAGGCGACGTCAATAAGTTAGTCTTGATATCCTTGAAAGTTTGATATTCAAAATCAAATTCAAATATGACTTTAGTATGACTTAAAACTATTGGGTGCCTTTTAGGGATTTTCGTGTGGTTCACTCGTCATCGATAATTTACGATCTCCATTTGTGCCTTTTCGAATCATGACTGACCTTCGGTTGTCATGTAATCATGATGGTTCAATTACGTACCATAAGTACAAGATCAATAAGAAATTGATTTATGGTTGTTTGATGCAAGAATCGCAATCGTGTAGAACCACTCGCGAACCGACTACGTATTTCTATTGAATCAATTTATATATGTTCGTTAATTGATTTATAATAGTGTATTATTGATCCTTATCGATCCTTATGGTCGAGCGATCGATCCCTAATTGAATTCTTTGGATTTTCGCTTTTTAACCCCTTTATCATGAGTGGTCGGTTCATAATAAATTAACTATTAGTGTATTGATGAAATAATCATTTCATATATTTCCAAAAAGGGGCCAAATTTTAGGATATCATAACTCTTGCCCTCTTACAAAAATTTTGTCCTCGAAATTTAAATTATTACAATATTTCCTCAAAAAGGCGGGGATGCTAACGCCTCATCATTTCTTCGCTTTCCCACGTGGCTCCCTCTGTTCCATGGTGTGCCAAACCACTTTGACTAAGTGAATTGTTTTACTACGTACTTGCTCATTTCGATCCACTATTTAAACTAGTTTTTCCATGTAGCACATCCTATCGTCCACATCTATTTCCTCAAAATTTAGTACGTGGATCGGATCAAGTTCATACTTCCTTAGTATCGACAAGGGAAAGATGTCATGCACTTGAGCAAATCTCGAAGGCACGCAAGACAATATGCTAGAGTCCCAATCTGCTCTAAAATCTCGAAGGAGCAAGCAAACCTCAAACTCAACTTTGCCAAAACGTGTCGGTCACACTTTGAGAAATACGTATTCACCCACTTGAAATTCCAAAGCTCTACGCCGTTTATCTGCATAATTCTTCTAATGGCTTTGAACTGTCTTAAGCCTTTTTTGAATGACCTTGACGGCATCCACTGACTGCTAAACCAACTCAGGACCTATAATCTTGTGTTCTCCAATTTTGTTCCAATAGACAGGAGTTTTGCAGGCCCTGCCATACAATACTTCAAACGGCGCATCTTAATGCTTTGCTGATAACTGTTGTTGTAGGCAAACTCAACCAGATGAAGTTATTCCTCCTAGCTTTCTTTGAAATCAAATACGCAAGCTCGCAAAATCTCCTCGAGTGTTTGAATAGCCTTTTCAAACTAGCCATCCGTCTGCGGATGAAAGGTTGTGCTATATTGCAGCTTCATTCCTAAGTAGTTTGAAAACTTTTCCAAAAAGCTACTGTAAACTTAGGGTCTCGATTTGATGTGATCGTTACTGGCGCTCCATGAAGGTGAACAACTTGTCGCACATACAATGTGCAGACTTTGTTAACTTGTTAACCACGACCCAAATGGAATTGTTATCTTGCTGACTCCTCAGTAATCCCATCATAAAATCCATTATAATATGTTTCCATTTTCACTTGAGAATCTCAAGAGATTGCAAAAGTCTAGTTGGCTTGCAATGCTGTGTCTTCACTTATTGGCACGTCAAACACTTGGCAACATGTTTGGCGATATATACCTTCATTTTGTTCTACTAATAATACAAGCGTAAATTCTGATAATCTTTGTGTTGCCTAGATTGGATTCCCATAAAATTTCTTCTTTAAGCTTCGCGTTGTTGGGCACGCACAACTATCCATGAAACTTTAATATTCCGTCCTTAGTTACTTGAAAGCTAGCTTTTCTCTTTTTTGCATTT
Source organism: Eucalyptus pauciflora (assembly GCA_007663325.1). Taxonomy (NCBI): domain Eukaryota; kingdom Viridiplantae; phylum Streptophyta; class Magnoliopsida; order Myrtales; family Myrtaceae; genus Eucalyptus; species Eucalyptus pauciflora. Next base: position 350,426 of record VMYD01000288.1, read on the forward strand.
TCTTGCAGAATCTTTTAGATCTCAGTAACCATTTATTATAGCGTAATCATGTAACATGTAAAAACACGGCGTCCAAACCTGACACCTCAAAATATGCTATTTTCTTGCCAAATAAGCCTTCTTTGAAAATAGCATTTAAACTCATGATTTAAGCAATCAACATCATGGCATAACAAGCTCGAATAATCAGAATAAAGCATAAATCCATATAGAAAATCAAGCATAAACTTCTACTTAACGACTAATTTGTCATTAATTTACACTAGTCGCGATTAATTAAGCTAATTGTGATTAATTAGGCTAACTGTGATTAATTAAGCCAAATACAATTAATTAAAATAATTACGATTAATTAAGCTAATTGTGATTAATTAAACTAACAATGCTTAATTAATCTAATCATGATTAATTAAGACTGACTGTCATTAATTAATCTAACTATAATTACTTAAACTTATCATACTTAACTTTAATCTAAACCGTCCTTAATTATTTTTAAGGCTAAACCATACTAATTTATCACTAACCACCATTAGCCTAAATTAAACTTACCCTTAAATGCAATTAGCTGCCTAATTAAGGATTATGAATTAACTCACTGTTTTCTGATGTTGATGAACTCACAACGATGACGACGTGACAATGTCCAGAACATGGCATTCAAGAAGTTGAACGGGGACTCCAATGGCGACAACGAAGCCACTTCAGGCTCACGGCCACCAATGGGGAGGCTCCTTGGCTTGGGTAGTGGCAGGTCGGGTGGACGGCGAATGATGACGGTAGAGGCGGCGGCAAAGGATGGCGCGAGCGGATGGGCTTCTAGTGATGGCTCGGCAAGTTTGAGGGCACACGGTAAGGGCTTGAGAGGCAATGGCTTGCGATGGTGGTTGGCAATGAACGGCAGACAATGGCACAGTGAGAAGGATGGTGGCAACGACGGCGGTGGTGAAAATGGGGTGGTGGTGGCGGCGAATGGTGATGGTAATGAAAATGGGAAGAAGAAGAAGAAGAGAAGGAGATGAATATGAAAAATGAAAGAATGGGGAGGGTGAGTCCTTGGCTGAAGGGGGAAAGGCATGGGGGGGTGGGGAGAGAGAGAGAGATTTTCTTTAGATTTTTTTTCAAAAATCTCATCATAAACCCCAACTAATATCCCCTAAAATCCCCCTAGCTTAGCATTTTGTCCCCTCATTTTCATTTTGTTTTCAATTTCTTAAAAACTAAGCTTTTTGGCCAGGATTTACAATTTTGCCATTGGGCTTGCTTGGTTAAATGGATTTGAAAAGAGCTTGGCTTGGCCCACTTGGGCCTCCTTAATCAACTCACATGGACGTGAGGCCCAATAGTCCTCCTTTGGCCTGGCTTGTCTTTCTAATGTGAAATTCCTGATCGATTCACCATTTTCCAAAAATTTTAAACTTGTCGATAATTTGATGGACAATGAGGCGATGTCCAATAAATTAGTCTTGACATCCTCGGAAGTTCAATGTATCAAATTAAATTTTATGATTAAAATCAATCAAATGTGACTTTAGTACGACCTAAACTATCAAGTGGTTTTTAGGGGTTTTCACGCGGTTGACCCGTGGTCCATAATTTTTTAGCCATGTTTCTGCATCTTCGAATTGTGAATGACCCTCGGTTGTCATGTAATCATGATGGTTCAATTATGTACTCTGAGTACAAGATCAATAGGAAATCGGTCTATCTTCATTTAACGCAAGTATCGTAATCGTGCGGAATCACCTGTGAACCAACTACAGTCCTAGGAAATCGGTTTATCATCTATCAAATTGATTTATATCTATTCACTAATTAACTTATAACAATGTAATATTGACCCTTATTGATCCTTATGGTCGAGCGGTCGACCCCGATTTAACTCCTTTGTAGCCTTGCCCAATAGATTAGTTAACTCATAAGTGATTAGTTTAGAGTAAATTAACTATCAATGCATTGATAAAATAACTATTTTATATATTTTCAAAAATGGTCAAATTTTGGGATATCACATAGGTAACTTTGAGTGAAAAATCTAGGTTTTCTAAACCCTGAGCTAAAACCTTAGACATTTCTAAAACCTGAGTCAAAACCTTAGGTAATCCCCAGATCCTTAAGTGTAGAACCTTAAAATGTTGCATCAAAATCTCAAGCATTCTCTCTAAAGGATACAAGAACTCCCCAAATGTCGTAGTATCCCCTTCAACCCCCAAATGGGGTGGTTTCTCGATCAACCCCGCAAGTGGAGTGGTATTCTTCATCCTTTAGTATAGCTATTATAGAACTAGCTTGCTGGTTGCAATCCAAATTGTCTCTATTTGGTCAGGACCATTTCTACCTTGTAAGACCTTTTCTTCAGTCAAAGACAATTTTTATAAGGTAAGACCTTTGCTTTGGTTATAGGCCATTTTTATATTATAAGGCAGTTGTTCTTAGGTCAAGACCATTTTCAGCTTTAAAACTAAATTGATTAAAAGAAGAAGAAGATTTGGAAATGAATTGACATAATTATAATAGGGTTATGATTTTTTTTTTTTGGTAATTTTTCTGACATACCTGATAACTCATTGCATTTTTTTATAACTCATATGCACATCAAACTTTAATGACTTTCCCATTAATAGGCGAGATTTTCCTTTTTTTTTTTAAGCCGATGATCATCAAGGGGCAAGGATCCGCTCCCCGATGATCGTTAGGGACACTCGTCGGGATAATAAGAGACTCAAGAATCACCACATATGAAGTAATGTTAGAGAAAAAAAAATCTGAAGTATTGGGGATTAAGCCTTGACATGTTTCCAATTTGGGATGGTTTAAAAGTGATTTTAGACATGTTTTTAGTTGAGATACACGAGCGACGATCATTTGAATAACAAAGGCTAAATCCCATTTAGTTCAACTTGTTACACAAATTTGGATAATTTAAATTGCTTTAATGTTAAATTGATTTCACTTTTAGGCTTTGTTTGTTTTGCGAAAAATTATTGATTTGAAATATATTTTCTGAATAATAACTTGTATCATTTTGAAATAATTAGTAAACGGAATATGTGTTCATCATCAATAACAATTTATGCCAAAATATTTTCGTAAATGACAAAATATATTTTTCGTTCATTTATTTTTATAGGTGATATGAATGATCATTTTTAGTAAATCATTCATTTTAGATGAAACAAATGGATCCTTAGAGTGATCCTAAGAGTAACCGATTTTTATTGGTAATTCTAAAATTGAGTAGATTTGTTTGTTTGATAAACCGGGACCAGGTCCCGCTCTCCCTATTTTCTCTTCGCTGGGCCCGGCCCTTTATTCCTCTTTCGGCCCAGATTCCCCCTTTCCTTTCATCTCCCAGCCCAGCCCAGCCCAGCCCAACTTCCTCTCCTTCCTCACACGCTCGCTGAAGCTCGCACGGGTCGTCGCTTCGCTCGTACAAGAGAGAGATCAGCAACGACGGGAGGCGGTGAGCGACGAGCGCCCCGGTGTCTCGTAACCGCCCGAACAAAAAGGCGTGAACCTGGAGAATATGCAAGGAGAAAGAGACAGCACGCAGAGAGAGAGAGAGAGAGAGAGAGAGAGAGAGAGAGCCGGAGGAGGCCGGAGGAGGTTCGCTCGCGCTCGCATTCCGATTCCGTCGTCGACGATCTCCGGCCAGCTAGACACCAATGCACGTCTGCGGTGAGTCCTCTTTTACGCACCTCCGAGGATCCGAGCTCGGCGACGCTGGGGCGGCCGGCCGTCGGCCGATTCGACCGGGGCGGAGGATCCTTGTTCTTCGTTTCTTCCTGTATTGGTTCGCGTTCGGGCCTCGAACGGCGAGTTTTGCTCCTCTGTCTGTCTGTCTGTCGATGCATGTCACATGGTCGGTGAAATGCCTGAACTAGATTTGTATCGGTATTCTCCCGTTCTCGTTCGTTCCTGCGTGCTTGATGATCGTTGGGCATGTTCTTGCGGATTTTCATTGCATTCTCTGCCTCAGTTGTGACTGGCTCGTTGCGGTTTTTCCGGCCGACCAAGGAGCGACGTCCCGATCCTGAGGATTAGCGACATTAGTAAGTGGAGTCCATGGCCGCCGGTGGTGAGGTTTGGCCGGGCTCGACGTCGTCACCGGTCTGGTCGGGCAAGACAAGCGGCTCGGGTGTGGGCCGGTCGAGACTTAGGGTTTTCTTGGGGCCTTGGGGTTGGGCTAGCCGAATAACAGGAAAGAGGTGGTCGACTGGGCTTGGAGTTTTAGAAATTGGTGGGGCCTTGACCTTTTAGTGCAATTGGTGCCTTGCTTGCTTGTGCGTTGGTTGTTTCGCATGTCTAATTTGCGTATTTAATCACGAGTGTGAATGTTTAGATGCACATGCTATATTTTGACGTTAACGCACTGTGAACTACAAATATTGCTGAGGTTGAAATGAGAGCTTGTACTCACCATTCCTTAAGTTTCTGTGCTGCTTTTGGTTGGATATTGGAATTGTAAAGAATCTTTTCCATGTCGTTCCTGCTCAAGAGAGCCCTTGTTTTAGTTTGTCATGCGCGGAATTTGTTCGCATTGAAATCATCTATTGGATTGGATAGGAGCTTTGAATTTGCATGATTTGAACTTTTTGGGAAATTGTGTTAGCTTGTTAAGTCTGCCCAAAGTTGTCTAATGTTTATTTAGTTTCCTTCTGTCAGCTTTGACTGTTGAGTACTTGCTAGAGCCATGGATAAAAGACGAGCTCTTGTGATAATTGGGCCCGATAACTCTAAGGGAGAGTTTCATGTTGGTAGATGTGAAAGATTGTGTGATCTCCTAATCCCTTACTCCATCACATACTTGGCTTCCTTCCATCGAAAAAACTCATCATCAGAACAAGTGTCTTGTCGAGTAGGTGGAGGTCCTTGTGGGTATCTTTTCCTAATCTCGTGTTCGATGAGTTGAGGTTTCCGATATAAGGTGTTTTTTGCAATACGTGGATTGGGCATTGTCTTGTCATGATTTATCCCCTGTGAAATCCTTTTCTTTAGAGTGTTCCATGCATCAAAACGCATCTTCCATATACTCTTAGATAAACTTTGCTATAGATCGCAAGGTTCAAACTCTTGAAGTGAGTTTTGATTTGCTGACAAATCCGAATATCAGTATTGTGGTACTTTCATGCGTGTTTAGGAGTGCGTGTTTAGGAGCGAAACCTTGACAGAGTTCCATCTGGGAATGGAGGGCCCTATCATGCTTCGTTCTTCCATTTGCCTTCCAAAAGTTATGTACGTCTTAGGAATGATAGGAGGTTGAGGTGAGAGAAGACTGGGAAGGAATTGATCTCTTGAAAATAGATCCAGAGAACACTAATTAGACTAACAAAGTATAATGCAATGCTTTGACCCAAAATACAAAAAATAAGATTAATATTATACTTCAAGAATGTAGTAATGCAGAAAAAGAAGACAGATCATTTAGAAGCTTATGTGCGCGGGAAACATAAATCCCCTTGGCCGGACCACTCAAAATCAAATAAGCGTCACGTAGCATAGAAGCATCGCGTATCGCACACTCAGACAAGTGCCCACATCGAAAGCCTGCTTTCAGTTCCTTGTCTTGAGGACTTGAGTCTTTGGAATTGTTGGCATCTCAAAATCCTTACTGTTTCAACTCTGAATCTATCGAGCTTGTTTATCGAGCAAAGGCAATTGTCTATAGATATCAGAAGCATTTGCTCACTGTTGATTCGTGCACCTAAGCTCAAGCTCTTTAGCTATATTGGTGGGCTGTGCAATACATGATGCTTCTGTGCTACGCTCATTTGGTTTTGGGTGGTCCGGCCAAGAGTATTTATGCTTCTCGCGCACATAAGCTTCTAAAGGATCTGTTTGCTATGAAACGTATTTTTTTGCAATACTATATTCTTGAGGTATAATATCAATCTTAATTCTTGTATTTTGGGTCGAAGCATTGCATTATGCTTTGTCAGTCTAATTAGTGTTCTCTAGATCTATTTTTAGGAGATCAGTTTCTTTCTAATCTTCTCTCGCCTCAACCTCTTGTCATTCCACTAAGACGTAAGATCTATAACTTTGGAAGACAAATGGAAGAATGAAGCATGACAGGGTCTTCCATTCCCAGATGGAACTCTGTCAAGGTTTCGCTCCTAAACACACATGAAGGTACTGTAATACTGATATCCGGATTTGTCGGCAAATCAAAGCTCACTTCAAGAGTTTGAACCTTGTGATTTATGGTAAAGTTTATCTAAGAGTATATGGAAGATGCGTTTTGATGCATGGAACACTTTAGAGTAAAATTTTCACAGGGGATAAATCACGACAAGACAATACCCAATTCACGTATTGTAAAAAGCGCATTCTATCGGAGAACCTTCACTAATCGAACACGAGATTGGGAAGGGATGCCCACAAGGACCTCCACCTACTCGACAATTGTCATGATGAGTTCTTTCAATGGAAGGAAGCCAAGTATGTGATGGAGTAAGGGATTAGATCACACAATCTTTCACATCTACCAACATGAAAGTTAGATTCCCCATCACTCCTTGCAATGCTCAACAACTGTCCTTGTTTGGTCAGCCTTTTGTTTTGTGTGGTAACTATTCTGTCCTTCTTACTGTTTCCTCTTACTGAATCTTGTGATCAAATGCGGAAGTTGATTGTTATGTAATTGTCAATTAGGGCTTGGTTTTGGACTCCAAAAACGATGAAGGAATATTGGACCCGGCGCCCAAGTGCATCCAATCGTTGCTCAAGTTCATCATGATTGAAGAATTTGATGCCATTGATGACCAACTCTTAGCCGTGACGATCATACTTAGGGCTGCCCAAGTTTTGTGGAGGCTTCACATAATTTGCTCAGAGCAGAGGTCAGGGTCTTCTGTGGTAGACCTTTTGGAAAGCGTTCAGCTCCTTCCTAGGAGCTCAGATCAATGTTTCATTTCGCTGTCCCCCTATGACTTTTAGCACATTCAGTCAGTTGATGAGACTCTTGAGATAGTTAGACTACCGCTTCTTGAGAAGCTATACCTTGATAACAACAAGCTATTAGTTTTGCCACCTGAACTTGGTGAGCTGAAAAATTTGAGAGTTCTCAGGGCTGACAACAATGTACTGATTTCTGTACCTGGTAAGGAGGGAGGATTTTTCTCTTACATGTTCTGAATGGTAAAATTCATTACAAAGAACATAAGGTGATCTTCTGGCTCATCATTAGTCATTTTGGTTGTTCACTGTAAGCTGTAGAATTGTGACAATACATGGAACTCGCAACGTTGTTGTTAGAGCACAACAAGCTTGTTCATGGCCTCTTCTTGATTTCAGGACAGTTTATCTGCAAATTCATGCACCTGACTACTTCATGCTTTTGTTTCCTTCTCTTGATATGAGAACAACTACTATTTCTTTGCGTGTGACATTGCAACTTGAATTAATCTAATGTGGCCCTTCAGTTTAAGTGCAGGGCTATGGCTGAACTATGAGTTCTTAGACTATTTGGGAATCCTCAAGTTCCTTCCTGAAATTTTACCACTAAACAATCTTCACCATTTGTCTTTGGCAAATATTAGGATCGTGGCAGATGAAAACCTAAAGATCAGTGAATTGTATGCTCTCATTGTACATACTTATCTTTGTGATGTGAGAAGAAATAGATATGTCCCGTCCAATTGGAGGGTGGATGTCCTTTAATCGGAGATTGGAGAGGAACATCAAGTAAATTTGGTGTATCATACTGGATCATGGAATCCATGGCAGTTTCCATATAATCTAGGGTTATATATGCAGATCTTTTCTCTATAACGGTTCTGAGTGTAAGCCTATTGAAATTGTTGAGCATCTTAGGTGTCGCATTGACTGGCTTTGCAGCCTAGTTCGGAATATGTGAAGGATATCGTTCCGGCACATAAATAAAGAGGAGGAAGAAAGGGCCGGCTTCTATATGCGAGTAGAATTTTTCAGTTCTACTTGCAAACTATTCTTTATGTGAAGATATGGACATGTTTTCTTGATGGATAGCGAGGCCCTATGTGGAAGGGGGACAGTCGATAGAATCCGATTGTGGTGGCTGCCGACAAGACTAAAAAGCCTTCGAGAGAACTCTGGAAGCTTGTGAAGAAGGGGTACTGCCAGTTTAAATGACGTTTTCATAGGCAGGTACCGACCTTCATGGAAGATCCCAATTTGTCACGATGTCTATGCATCACCGATTCCTTCGTGATTTGAGAGCAGAAGGACAGAGTGTGCGCGTGCTTTTGGGATTCCACTGCTTTGTCGTCCCTAGAGCTTATTGGTATGGTATGCAATACTCTCAGGGCAGGCAATTTTGCGGCATCAATAAGGAGACAACCATAGTTGGAGGAGCAATGAGCTTGAGCATGTTATTTCGGCTGAAATTAAAATGGAAAAAAAAATTGCTTAGAAGTGAAGGAGCTGATGTGATCATAAGATTGTAAAGGGAAATGGCACAAATGATTTTTAATCTTTGGTTTAATAGACAATGTGGTTTCTGAACTTTTAATTTGCTCGATTTAGTCTCTAAACTTTGGCTCAATGTGCAATGTCATCCCTAAATATTAAATTCCTTTAATGTGACTCTTGAACTATTAGTAAAAGATCGATTTAGTCTTTCAACTATATGAAGATATCAATTATTGTTCTTTCGGTAATTCAAGTTAATGGAATCTTTGTGTGGCTTCCAATATGTTATATTTGAACGGTGGATCTTAAAAAAGGTTATGCATGGATTGTCCACCTATATCGTTCGTCTCAAATCAAGGAAAGAAATTGGCATGTGTAATATTTGAAGTTCATCATTTGCTTCTTTCCTTTTCTAAAGTAAATGGATTAAATGATAGACATGCCGACTCATCATTCTTAATTCTTAAGCATGTCATTTGAGCCAATAGAAAAACCACGTTGAAAATTTATTACTAGTTCGGAAATCACATTTCACATATAAAAAATTCAGAGACAAAATTACATATCAAATCAAAATTCATGCATCGTTTATGTTGTCACCTCTTATTGAGACAAGGCAGTCTCCTCCCATTCTTCATTTCAGCACAAAAAGCGTGGGTAAAATGATTTGCGTCGCAAGCTCAATGGTGTTTAATCAAATCACAACCCTACTACGACAAACTCATTATGATGTTTCGCAAAGTGAAGTACACATTAGTGGTCCACTCATTGCATGAGAATACATGTGTTTTTTTTTTTTTTTTGAGAGAGAGAGAGATATGTAAAAGAAGGAAGCGTGTATTAGGAATTTTTTGGATTATGCAGCATGACTGGCTTACTACACTGGCAAATCATTAAAAGGTTTATGATTAAATTGATAAATCGTCAAAATGTTTAAGACTAAATTAGCATAAGTAAATAATTTAGGATTGAATTGGTCATTTTATAATAAGTTCAAGAATTTTTTCTGAATCCATTTATATGGTCGCTGGCCAAGCCCATCCTTACCCAATGATTTCTAATCAATATCCACTGGTTCAAAGCCCTAAAGTGCATTGGTTTTTGTCCAACATTTCAAGCTTGATCCATCGAGTCTGTCACAAAAATCAGTCAGCTCGAATCATGGGTCAGGCTTGGGCACACTATGCAGTCGCATGGAAACGATAAATATATAGTCATCGCTCGTCTGTTTTGACTGAAATTTGTAGTGGAGTGAGCTAATATGTAGATTACCGTTATGTAAAATTTTCAGGCCAAACGGACATTAGAAACTCCCACTTTGATGCCTTCAGATCACCATTTATGAACTGCCTGCCTCGTGTAAGGATCAATTGATAACTTCGATTAATGCGAATTTGGGAAATTGTAACTTTTTGGATTAAGCCATGGGTCACATACCATTAGAAGAAGGGCTCATGCCACAAAAAGCAACATATTGGTACACCGATGCCATATTTATCCCAAATTAATTTGTATATAATAAAAACTTTCAAACTAGTAAATATGTGTCACATTTATTATAAACTGATTTCTTATATAACAAAAAATCCCCAACTAATATACTCATGCCATATTTACCTTAAATTGATGCACTCATGCGCCATTTACCAGAAAACAAAAAAACAAAAAAACAAATCCATATCTACCACTATTTGGAGTAAATATGGTGCATGTATACCAGTTTGGGACGTGGTATGACTGTACTAATTTAGAGTTCTTTTTTATGAAATAAAATTAGTTTGGGGGTGAATATGGCACTTATATTAGTTTGGGAGTTTTTTGTGAAAAAAAAAATTAGTTTAGGGTAAATGTGTTATGGGTATATCGGTTTAGAGTTTTTGATGGTATTAGCCAATAAAAAGTTAAGGGGAAAAGTACAAAAAAAGTCCTAAACCTATTGCATTGGTACCAATTCAGTCCTAAACTTTTCAATTAGACCAATTCAATCCTAAACCTTTTACTATTGGTACCAATTCATTCCATCTAGCCAATTTTGGCCGGCCGACGATGACGTGGACGTCGGCCGGTGGCCGGATGTTGACGTAGAATTTTAATTATTTTTCGAATTTTTTAATTTTTTAAATAATTTTTTTCTTTTTTCTTTCCTTTTTCCCTTTTTTTTTTGGCCTTCTTCCTAGCGTGGCCAGCGAGCCTTCGGTGAGGCTCGCCGGCCACAGGGCGAGGGCCGCGAAGCCCTCGCCCGACCTCTCCCAAGGCCGCCGGCGAGGCGGCTTCGCCTGGATTTGGGCGAGGCCAGCCTGCAAAAGAACCCGAAAGCGAGAAAAAGAAAGCAAGCCCGTTTGAGTCCTGGTGTGGGTTCGATCTGCCCTTGTGAGCTCTGGCACCATTTGTTTAGGAAGAAGGCCAAAAAAAAAAAAGAAAAAAGAAAAACAATTATTAAAAAATTATTTAAAAAATATTTAAAAATATTTAAAAATATTTAAAAAATTCGAAAAAATAATTAAAAATCATAAAAAATTCTACGTCAGCATCCGGCCACCGGCCGACGTCCACGTCAGCGTCGGCCGGCCAAAATTGGCCGGATGGACTGAATTGGTACCAATAGTAAAAGGTTTAGGACTGAATTGGTCAAATTGAAAAGTTTAGGACTGAATTAGTACCAATGCAATAGGTTTAGCACTTTTTTGGTACTTTTCCCAAAAGTTAAGAGTCAAAGATATTCATTGGCAATACTTAAGCTTGCAAATTTCCAAGTTTGTTTGAGCCTTGAACCAAGCAGGAGAAGCTGCAACAAATTAAAAAAAGAAAAAGGTTGAGTCCTGGTGTGGGTTCGATCTGCCCGTGAGCTCTAGCACCTTTGTTGATCAAAGTTTTTGCCGTCGAGTCTAATATGATAACTTAGAATGCTCTATTACTGCGTGCAAAAGAAATGCAATGAGAAATGTGAATGCATGATGACGCTATGTCAGTGTTTTTAGTTAGGGGTCGAATTTTGCCATTATTAACATATTCGATACTTAATCTCTATGAAATGTATATGTGATGCCTATCTCTTGACATAGGGTCCAAGATACTAAGACTACAATGTCCCTAGTTTCTAATTGTAGAGATGTGCTGATAAAAATGTCAATGCAAAATGGCGCGCAATTGCAGTTTTTGCTGGGGGGGTCAAATTTTGTCGTTTGACAGAGAATTTGATCCTTGAAAATTTCAAATGCATGAATAATCTTTTAGAAGAAAATTTAACTATCAAATCCTCTTTAAAAAGAAGCTCTAACACCTTGCTTCTGCTTACAGATGTTCTGAACTTTTGTGCGTCCTTGCCCACTTAGCACTGTTCTACCAGAGAGCTAGCAACTTAGATTCCCTCACAATCTCTATGTTTACATCATATATCCACGCAAAAGTGCAACAAAATATTGCATATCCAAGCTGCTTAATTTGGTGAACATTGAACCCCTGGAAAGATGAATTGATAGTGAAAATGCATTTGAGAATTTTATCTTCCTTCAACAGTAGTAATGGTGATGGTATTCATGGACCGGATGCTTTTTTCTTGTGATGGGACTTCGTGAGCCAGCGAGCGTGAAAATGTATATGTCGGTTGCTTTGGCTGTGAAAGATTGGACTCCCCATTCAGCATTAGAACCACGGCAAACATGTTGGGTCTATCTGTGGCATGGTCTTGCGTACAGAGAAGCCCTAACTGAATGCATCTCATCACTTCTGACACCAAAAATGCATCAGCAATACCTTCATCCATTAGATCTAATCCTCTGCCTTCACACCACAAGTGCCAAGCCTGTAACAACTAGTCGATTGTCAGAGTTTTTCGAGGACTACCAATGTTTGGATTTGAAATGGAGGTGTAATAGTTCGAAGATAGATCTTGCTCTTACATAAGTGATGAGATTGAGATGTTGCCCTGGGTAATCTAAACTTATGTTCTTCTTGCCGCTGATTATCTCCAATAGCAGTACTCCAAAGCTATAAACATCAGATTTCTCAGAAAATATCCCACCCATGGCATACTCTGGAGACATGTAGCCACTGTAGACAAAATAATATAGGTGGAGCATCCTTGAAGTACAGTTCAAACAAAAAAAAATCATAGGCTAAAGGATGATGACATGAGAGATGAAAAATTTGGAGGGTCATAAACATCCAACTTGACGAGCATCGTATTTCTCATATCTTTTAGCATTTGCATTGCGGCGCTGGTCTATGATTACCTCGGAGTGAACTAACATATTGGAACCATTGGATGTACATGGAAGAGTTTTCTCGGTAATAGTAAAGCAACAGTTGGGACATGTATGAAGGGAAAACTAAGCGCATTATATTGCTAATCTACTTTTTAAGGTGATATATTGCCTCATGAGTAAGTACTCCTAATAGTGATGATAGAAAGCTTACCGTGTCCCCACAATTTTGTGAGTATTTACCAAAACTTGAGTGCCTTCAAACATCCGTGACAGCCCAAAATCTGAAATCTTGGGATTCATCTTTTCATCCAAGAGAATGTTGCTCACTTTCAAATCCCGATGTATGACTCTAAGGCAAGAATCGCGGTGGAGGTAAAGCAGCCCTCTGGCGACCCCCTGGATAATGTGGAAGCGTACACTCCAGCTAAGTTTTGCCTTCTCTTTTGAATCTGAACAAGGTCGCAAACAGAAGAAATATCTAGTTTCAATACCGGATTTTGTTGAAAGCAGGAATAAGTTCTTCAAAGAGTGAGACTAACCAAAGAGGAAGGTGTCCAAGCTCTTGTTGGGCAAGTACTCATACACTATAATCTTTTCCTCTCCCTCAATGCAACAACCAAGGAGTCTCACCAGATTTCGGTGTTGAAGTTTGGAAATTAGAAGAATCTCATTCTTGAACTCCACTATGCCTTGGCCCGAGCTGCTTGAAAGTCTCTTTGCTGCTATCTCCTCACCATCGTTCAGTTTTCCCTGTTTCAAAATGAACAGCACTATCAGATCTTGGATAATCTCCTTATTTCCCTCAGAGAAGGCTTTTCTTTTACCTTATAAACCGGGCCAAACCCTCCCTGCCCGAGTTTGTTTTTCACGTTGAAGTTATCTGTTGCGAGGCGTATGCTATCAAAGTCATAAACGACCAATTTTGATGTATCATCTTCCTTCATCTGGTCTTTCCAAGCAGTGTCCCTTAGCAGTTCTTCTGACGTAAAGAGCCTTGGGATTGTCATTTTCCTAAACTTCCCTGCATTTTACAGATGGAACGAAATCAACTCAAGATAAGCATGAGAACATCAGTAGCAGAGTAGGCTCCTGAAGCCGTGGTTCTACCAATAATTTAAGATTCTTATATTGCAGTTAGCGCAAAATCACCTTAAAATAGCAACAAACTATACATCTTTTATTACCTCTCCACTTTGAAAGACCACAGACTGAAATACAAGCTCCAAATAAGATGATGCCAGAAATAGTACTTAGGCTGATGATAAGTTTTGTCCGCGTAGGTACACCTGAACCATAGAAAATATATTATAAGAAGCACAGGAAGTGCAAAACCAAACTTGTATTGATTCAACCATTTCAACCTGTATCTGTACCCGCACTCGCATCCACAAGTCGAATAAATAGATCTTCGCCACCGATGGAGAATTGCTGAGTATCTAGGAGGTCTTTACTCCAAGCCATACATCCTATAGCATTCACATAAGAAAAGGCCAAGCACGAGCAGTTTTCTAGGCACCAACTTTGACATCCTTCCGCATTATCTATCAACAAATGATCAGCGGAATCAGGCAATTTTATTTGTCTCATTTGCCAAAACATATCTTTTTCCACAGTTGTTGAAGCTGCTGCGCTTGCAGATTTCTGACAATTCAATTCCATTTTCCTAAGGCACCCTCTGGTCCAGTTTCCTCTGTTCCATTCTTCATCTGATCTAGGTTTAAAATCTTTTAAGCATCTGCACATGGGTGAACTAAATGGGTTGCAAACTCCAAAGGGGCCACATATTCCATAAAATTCACAAGGGTTATTTGGTGCCGGTGCCTCCCAATATGTTATCCAGCCATTGAACCAATAAATTGAATTTATAGATCCTTCAGAAGAGATGAAACTATATGCAAAGATGGAGTTGTTGTAATTTTTGATGTAATATGTGGTTCCTTGGACATTATCTTGTTGGAGATCGTAAAATGTGTTGGTTATGTTCGGTACTCCGATGAACTTGGTTTTATCCCACTGTCCACTTCTCCAGTAAGGACTTGATCCATTCCAAATGAAAAGTTGAGGTGGTGTCTCCGATGTCACTCCCATGACAAAGCTTCCGAGTGAGGGATCATCTTCGCGTTTCCAGGAAGTCAAGTTTAGTTTCTTTCCTTTTTTCACATTTACTCCAATCTTCATGTTTGGCAAGAGAGTGTCTGTTGGCTCATCAAAGCTTTCCCACATTATATGCGCGTTCCTGTCTTGAAGAACAAAGTTTCCAAAGTCTGAAAGCAGTGCTTCAGAATAATTCGACTTTGCCATGACATTAGTAGACCACACAGTGTTTTGTCGCCCATCAAGAAGCTTCAGATTTCCATCTTCGCCAATTATTAAACTTGCAAATTGATCTGTATGTCCAAGTGGCTTGGCCCTATTGGCCACCCAGACAACTTTGGAGGGAGTAAACTTCTTGTACCATATTCCTACGTACTGCTTTGCTGATCCTTTAGGCGTGAAGAACCCGAGCTCAAAGATTTGACTACTAGAGACAAGGGTTTGGTTCTGAACCAGTGGACTTGATGCAGTTATGCTGTAAATTGTGCTGCTTTGAAGTGCTTGAAGCAGGGAGAAGACAAGCAAAGAACACAAGTGCAGAGTCATTGGAATTATTTGGAACAGATTCAACAACTATATGTGAAAAAATGCCTTGGGAAACTTCACCTCTTATAAGCATATCAAAATGGATAGAGACCGAATTGTGAAAATGACATGACCGGTACTATAACTTTTGTACCACGCTTACCTTGGTATCGTAAATTTTAAGTTGATCACTTGAGTTTCATTACTTTAAAAATTGTCAAGTTTATATGGGTATCGCCAAAACATCCAACATGACTTCAATTTAATATAAAACCATTTGACGTGGTGCACTGGGGAAATAATGTCTTCTAGAGTGTTCAAAAACAATATCATTTAGCCATTCCTTGACCCAAATTGACAAAATTAAGGCTAAATTCAACTCAAACCCTAAACCCAAATTAGGTCCAATGGTGGTGAATCTTCATCCTGCGGGTGCCGCCAAAGCGCTAGAGGTGGCACTGCTGCTGATTCTGAAGGGCGACCTCAATGGGAATCCTTCCAATTTGTGGTAATGTAGCTTTCTTCCCATTGGCATTGGACTGGAATTTCGGATGTGATGAGATTTTCCCTTTGAGGCCAGTAGCAATCAGGGCCATGGGTAATACCATGTCGAATTTGTTATTCTCTTGAATTGATTATTCCATATTCAAGATGCTTAGATCTGGGATGGGGTTGATAATTCACAAATTTCGCCCATTCTCTCTCTCTCTCTCAGAGATATTCATTTAAGTGATTCTGGTAATTTCTTTTGTCAAAAAAATTGAGGTATCATTAATTTGACCTAAAATCATGTGACGTGGCTTGCTGGATAAGTAATATCATCAAAAGTGTGCAGAAAGGACGTCATTTAACCCTTTCCTCGCACCAAATTGACAAGCAACTGATTGCTCAAGAAATTGAGATGAAAGACATCGCCACGAGCCCACTGCACACCCTATCCTACAGGGCCCTGAGTGCTGCTTGAGCTC
This sequence comes from Eucalyptus pauciflora, assembly GCA_007663325.1. NCBI lineage: Eukaryota > Viridiplantae > Streptophyta > Magnoliopsida > Myrtales > Myrtaceae > Eucalyptus > Eucalyptus pauciflora. The sequence goes on from VMYD01000288.1 coordinate 366,609, forward strand.
GCAGCCTCAAAGGGAAAATCTCCAATCAAAGGAATTTCCATTGCGGCGATCCTTGAAGACTAGAGGTGTTAATGGGTCAATTTAGGTCGACCCATTAATGACCCGACCCAAACCCGACTCGACCCACCCGTTTAACAGCTCTATTGAAGACCAGTAGCGGCACCTTCTCCCCAAGGATGTTCTTTGGCGGCACTTGAGGGACAAGGACTGGCCGCTGTTGGACCTAACTTGGGGATAGGGTTAGATTTGAGTTCGATAAGCCCCCCTTCATCAATTTAGGGTAAGAAAGGACTAATGACTCATTTCTGCACGCTTTTGATATCATTTCCTTGGCGAGCCATATCTGATAATTTTATATTAAATTATTGACATGTTAGAATTTTGACCGGTGATGTCACTTAAGTAAATTTCCTTCAAATTTATGATACTTAAGTAATCAATTAAACATTTATGGCACCGTGTATAAGGATTATGACACTTATGATATTTTCTTCCCTTTTTATTAAAAGGTTCACTCCACTTATTCAAACTATAAAGTAGGAAAAGTAGTTCACTAGAAAAAAAAAAAATTGGACAGATCTTTCCGTTATGACAGAAGACAAAATACAAAAACAAACATGTACCTTTACGTCTGGTCACGGGAGCATGAGGAGAACGAAGGTAGGACGGCGGAGGCACCAGCGCCGCCATGGCCGAGGCATTGTAAAATGGGTACAGCTCGAACCTCATGCTGCAGCTTGGAGCGAACGACCTCCCACCTTGCTTCCCCTGTGGGAGACCCGCGATTCTTGCCTGGAGGCACGTGTTGCACTCCAACACCGTCAAGTCTGGTGTGCACTGTGCGAGCGTGTACAGCTTCTGCAAACTCGTAAAGTTTGCCTCCGCAACGGCAAGTTTCTTCCCCGACTTGCCGACTGAAGCCCTCGCAGCGATGTCGTCCATGGTCTCTCCCAGGACTAGCATGAACTGTGTTGGATTGGTGATGTTCCTGGTGCGGTACGTCTTGAAAGAAGGCACTTGTTCCATGACCGAGTAGATGGCCCCATCGGAGTACCTCAACATACACTCATCGTACCAGATCACGGAGACTCGCTGGTTGGGGCATCTTTGGAGTATATGCTGTTTTCCAGTGGTCACGCAGTCGCCGCACGTGGAGGTGTTGATGTCGCCGCGGCAGAGGAAGAGCCCGTAGACCTGGTCGGGATGGTTTTGGCCAACAGTAGCATTGGCGAAGCCATCAGCGCGATCGGCGGCAGCAGAGGCGAGAGAAGAGAGGAGGGTGTTGAGGTTGGATTGGTAGGCGGAGTTGGGAGTGAAGAGGGTGGTGTTTGGGCAGTAATGCCGTAGAAACGTGGGTGCTGATTCAGTACCTACAAAATTGATGAAGAAGAAGAGAAGAGAGAGGGAGATGGTGAAGCAAGAACTCATTTTTATGTTGATGAATCCCTTGGTCTTGCTGCACAGGAACGGAATTATGGGAAGAAGAAGAGCCACGGTCTGCTCTCCTATATATCTTTGTCGTGGGAACCATTTGGAAAAATTAGTACGTGTATTAAACGGAACCTAACCCGTTGGATTGTCAATATATCTTTGTGACTGATGTTGAAATGGTTATAATCCAATGGCTAGAAATGCAAGCAAAGTCCAGCGTAGTGGTATCCTAGTCGTAAAGCTAATTAATGGGAAATTGACATGTAACAAATTCTATTTATCATAGTACATTCTTAATAATATCGTAGAGAAGTATTAGAAATTGACATGTAACAAATTCTACTAATGGCATTTGGTAAGATTTTTTTTTTTCTAATCAGAACTTGTTGTTCTTGCTGTTTTTTAATATATATTTAATACAATTAATTAGATTAAGTCTACACAATAACTTATTGTGTATCATCTAGATGATTACTAGACTAGGGGCACCAAAGTGATAGAGCAAAATTATCAAAGAAATGTTGTTTAGTTTGAGTGTCAATATCTATTCCACTGAGAAAGTGCGCCACTTCCATTATGAATTCGCATGGTACCGAGTATACAATTGCTCAATAGCTCAAAAATTTCTTAGCCCCAACTGCTCCCAAAGTAAATGTACAAGTGATATCTCATAATCTCATATAGAGATCTCATTTGGAAATCTCTCAAACATATAAAATTTTAACAGTCTTCTTGTTAACTCTAATGTGTGCTCTATCTATACATAATATTTATGTCCAAAACAAGAAACTCATTTTATGAAACCTACTCAAACTAGGAAATCACTCAAACTAAAAAATAGATTCGTAGTAGGAAACTTACTTAAATTGGGTTCCTTGAGACGCTCAAAATATTCTGATAAATTTCCACCTTGGATCAATATTTGTAGCTCAGTCCTAGTGTTCGTCATCTATGCCGGCTCTAGTGCCTTAACGAGCAATCATTCTCTATAGACCCTAATTGAGCTCCAACAAAGCTTGAGCTTTGCTAGAGGAATGAGCTTCATCATCATCCTTGTTAGGCTCTTCACTGTCCCAATCCTTTTCACAACAAGCTTGCCAATTGCCATTAAATCTAGGATGAAATAGTACTGGATGTCAATATGCTTTGTCCATTTGAGATAAATTGAATTCAAAGCGAGATATATCCCACCTTGGCCATCATAGTGTCTGTCAAAACATTTTTGCTTCAACCCAAGATTCAAGAGCAAACGCCTCAATTATATTGCCTCCTTTGCTATGAAGGTCAATGCATGCACTTTGCGTTAGTTGAAGATAAGCCAACATTATCCTATGAGAGCGCTTTCTAACTCATTGCACAATCTATTAGGGCATATATGTACCCCACTAAAGACCTTCGCTCATCCAAGTCACTATCGTTATATGAATCCATGTAACCTCTGGCCACACTATCATTGTCGTCCCTTCAACACGCTATACCAACATTTGTTGTCCCCTCTAAAGTAAGTAATACTCAATAGATGATTGTCTTACTACATAAGAGAACACCTTGTTGTAGTGAATGCCTTGTCACTAAGTACTCTTCGCAATAGATCTTGCCTTATACCTCACTACCTCGACACCGGGAATGCTTTCCTTTCGTTGATAGACCTATTTGCACTTGACAATCTTCTAGCTATTGGATACTTTAATTAGCTCCTATGTTTGATTCCGATGGAATGATTTCTTCTCGTAGATCATAGTTGCTAGCCACTAAGAATGAGAGGAGAGGGAAGAGAGGAGGGCATTGAGGTTGGATTGGTAGGTGGAGTTGGGAGTGAAGAGGGTGGTGTTTGGGCAGTAGTGCCGTAGAAATGTAGGTGCTAATTCGGTAGCTGCAAAATATATGAAGAAGAAGAGGAGAGAGAGAGAGGGGGGGATTGTCACGCCCCGATCCTCGAACGTGTGCCCATCCCTCACCTAGTCGATATAATAGCAACGTCCTAGAACGCATCGTCGACCCTTTTATTTAAGACACAAACGGAAGCATATAATGAAATCCTCAGACAATAAAACAATGGGATAGAAAAGTAGGGCTACATTTTTCACAATTGAAAAACCATAACCAAACTTTTATACACAGCAAATCACATAGTATATATTACAATACTATTCACAGAAGTCTGATCTATCATACATCAGCCCACAACTTAAGGTTTGTAAAACAGGATGAGATCTCAATCCTCATCCTAGTCATACTCTGGATCCTCCTCTAGATCATCCTCATCTTCTTCATCTTCAGAGTCTTCTTCAGAGTCCTCCTCTTCAAGCTCCTCCTCAGGCTCTGCTTCTGCAGGTTCCTCTTTTGGCCATTCCTACTCCTGATCCTCCTCCGGTCCCTCCTCTTGTTCGACTATCTCCCCTTCTTCTTCACCCCAGTTAGCACCTCTGGCTGAGTACATAGGAGTACCAGCCTTATTATCGAGGTTCGAGTCCCTTGCATCCATTACCAATCCCTCCTTAGGATAAGCCGTTCCTTCTTCGAACGCTTCCTCTAGAACATACATAGGTACATCACCCTCAAGTATGGGACCTTCTCTTCGCCCATCGTGATACTCACGATACCATGATCGATACTCATGGGGCCTCAGGGCGTCCTGACCAATGTCAACCCAGACAGTGGACTTAACCAGCACATATTCTAGTCCTTCCGGGTGAGGGTGTATATGGAAGTGGTATGCTATCTCTGTGACTTCTTCTGGGATGCCAAAGTGCATAGGAGGATGAGGAGGTGGAGGTACTGCCATCTACGGGCCTGAAATGTTGTCCCACATCGGGGTGAGACTACATCTCAGCAAGTTCTATTCCACTAAGACCCGATTAGTAAGCCAATATACTATGGGCTGCCTAAACACACACGAATAAGAGGACTTATCTTGGCCTCAGATTCCACCTACAAGTCAGTACAATTCATAATAGGCACCCAATTATTCAACACAGATCGAACCATCGATCAATCGACCTAATCAATTACATGTCAATCAGAACATTCCCTGGTCATTTCAATCAGTACCATACTTTCCCCACGATGGAATATCTAGTCGTCGAGCCCACGTGCATTCTCCAGGATGACATACTGAGTCTCCAAGCCTACGTGCATTCTCCAAGACGACGTACCTACTCATCAAACCCACGTACATTTTCCCAGGTGGGATATCTAGTCATTGAGCCCACGTGCATTCTCTAGGATGACATACTGAGTCTCCGAGCCCACGTGCCTTCTCTAAGGCGACCTATTCGCCAAGATGACATACTTAATCACCAAGCCCACATGCATTCTCCCAGGTGATATACCAACTCACCAAGCCTACGTGCCTTCTCCAAGGTGATATACATATCCTATCATTAATTCAATATAACATAACGCCTTTCTCCGAGATGACGTACTTAGTCATCGAGCCGGCGTAATACAATACATAACCAATTCCATTTCTACAAATTCCACCACTCTCCGCAGTTCACCAATCTATTTTTGATACTTGCAATCGATACTCGGTCGTTCCTCAATCAAATACCCAAAATTAATTCATTTAGGAACATATCCTAAAAATCCACAATTAAATCAATTCGGTACAAATCAAAGCTCAAATACATAAACAGACTGCACCACGATAATCAGCATAAAATTTAGGTCGTCGACCATCCTGGTCTAATTTCCGGAAAATAATTAATTAATTAAATAAATACTAAAAATCCAACCTAGGCCCGTAATACCTAATTGGAAGCCGAAACGAACCCAGAAAATTTCTGAGGTTCGTTCAATAATTACTCAAGCCTATTTACTCGCTAATGACTATGTCTAACCACCTAACATGCATTAGTAAGTCACTAATTTAATTATTCTAAACTAATCTAACCCATAATCATGCTTAATTAACACTAATAAACCCTTAAGCATCATTAGCAAACTAAATGAGATTTAGTGAGTTAAACTCACCCGTTTAACAATCCGTTTGGATTGAAACGTCAGGAATGTTGCGGGGATCAACTTTCCCAAGAGCGGGCCTAGGATCCGAGGTTTAGAACCACCTCAAAACGGGCCTAGAAGTGGCTGCGAGACCCACTCGCACACCTTCTGTTTTGGCTGCAAAAATAGAAGAAAACAAGCTAGGTTGATGCGGTGAGAACTTCGGTGGATCGGTGGGGGACTTAGGTGGCTTGGAGGGCGGTGGCGGTGGCGGTGGCGGCGGTCCACGGTGGCTGTAGGAGCTCCAGCTTGGCTCCACAGGTCACCGGACAGAAGTTGGACTGGCGTGAGAGGGCGAGAAGGGCGGATGTGCGTGGCAGCACGTGCGGGTGGCGAGGCGCACGGACGACAGTCCGACGGGTGGCGTGCGGTGGCGCAGCAGCTTCCAGCTCTTCCTCTGGGCTGCTGTGGTCATCGAACAGCAATGGAGGGAGAGAGAGGAAGGTGGACAGCAGCTATAGGTGAGAGAGAGAGGAGATGAGGGTGAGATGAAAAGATCTAAGGGCAATGGCTCCACCAAGCCTTCATTTTCCACATGTCTATCTCCCTAGACTCAACCTTGGCCAAGTGATGTTCCTTGGCTGTCATTAAGCCACCAAAGCTCACCTTTACAACCTTGAGATGGTCCAATTTGGCTAGGGGAAGGGGGACACACGAAAATTGAAGGAAATGGCTTCAATTGGACCATAATTCTCTCTTGATTCAATCTCAATTGACCATCAAGAATTCAATTGGCCTACCATTGATCATCTCGGCATTTTTCCTCACTCATATATCCATCATGTGTCCCACTTGTGCGATCAAAAAGTGTCCTGGCCTTTTTCTAGACAAAAACGGCTCTGCGACAACTTTTTCCCAAAAAGTCTCGAGTGTCCGAAAAATCTTTTGAGACTGAGTCGATACTCCTATAATTTATTGTGATATGACAAAATATTCAATTTCTGAAATCTGACTTGAATTCACGGTTAATTTCAACTTGGCACGTTTTTAGCGTGACCTAGGCTACCGAGTAGTTTTTAGAAATTTTTAGTGCAAATGACCCTTGGTCGATTTTCTTCGAGCCACAATGAACCCACTCGACTCATTGGCGACTCTCGGTTGTCGTGAAAATCTCGAGGATTCAAATACGGACACAGGGTACCAAAACAATAAGAAAATTAGTCTAGTATCGGCCGACGAGAATTTTTCAATTTAGTGGTGTCACCCACAATTAGCCACACATCTCTGTTGAACCGACCTATCTCTGATCTCATATCGCTTTTTAATTGTGCTGTAATGGCCTCTAAAGATGAGCACAGTCGAGAAGCCGATTCTTGGTTGAATTCTCAAGTCTATTGCCTTAAAATTTCTTAATGATTTCCCCAAATAGTCTAGTTATCTCGAGAGTGATCAGCTCTGAGAATAGCCCTATAGGCGCGTCAATGAAATACCCGATTTTATTCAATAAGAAACATGACTGAAAATCTGGGATGTCACAGGGATAGTGAAGCAAGAACTCATTTCTACGTTGATGAATCCCTTGGTCTTGCTGCACAAGCATGGAATTAATGGAAGAAGAAGAAGAGCCATAGTCTGCTCTCCTATGTATTTTTGTCGTGGGAACTACTTGGAAGATAAAGCTGGTACATAAAAAAAAAAATTGCAAAAATATCTTTGTTACTGATGTGAAGGTGGTTGTAATCCAATGGCTACAAATGCAAGCAAGGTCCTGCTTAGTGAAATATTCTATTTGTGGGTAAAGTATACTAGAAGTGCTAAAACATGTATACGACGCTAATTTTGGTGCTAAAAGTTTCCACCGGCTCACTTAAGTGTCGAATTAGAAAAAGAAAAGATCATTTTGGTGCCATCAGCGAGAGATTCCGGCCAAATTGATTACGTGATTTTTATATTAATACAAAATAAGTTGACATGAATTTTTTTTTTTAAAAATGTAATCTATGTGGAATGGCATAAATGATGTTGTTTTTTGGACTCCTTAAGAAACAACATTTCGCCATCATATATGGACTACCTTTCAAAAATGATGCTGCATAGCTTTGGCCAAAACGATATCGCTGAAGGGGGACTAAAATTAGGGCATCGATCTGTTCTTCCCACATACGAAGCATGCTGCTTGCTCGATGCCCACCGTAGCTTGCTCAATCACCCAACATCACTTGCCCAATGTCACTTGGCCGCTTGTCATAGTTGCGCTGTCATTTGTTGGCCACTACCAAAGCTTCTCCTTAGACTCGGTAATCCACAATAATAATAACACTCATCATCTAATTCGCTTTTTGTGGAACAAATGTGAGCACTGCTAAAGCTTCTGCCCTCTATTTGCAAGATTGAGCTAATAATTTTGAGGGAAAATCAAAGTAGGTGCTCAAATTGCTAGTTAGGTTTTTCAACTTCCAATTCTCAATCAATTTGGGGATTTAAATGGTGTTGTTTTATTTTTTGCATGCTGATTGTACTATTCGGCAAGCCATGTGGCTTCAAAAATTAATAAAAAAGAGACACGTTAGATTTTTGGCCAATTAGATCGGAGTTGACATTGAAAAGATTGTTTTTCAAATTTTAGCCTTTAAGTGATTCAAAATAAACACTTGGCACTAAAGTGAGTGCTGTACATAAATTTTGGCACTTTTACTATACTTACGCCTCTATTTGTCATAGTGCATTTTTAATAATATCGTAGAGAAGTATAAGAATATAAACTCGTCCTACTAATGGCAAGTAGGAAGAATTTCTGTTTTTTACACGGGACTTGATTTTCTTACTCTTTTTTAATATATGACGGATGTAATGAATTAGAATAAGTCTACACAATAACTTCTCATGTATCATGTGGTCTATAGAACCATATGTAAATGATGGATGAGATTTCATATAGATGAATATTAGACGAGGGACACCAAAGCGAAAGCTGAGCAATTTATGGTCAAATATATATATTTTATAGGAAACGTGGAATTGAAATTAGCTTCAACAACACAACTGAAAACTTCAACTTCAAAGCTCAAATATCGCCTTTGAACTGTTAGGAAATTTATTAAAAACACATTATTGCGAATCGAAATTCAAGGGTCGAGTTTTGAACTGTGCGGAAGTTCACGAATCTTGTGATTCAAGTCAAAAGCGATAGAGCAAAATTATTAAAAAGATTAATAACAAATAGTAATGACACAAAATATTCATTTGATTTAGTCTGAGTTTCAATATCTATTCCATTGGGAAAGCATGCCACTTCCATTATGAATTCGCATACTACTAAGTATACAAGCTCAATAGCTCAAGTATGTCTCCCAAAGCAAATGTACAAGTGTTATATCATAATCTCTTAAAGGCAACTCATTTGGAAAATTAACAAACATAAAATTTTAACAATCTTCTTGTTTACTCTGATGTGCGTGTCCACCAAATAGAATTCCATCTTTTATATATACATGATATGTATATCCAAAAGAAGAAACTCCTTTTAAGAAACCTACACAAAGTAGGAAATCACTCAAACGAAAAAACCTATTTATAGTAGGAAGCTTACTTAAATCGGGTTCCTTGAGAAAATAAAAAAATATTCTAATAAATCTCCACCTTGGATCGATATTTGTAGCTAAGTCAAAGTGCTCATCATCTATGTCAGCTCTCCCAATGCCCCAATGAGCGATCATTCTTTATAGACCCTAATTGAGCTCCAACAAGGCTTAAGCTTTGCTAGAGGAATGAGCTTTGTCACCATGTTGTCAAGTTCTCCACCGTCACAATCCTTTTCACAACCGCCTTGCCAATTGCCATGAAATCTTGGATAAAATAGTACTTGATGTCAATATGTTTTGTCTGTTCGAGATAAATCAAATTCGAAGTGAGATATATCTCATCTTGGCTGTCACAATGTATGGCAACACTTTTCCGCTTCAACCCAAAGTTCAAGAGCAAATTCCTCAGTCATATCACCTCCTTTGCCATGAAGGTCTATGCATGCAATTTGCATCGGTTGAAGACAAGCCCATATTATCCTATAAGGGCACTTTCCAACTTACTACACCACCTACCAACATATACATATTCTACTTAAGAACTTCACTCATTCAAGTCACTAGTGTGATCCAAAGACATGTAACCCCTAGCCACACTATCATTGCCGTCGCTCCAATACACTATATCAGTGTTTGTTGTCTCCTTTAAACATCTTAGGGTCCACTTCATAGCTTCTCAATGAGTCTTACCACAATGCTTCATATAATAGTTAACAATATTCCCAACTTATAAAATATCGGGCCTACTGTAAAAGATGGAATGCATAATACTACCCACTAGACTAGAGTAATGAACATGGGACATATGCTCCTCTTAATCCTTAGTTTGTGGCGATAACTTATTAGATAGTTTAGAGTGCATAGTTAAAGTTGTACTAACGAATTTTGCCCACTGCATGTTAAACCCACCACAATCTTTTCAATATATTGCTTTTGAGACAGACACAAAAATCATGTAGCCCTATCACGCGAAATCTCCATGGCTGGTATTTTCTTTGCAGAACCTAAATATTTCATTTCTACTTTTGCTTCATAAATAATTACAACAACAAAAATTTCACAGTGGTTAGACAAGCAAAAGCCCCAAATAAATACTAAAAATCCTAGTCTTAACTTTGATACCAATTGTTGCAAAAATAACATGGAAGCAACAGATCTTGCAATATAAGTCAAACACAAGAGAGTGAAATTACTAGAGAAATCAATATGAGACGACAAGGACATTAGAAAATCCTGCGGTTTGGTCCGATTGTAGGTACTTACCTTGTGGGGAGAACTTGCTATCAAGAAATCCCTTATAAATTCGAAAATACACAATTTACAATCACTTGATTGTTTATTTGTTCCCATCGCCGAATTACAAAAAAAGAAAAAGAAAAAAGAAAAAAAAAAGAATGTTATCTCACAATTTCTTACGAATAACTAACATAAAAAACTCCCACACATGTAATATTAACATTCTTCTTGGTTGCTCTAGTTTGAGTCAACTAAGTAGAATTCTATCTCTTGTATGCCATGATATTTGAATTCAATATAGAAAACTCCTTTAAAAAATATACTCAAACCAAAAAACCTACTGAAATTAGGAAACTTACTTCAATCGGGTTTCCTTTACAAAACTAAAGACATATTTTGGCCCTGTTTAGTTCAATATTGGAAATGGGCTTTGAGATTCTAAAGTCCCTTAGGCAAAGGAATGGTGTTTTGTTCATTTTATTCTAACCTTGAGGAAATACAATTGCATTTCCGAGTGTCTCTAAAGGCCTTTACCCCAAGGTAGTTTTGGAGGTACTTTGAAAAGTAACATTCTTGAAATGCACTAGTGTTTTTTTTTCTTTTCAACTTTGCTCTTGCTCAATTTCATAATTCCAGAAATGTCATCAAAAACCCTAACTTGCTAGCGAACGTCATACTGGTGAAGCTGGTTGGAGGCCGTTAAGTTTCATCGGCAAATAGTTTGATTTCTTTTTTTTCTTTTTTTTTAATTAGCAAAAGTCATTTACAAAGTGTCATTTTTACTAAGCGGCATTCGGGTTAAAGTGGCTTCCCAATGTGTTTTCAAAATACAATTTATCAAATATTATTTATATTTCCGAAAATTCCTTTAGCCCAAATGCATTTACATTTCCCAAAATCAAACCAACGTGGCCTCTAAATTGAGCACTTAAAATTTGGAAATCGATAGTTTAAATAATAAAAAAACTATTAGATAGCTTTTGTTTCTTCGGGAAGGTCAGAACAGATTATCACGAGTCAAGACAAATTGGTCAGAGATCATCCCTAAAGTCAAAAACATTGTAGTCCACTTATAACTATGAAAGCGACGGGAGTTGGGATCAATAATCGGGGGACAGACGCATAAGATGGACGCAAGTTGCGTTCTTCTTTGGTTTCAAAGCGGTGAACCGAGGACGATAAGTCAAGATATGTATGCCAATGATGTTGGTGTAGAGAGAGAGAGAGAGAGAATTTTACAATGGCAACAGAGTAAGCTGATAGATTAGATGGATAGCGACGACACAGCCTAAGGTTCGGACCCCTCCGAAAGCGTCTTTTGCTCGAGCTACTCATTTTTATATGGGAAAGAAATGAAATTGATGTTTTTTTTTTTTTTTCTAGGTCACCATGCGACTCTCTGGCCTAATTCTCAAAGGTACTATCCACGTTAATCAATCATATACCGACTCCATGATTTTGTCTCTAGGAGGCTACTCATCTTGATAGGGTTCTCAACTAGACATGTCTAACATTGGATTTCCGACACCAAACCATATTGCTCTATCAAAATGCACCGCTATTGAGTTTGTCCAAATTTAGGCATGGTTTCATAATTCCAAAAATGCCATCAAAAACCATAACTTGTTGGTGAAGGCCTTAACTACAGGCAAGCCACCACAAGCCTCACTTACGGCAGCTGAGTTCCATTGGCTTATAGTTTAATTTTTTTTTTTAAATTACCAAAAATTCTTTACAAAGTGTAGTTTTTGTTAAGCGTCATTTAGGTCAAAGTTGCTTCCTAATATGTTTTCAAAATATAATTTACCAAACACTATTTATATTTCGAAAAATCCCTTTTGGCCCATAAGTATATGTATTCCATAAAGCCAAACCAAACGAGGCCTCTAACATAAGCATTTAAAATTTGAAATTTGACATATTTTAGAGTTATAAAACATATGAAAATTGATAGTTTGAATTATGAAAAGCTATTACATAGCTTCTGTTTATAGGGGAAGGTCATAACGGAGTATTACGAGTCAAGTCAAACCGGTCTGAGATGAGATCGTCCCTCAAGTCAAAAGCATAAAAGTCCATTCCGAAATATTAAAGCGAGAGGCGTTGGGGTTGGTTAGGCCATCAATATTCAAGGGACAGACGACTTGAACGTGGAGGTTGGAAGAAGAAAAGTCAAGATATGGATGCCAGTGATGTCGGTGAAGCGAGAGGGGAAGAGAGATGGGATGAAAATGATTTTGGTGACGCTCATAGCTTTGAATTTTCCATTACGGCAACAGAGTAATCTGATAGATTAAATTTGATTCATACGATTTGATGCAACACGGCCCAAGGATCAGTCCCCTTCAAAAATGTTTCGGTCGAGTTATTCTCTTTTATTTAGGAAAGAAAATGAAATTGATGTTTTTTTCTAGGTCTTCATGCGACTTTGACTAATTTGCTCGAGGCATCACTCAAATTAATCCATCATATACCGATTCCACAGTTTAGTCTATAGGACGCTACCCATCTTGATAGGTTTCTCAACTAGACACGTTTTGTCACACGCCGAATCCCAACAGAAATGAGGAATGACATGGCAATCCGCCACCCGAAGGACATAGTCTGTTACCCATCGGTATCGCTCTCACTCTATTGCCCACTAATCAAGGAACGTAAAAAGATTTGGAAAGAGAGGGGTGAGCAACCATAATTTAGTGAGTAGTGCGTATTGCTTCTAAGCAGGTCGAGCAACCACTATACACATATATATGTACATATGAAGCAATACCATAAACTCATAATCCAACACTTTAATATACATATCAAATCACATATGAGTTGTTTCATTTCAATAAACTTTATATAAATCAGAAATACTCATTTACATCCATCATCATAGTATAAATATCAACGATCAAGTTCATTGATTAATCTCTATCAAAAATCACGTCAATGTCCATTTTATCGTCCAAACTTGTACCACATCATATCTCAACACCCTAGAGGTGGCTCCCACGAGAGTTATGTCATCATATAACACTTAGTCTTTGAGTAGTACAAGGCCCTAGAGGTGGCTCTCACAAAATTAAGTTATCATGTAGCACTTAGTTCTTGACCAATGTTTATCACTAGCACAAGACCCTAAAAGTGGCTCTCACAAAATTATGTTATCGTTTAGCACTTAGTCCTTGACCAATCCATATCACAATTGGTTTCATAAACCAAAACATACCTTTCACAAGTCAATTCTCTCCACAAAATCAATTTAGAATCCGTATCATAAATCGATTTCACAGACCGAATCAAATCACATTTCATAAACCATACTTAAGTCATCGCAATTCTTTCACAAAAAGGTTTTGCAAACCCAAAATATATCCCATTTCCCAACTTTGTTCATTAGCCAATATAAATATATATTTCACAATACATTTCTCACACCATTTTGAAGTGTCTTTCTCATTAAACTTTTCCCAAATCCTTAAAGAACCTGTTCCATAAATCAGTTTGCAACGTGATTCACACATTTAAACATTCACGACACCATCCATAACAAGTTTCTCAAACCATCGATCCGCAATTATGTATCAAATATGCTATGAATATTACTTTTGTCTTTTAGCCAATTCATAATGTGCACATACCTCATACTTCTCATTTTTAAAATATGAATTTACAAATTCAAAGAAAAGATAGCACCACTCACCTAAAATGCCTGAACGAGAAGATAAACGAGTCAACAATCTCATAATCCTAGCAATTTAATGATAATCGACATTAAAACCAAGGAAAACACCATCTCATCTACAAGATGGCTTAACTACACTTAAACGCTAACAAAACAACTGTTACACGCTAACAAATTGCTCACATGAAGCGATTATTCAAGTTGTTCGCAAGGTGGATCTTGAACATAAAATCCTAAAAAATTTCTTCGACCAAACCATTGCTCGATAATGACTCTCAACAAATTCTATGGCTCTATGATGCCATAAATCACCGTTTTTAAGAGATTCCATAGCTCCGCAATTCAAAAATTAGACTTCGCAGCCCGAATCTCACAAAATTCAAATTTAAGTCCTAGTCCTGAAATCTACTCCAATTAGACAAATGAAGGATGTGAGCGCTTACTGGAAGTGGCAAGATGAAGTCAAAACGGCTTTGCGAGGTCTCTATGGCATGTACCCATTTCTTTCCCTTTCTTTCTCTCTTTTTCTTCTTTTCCCTTTTCTTCTTTTCCCTCTTTTGCACGAGCTCTAGGTGCGCTTTATAAACTGAGCGCCCACTTATTTGCTTTATTGACTAGTCAACATTTATTTTCCTTTTTTCCTTTTTTTGACTTGGTCAAAGCCCAAATATTACATGTTTAACGTTGGATTTCTGACGGTAAACTATATTGTTCTATCAAAATACACCTCTCATGAGTTTGTTCCAAATTTAGGCCCAGTTTAGAAGTCGCTTTTACATGTTTAACGTTGGATTTCCTTTTTTCCTTTTTTTATCCAGCCCATAATTTAGAAGGCCCTTCTCATGGCTTTGTTTAAAAACTGGGCATTCAACGAAAAGGAAAAGCAACCATGTCCTGATCTCCTTGATATTGGAGATGACATTATCAAAAAATCTCAAGGAGCTCCTCTCCTTGTTAAAGGACCATTAGGATGTAAGTGTCAGTTGTTGGGATGTACATATGAGTTGTCAAAACATATTCATAATACACTCATCATCCCAAGTGATTGAATCTTTGTCATTAAGTTATGTTTGGGTATCTCCTTATGTTTTGCCATGCAATCTCGCTAGTAGTGACTATTGAAAATATGTCTCGAGTTTGAGCCAAAAAAGAAAATTTTCCTAATTCAAGTGTGTTTCTTGTTTTGAATAGGTTTCCTAATTGAATGGCTTCCCTAGTTGGAGAAGGTTTCTTATGTCGGATTCAATTCTTGCCTATACATAAGAAGTGGATGTTCTTTGTTAAGATTATCAAAGAGGAGCTTCTGCTTGTGAATTACACCCTAAAGATATCCAAGAGTCTTGAAGTGGCGTTTAGTTCAGTGGGTGTCGTGAGTGCACAATTTGTGCATGATGTCCATAGGTGCTGGATGCTTGGCAAAAAGTTTGTGCGACGAACCTTATTCGTGAATTACATCCAAGAAAGATAAATGTTTATAGCCATGAAATCTTATGGTAAGATTTGTGAATTTCTTTGTGAGATTGAGAGATTATTTCGTTTGTGAGTTTTAGGGCTAAACATTACGTGCATTATTGGGTGTAATTGGAGCTTGGGAAATACTAAGAGTGTTTGAGTGACTCGACTGTGTAATCTCTGTTGTATCACTTAATCTATAGTGGAATTCATTATTGTTTTCCTTATGGACATCAATCACTATGACCAAACTATATAAATCTAGTGTCATTATTTTCTATTATTATTTGATTACTCACTTTCCACAATAGCGACATTGACATCGCCCCTATAGAGGAATAGCCCGTTGGTGAGGTCAAGCGGGTTTTCTGGCGGTAATGGCAGCGGCAGAGGAGAGGGAAGGGAGGAGGGTGTTGAGATATGTTTTGTAGGTGCAGTTGGGAATGAAGAGGGCGGTGTTTGTGCACTAATGCCCTAAATAAGTGGGTGCAGCTTCAGTAGTGTGAATGTAAATGCTAAGAAATTTGTAAGAATAATAAGAAGATGACAGGAGAGGCAAATGGTGATGCAAGAATTCATGTTTTGATGATTGGATGGTTAAGAAGAGACATTCAGAAGATGTTTATATAGGGTAGTGTCAGATTAGAAGTTTGGCTATGTATGGACCACAAGTCTACACGCATATCAACTAGTGTCCATGATGCAGTTGTTCTGGAGGAACGGGGAAAATTTATTACCGGGAAAAATCAAATGATATATCAAGACATGGTAAGACTTTACAAGACGTTGATTATACAAGCCAATTAGGTTGCCCGTGGCTTGTTTGACCAAGAGATTACTTTGAGGAAAAATTAATTCTAATGTCTTAGAGCCCATTTGTCTCAACTTCTCAAAAAATAACCCAAATAAAAAAAGAAAAGTTTCTTACAAGAATTTGAATTATTATTCATATGCCATCTTATTGTATGGTGTTCATCTAGTTACGACCATCATCTGAGATCCAATCAATTCAACGAACGAGATGTTAATGTCCATGTACAAAAAATTCATAAAGACTGGATTTGTCATTTATATGGTTGCTGTAAAAACCTATGCATGCTCTACTTAGTAATTTACCTATTATAAGACAGCTAAGACAGATCATGAATTCCAATTTCTGCATGAATTAGCAGTACTTATTATACCTAGTTCCCATTGCACCTGAGAGTCATGTCGATGTCAAATGTTTGGATGTTGATAGCCACCGTTCACTATGGTGACATTGTAGAAGCAGTAATATCGTTGCTACAATAACTTTCTGGCATTGAAAGGCTATCCAAGGTGATGTCTCGCCCGACTGAAAAATGCAGGTTATTTCGGTTGCAAGAGCACGGCAGGTCCACTTTCGAGAAGAACCACCACATCCGTCATGAGAGGCTGGTCTGCTGGATCTTCTTGCACAAATAAAATCCCTATTTGAATGGTTCTACGTGCATCAGCTAGTGCGAACGTTTAAGCAGGAATGGTTCCACGAATTTAAGATCTTTCCCTTCGTTACATAGTTTATTTGTATCATCGGGATATGTCATCTATGTGATTTCAAACCTCTTGCTCAATTCGATTAAAATCATGATGCAAGCATGCAAGGAGAATGAACTTTACATATTTTAGCAGCAACTATGCGCGCTTGGTGAGGTAGAAACCACTATTTTTCTTCCCATTGATGATTTCAAGCAAGATGACGTCAAAGCTGAACACATCAGACTTCGCAGAGAATTGTCCCTCCATTGCTTTTATGTGCATAGGCAAAAACAAGTTTAATGGAATTTCAGATAAGTGATTTTCTTTTATACATTCACAGAGATCATGGAAAATTAGTTCCATTTTCCATTTTGATTGTTCTGAACTTTTTAGAATACAAACCACACAAAGGATTAAAAACAATTAACAAGAGGTGCTTTTCTAGTTTCTTTTTAGTCGAAATTGGAAGGTAAGTGATATCTTGGCAACCATGGCGATGTCCAGCGACACATTGCTTGGCTTTAGATCTTTATGGATGATCTTCGGCACGGAATCCTCGTGAAGATAAAGCAGTCCTCTGGCAATCCATTAATTATGTTGTAGTGTTCTCTCCAATCGAGCTGTAACTCTTCATTGGGTCTGAAAAGCAGTAGCTGACACAATTTTCATTGAACGTGTAAAGACAATTGGAGTGTGGTCCACTTGTGAGCGAAAACAGACTGTACTAGGACTAACCAGAGAGGAAGACGTCAAGGCTTTTGTTGGCCATGTATTCAAATATGAGTAGCTTCTCATGTCCATCTATGCCCCACCCCAAAAGCCTCACCAGATATTTGTGTTTGAGTTTTGTGATGAGTGTGATTTCGTTTTTAAACTATTCTACGCCTTGCCACGACTTCCTCAACAGCCTCTTGACTGCTATTTCGTTTCCATCTGGTAGAATTCCTTGCAACAACTTAAAGAATAGTCATCAGTTTATGCTTTTCTGGGAAACTCTTCCAACCAAATTGAATATGATCCCATCGAATGTTTAACCTTGTAAACAATGCTGACTTCGCCTTGTCCAAGCTTGTTTGTAAGGCAAAAGTTAGAT
Source organism: Eucalyptus pauciflora (assembly GCA_007663325.1). NCBI lineage: Eukaryota > Viridiplantae > Streptophyta > Magnoliopsida > Myrtales > Myrtaceae > Eucalyptus > Eucalyptus pauciflora. The sequence continues at coordinate 384,517 of VMYD01000288.1, forward strand.
GTGGCAGCCCCCAGAGTTGCAAATCCATGACAAACATATCTTCAGGTTATTCTATATCCCCTCTTGAAATCGATAGTTCAATGGGTTTTGGCAATTCCTGGAGCAATACATTTTCGTCTCTCTTCATCTGGGAAACCAAAAAAGAAAAAGAAGATCCGAAATCTTGTCATTAACACTGTCCAAGATATTAGTTGGTGATTGAAACTGACTGTTTAATATACCTCTGGTTGTCTTCTTTTTCCGTCTTCAACAGGCAACACAAACCCCAAGGGAAACTGGCAATGCCCCAGCCAGAATACATATGACCAACAAAATCATCCTTGCCTTCCCCAAGCCTACAATATCACCATCAAACAATTAAGAAATGTATAAAATCCAATTTCCAACTCCCAAAGAGAGAACTCAAGTAGTCAGCAAGGCAATTTTACTGGCTACAAAAATAATAAAAACAGTTAGGATCAGTTCAAGAATCAAGAAGTCCAACAAGACTGCTCATCAAGCCGTCTAATAAAGAATTACCAAACGTTTTGGAATCCAACCAGGTCAATAAAATGCTTTACGACCGCTGGTCGATCATCACGTCAATCCAATTCCTCTGTTGTCATAAGAAACTCTGTTGTAAAAGTTTTCTGCCCAGAAAAATTTATATCTTGCATATTTTGTACTTAATCCACTATGGGCAGGTGAATTCTGATGCATCCTTTATATAGATAAAAACTCCATAACAAAACTTTCCATCTGAAAAGCTATCACTTAGAATGAATCACATGGAAACAAAGGATTTTCTCATGCATAGATGATTTTACTATCCTCACTTAGATGACCAAGCTTCAGTACCGCTCACTCCTTGCGAACAATTCTGTTTTTTCCTCGAACAGTCAAATCATGGTTCGTTGACAACTTTGGACTAGGTTTTGATACTATGATATGTGCAATTCTTCGTCTGGCTGTTTCCATAAAACTCTCAAACTGGGAAATATACACAGAATACTTTAAATGGCAGTTTCCCAGGTTTAATTTCTAGTTTCGACAGTCATCGGTACTTCACGACCAACAACACAGTCTCAGCAAAGAATCCGAATTAATTACCTTTAAAATGCATATTATAGAAGCAGTAAAGCTCGAACCTCACGTTGCAGTATCTGCTGAAAATGGTTCCACCTTGATGAGGAGAGCAACATGTTCTCAGATCCCTCAAAGCCAACACCAAACAAGTCTTACAATCACTCCCAGAGATTCCTCTTGTACACTGCACGAGGCCATGAACATGTTCTTGGCTCGAGAAATTCAAACCGCCCACCACAAGCTTAGACGAAGCCAATGCGGCCTCACTTATAAGAGGGGTAAGTATACTAAAAGTGCCAACAGTTATGTATGATGCTCATTTTGGTGCAAAAATTTATTTTGAATCGCATAAGTGCCAAAAATGTTGAAAAACGATCATTTCAGTGCAAATACCGATATGATTGGCCAGAAATCCAACGTGTCACTTTTTATTAATTTTTGTAGTCGACGTAGCTTGTCGAAGAGTACAGTTAGCATTAATTGTCCAAAGCGATGTCATTTATATGTTTGCCCCAATTATAAATAGTAATTTTACCTGCAATTTAGGGTTTTTGTCCAAATTAGGTTTTTTCCTTTTCAATTTGCAAAAGATTAAAGAAGGAAAGTGGAAGATGATGAGGGATGAAGATGATGAAGCTGGTTGCTTCAGATGAAGGTGGTTGCTTCAGTCGTGACCATGCTCCGTCGCCGCTATCATCATCATAGGGGGGGAGAAGCTCCGTCGCCGCTATCATTGTCATGGGGGGAAAGAAGCTCTGTCGCCGCTGTCACCGTAGCTGAGTGGTCTCGCTTGCCTTTGCCCTGGAAATGCTCAGATCTGAAACCTCAAGCTAATAAGAACAAGTGTGGACAACGTCTTAGACGGTGGCTGCTGAAAGAAGATTGGCAGCGACACAAGAGTTGCAGTCGAGTCCTTTGTTGAAGCGGACGAAACACCAAGGAAGAAGAAGAAGACCACTTTTCAATTTTTCCTTTTTTCTTTTTTTAACTCTGCACTCCCCTTTCCTTTCCTGTGAAAGACACCTCCCTTACACTATGAAGACCTCTTTTGGCGTTTCCTACAAAGTGACGAACCTTCAAAAAGGGGTCAGACAATTGATATCTATGGTCACATTGAGACAAAAATTCACAATTCCAAAACACAGAGATAGAGTGCTCAGCCAAGTTTGGTCGAAAGTCCTTTGCCTCGCAAGACTCGCCAGCTGCATCGCTTTGCCCTCACGCTTGTGACGCCGCCTCACACTGTGTGACCAAAGCTCGAAGCCCCAGCTTCCCTCGACAAATACAATTTTTAGGTGTCTGTACACTAGACCGGTGGGAGGACAAAGAGGAACAAGTGAAGGTCTTGACTGAGCTCGAAGAAAGACACCGAGGCTTTGACAGAGATTACCAAAACCTGATCAAAAGCCTTCCTCAAGCTGATCTCTCTCTCTCTCTTCTCAGCTTCGATTCGACTCAGGTGTTCTTCAATCTCCTTCCTTTCTTCTTTCCCTCTCTTTTTCCTTCTCTACAAATTTTCCCGAAAAATAGAAGCGCGTTTTGAAGGATTCTTTCTCATACGGTGTCATTTATGAAGAGTATAGCTATGTCATGATCCATGTTGGACTTGTTTTTTAAATAAAAATGCAACATAATATTTTAGCTGAAATTTATAGCTAGAGGCATTTAAGTGATTATTTTTTCTCTGATTTTGTACTAAAGTGAGCTGACAAAAATTTTTGACACTAAAGTGAGTGCCGTACATAACTTTTGGCACTTCTAGCATACTTACCTCCTTATAAGAACATCCATCAACTTTTCAAGGCATTGCTCAACTCGTCCAAATTCAATATGCTCTGCTCCCGATTATTACGCTCTTCAAAATCTTAATTAAATTAGATTAAAAACTAAAAGGCTAAAATTTTAAAAAAATAAAAATAAAAAATAATGGCAAGGACTTGCCAGTGGGAGGCTGTCACCATCACCTATCGTCGGAGGGGCTAGTAGAGGTGGCCAGCCTCGAGGGAGGGCCAGCATCACCAAGATTTCAGTGCCCGTTGGTAGTTCGCTTGTAAAACAAACTAAGAAATGCCTTGTCTCACATTGAAAAGATGTGAGTGCACATGAGATTTGGCACTAATCAACGATTTTTAGTTTTTACTTATTGAAAAATTCGGATTTGTATTTATAAAAAACCATAGCATCCCGTTGAAATTGCGCAACTGTTCACAAAAGAGTTACGGTTATTTTTTATTTTTTATTTATTAACTTCCAAATTTTTTTAATGTCTTTTCAAGATATTCTTTAAGAATGTTCCTATTCATTTTGCAACATTTTCTTGAAAGGTTGCCTCTATTCAAAAGACAGAGATAAGTACATTAGTTTTTAGGATCAATCATGATTGAGTCTTTCTTAACTTTCTTTTAAAAAATACAACCATTTTTTTAATTGTTTCCCTTGAGAGACTCTGGAAAAATACTAGAATTTCTATCTAGTATTCTCAATCGAGACTTTGTTGTATCATAAAGAAAATTTGCCAATGACTATTTGTAACGCTGTGAGGCAAATAATTCCTTAAAAAAAGTGATATCATGCCTCAAAGTTTAATTTCATTGTTTTATCCAATTCAAAGTCATATTTCCCCAACAATTTGAAGGAATTAGTTAACCTAACTTCTCTGATGCGACGCCAACCAAAAGCTACGCCAAGCACGCTTGCACCATGGCCCAAACTACATGTGATGATGTTCCATGCTATGGGCTTGAAAATAATTAACGACAATGAGATAAGATAAAATCTTAGCGAGTCAATAGCTTAAGCCTTGATTAGAACGCTAATTCGTTTCATAGGCAGCCCTAAACATATAGCATCACAAATCTTTACCTCACCTTGGCACACCCATACATGTTAGTAATCACACATGCCAATATCAACGCATCAAGCATAACCAATAATCAGAACATATTTCCTAATATCCCATGCGCATTGCCATCATACGTGTTCCAATTATTATGACCTTTCGGGTCACAACCAACACAAGAGTTGGCGGTCTTCTGGTATAACCGGGCATCATCTAGCCTCATTGAGAACGGCATCGTCTTGCGTACTCATACACATAACGAGGACATTCCATTAGGAGTATTGGTCTAGCCTCAACCGCGACTCAACATCTTGACCCTCGCTAGGCATTCAATAAAAATCGGGTATTGTCTTGTATATTCATATGCATTAAGATGGAACCATTACCTGCATAATTATATGCATCGGGGCCATTATGTGATCGCATGAGCACTCTAAATTTTTATCTTTTGACTTAGCCAATATAAACATGGTTCGTGCTCAATTAACAAATCTCGGAAATTTTATTTTTAAAATTTTGGTAAAATAATTGCACGTGGTCATTTACTTAAAACCAATTTGCCAAATTTTGCATAATTTCATTTAAAAACCCCCTCACCTCATTTAACATATTAAATCTGGCATCCAAACCCGACACCTCAAAGTATGCCATTTTCTTGACAAATATATCTTATGTGAAAATATATTAAAAAGCAATCAATAACGTGGTATAACAAGCTCAAACAATCAAAATCAAGCATAAAATCATCCAGTAAAACAAGCATAAAATTCTACTTAACGGCTAATCCGCCGTTAATTACACCAGTTGCGAATAATTAAGCTAATTACGATTAATTAACCTAACTATAATTAATTAAAAAATAATCACATTTAATTAAAAATAATTATGATTAATTAAACTAATTACGATTAAATAAAAAATACGACTAATCAAATAAATCACAATTAATTAAACTAAACTCAATTAATCAATCTAACCATGATTAATTAATCTAATAATAATTACTTAAAACTAATTGCACATAAATTTAATCTAAACCGTCCTTAATCTCAATTAAGGCTAAACTAAAATTAATTAACACTAATCGTCATTATATTTAACTAACCTACTCCCTAAACGTAATTAACACCCTAATCCAGAATTAGAAAGTCAATTCATGGGTTTTCCAGCGACAGCGAGCTTGCGACAATAATAGTGCAATGGCGTCAAGGACGTGATGCTCACGGCTCGAACGATGGTGGCGACACCACTTGAGGCTCACGGCCACCAAGGGTAGTTCGGTGGAGATGGTGGTGCTGGCTTCAAGTGAGGATGGTGTGATGGCGTGGGTGTATGGGCGGTGAGGGACACGGATGGGTGGCGGCAGTGGCGTGCGCAACGATGGCTAAAGTGGTGGTGGTGGTTTGTGGTGGTGGTGATGGCGATGCAGGAGGGAGATGAAGATGATGGTGGTGTGGGCGGTGATGGTGGTGAAGATGGTGAGTGAGATGGGGATGATGATAGTGGCATGGTGGATGATGAAGTGGTGAGATGATGATGGTGGTGATGAGGGTGGGCGCAAGGATGAAGAGAAGGAAGAAGTTTGAGGGAAAAAGAAGAAGCAAAGGAGGAGGAGGAATCGGCAAAGAATGGGGAGGAAAAGGCGTGAGGGAGAAGAGAAAAGAGAGAGGGAGAGAGAGAGAGAGAGAAGAGAGAAGAAATAAACAAAAGAAACAAAATATTTTTTAGGATTTTTATCCAAAAAATCCATGAAAATCCCATCAACAACTTCCCCTTGAACCCTCCACACCAAGTCTCATGTCCACTATTTTTCTTTTTGTTTTCTTTTTCTTTAAAACCAAAATTTTGGCCAACAATTCACAACTTTTCCAGTGGTTCCAATTTTTCCCTTTCCAGGTGGTACGTTTTTTTTTTTTTGGTCGGTAGTAGGTGGTAGGTTAGAATGCGCAATTTCGTCCACCGGATCGAAGAACGATCAATGGTTATAATCCTGTGTCGGTAGGTGATAGGTTAAAAAGCATGATCTCGTCCATCGGATCGAAGGACAATTGATGATTGTAATTCAAAGTCCTCAAGTATAAGAAGTGGTACCCTTCCCCTTATTATAGCCCTCCCCCTCATAGATCCCTTTTTTCCAGAGCTTTTTTAAACTCTCTCTCTCTATGATCGGTGAGCTTGAGTGAGCTTCCGACAAAGCTATGAGCTTAAGTGATTGATCAATCCGACAAAGGCTTGACTTAGGTGCTCCAATGATCCAATTGATTGATCCGACAAAGGCTCATCTTAGGTGCTCCAATGAACCAAGTGATTCAAGAAAGCCTAAATTGTCGCACGGCCTCGATTTCAAATGATCGGCCCGTCACAGTCTCGATCCTAAATTATCAGCTCGTGATAGAAGCATCATATATTACATACTCAAACAAGTGCCATCACTTTAGTTAAAGAGCTCAAGATTAGGTGCACGAAGCAGATGCTTCTGACATCTAAAGGCAATTGCCTTTGCATGATAAACAATCTCAATAGCTTCAGAGTAGAAACAGTTTGAGATGTTAGCAATTCGAAAGAGTCATCTCAAGGAAAGGAATCAGAATAGGAATTGAAATTCCGATTGACCCATTATCCATAAAAGTGAGCTCCTCATTATCCATAGAAGTGAGTTCCCTAAGAGATAAGCTCTGTAGCTTTGGAAGACAAATGGAAGGAGGAAGCATAACAATGCCACTCATTTTCAGAATTCTGTTAAGGTTTCGCTCCTAAACACGCATGAAGGTACCCTAATACTGATATTCGGATTAGTCGGGTGTTGCTCCTAAACACACATGAAGGTACCATAATATTATACCTGGATTAGTGAATAAAGGGTTACTTCAATATTTTGATTAGTTGGTAAATAAAGGACAAGAGTTTGAACCTAGCGATTTATGGCAAAGTTTATGTATATGGAAGATGTCTATTGATCCATTGCAAAGTTTATGTAAATGAAAGATATCTCTTGATCGGCGAAACATAAGAAAGAAAGATTTCACAAGATAAATCATGACATAACAGTACCCTCTCCACATATTGTAAGAAAAAGAACTTTATATTGCAAGAAAAGGAATTTGACTCATTGAACCCATTGAACACGAGATTGGGAAAGTCCACAAGGACTTCACCTACTCGACAAAACACTTGTTTTGATAAGTTTTTAAGATTTTCTATTTATGGAAGAATCGTCCAATTATAACTAATTGGTCTAGTTTCTAATATAAATGGCAACTCTCATTAAATGTCCCTAAATATGTAAATATATATGACATATTAACATTAATAACATAATCTAAACCATATGATGTATCGTGATGCAATTAAACTGTATGACATGATATACAATGATGTGGCTACTTTACATGATATGACATATGATGAAATTAAACTATATGACATAACATATGATGATGCGACTACTCTACATGACATGGCATATGATGATGCCACTAATGCATGACATTTTTTGGTTTTTGTATTAAAATTCATAACTCTAAATAAATTAAAATAGAAATGCACCTAAAGTGAAATATTATCTAAGTTAGAAATGAACGAGAACCCGGGTAGGGATTTGCTCCCGATCCACCGAGTTCAATTCGGGTTTGTGACCCGGAGAAGTCGGGTCTAGATCTTTGCTTGCGTGTTTTGGGCTGTAGTTTGCCCATTGTTGATGAGACCCAGAGGCCCATTGATTGGGTCCGACAACCCATGGGCCCTGGATAGGAATCCATGGTGCATATGGCCATTGAACTGGAGTAGAGAATCGGTTCGTAACTGGAGTAGATGGATGTTGAGCAACCTGCTCAATTTGTTCCAAAGATTTGATCGGATGATTCCTCCATTGTGGGTAGGATCGGGTCTTGAATTTCGCTACTTGGGTTCTACATATTGAATGAAAATAACAAATGAAAGACTGAATTTCTCTTTGATGTGCTGATTTTGTTCTACAGGTAGTGGTTTGTAGCAACAAAACAGAAAATGGTCGAAGGCAATCCAGGAAGAAGGAAAAAATTTGCGGAAGGTGGATCAGAAACACCACTCTAATACCATGAAAAACGTAGAACAATAGAGAAAAGCTATTTTGTATTTCTTGTCATATTGGGAAGATTTCATTTCAGGAGTGGGTTTCGACTCCCACGCCCTGCAAGGAGGCATGGACAAAAGTCTGAGAGTGAGTGTTAGAGTAGGATTAGAGTAGGACTGACAATATATATATATATATATATATATATATATATATATATATATATACAATTACGGGAAAAAGTGCCAAAAAAAGTCCTAAACTTTTTGTGTTTGTGCCGATTTAGTCCTAAACATTTTTTTTTGTCGATTTAGTTCTAAACAATTTTATGTTGTGCCAATTTAGTCATTTCCGGTCAATTTTGGCCGGATTTTGCTAACTGGACGCCGGCCATCTGACATGGCTTGATCGGTACTGACGTAGACAACTTTTAATAATATTTTAATATTTTAGAATTATTTTTATTTTTATTTTTATTTTTTTCTTTTTTTTTCTTCTCCTCTTCTTCCTCCAGCCGATCGCCGAACCTTGGCGACCGGCCAAAGGCGATGGCCAGCGAGGTCGAGGTTGACCTCGCCGGCCATCGGCGAGGCTCGACCTCGCTAGATCCGGTGAGGGCGAGCCTCGCCCACCCGGCGCGAGGCCGCCCTCGAGGCCTGGGCAGCGAGGCTTGCCCTCGTCGGATCTGGCGAGGGTCGAGCCTCACCCATGGCCGGCGAGGGCGAGCCTCGCCAGCTTGGCGCAACACAAAGATTCCATTTCTTTTCCAGAAAACATTTGGCGCTGGGCGCTATCCCCAATGGAATCCAGCTCAAGCCGTGAAGAAGGGCCTAATCTTTCGCCCGCTTGTTGTTCGGAAAATTGACAACAATCTTAGTGAAGCTAGCACCCTAAGATTGTTGTCAATTTTTCCTTAGGCCGAGAAGAGAAAAAACAAGAAGTGTGGGCTGCCTTGAAAGGCATTAGGCGCTTACAAGCAAGAAAACCAAGCAAGGTGTGCAATTTGGAACAGCCCTGACTGAGATTAGATAGATTCCTTCTATTGGAAGAGAGGGATTGGGAACATGAAAAGCCCTGACTGAGATTAGATAGGCTATTGATTGAACCTCCCGGATAGCCATATGCTGAAAACCTGACACCTCTATGGCAGAAAGGTGAAGGGGAAGACTTTTATAACTCATTTAGTCTATTCGTTCTCTCTTCCTTACCTTCTTCCTTTACTCGTAGGCCTACCTTTCTCTATCAATAAGATGGTTGCATAGTACTGAAGTCGATCCCTTTCTTAAGTACTCCTTTCCATTTCGGTCAAGCTAGTATGGCATAAGGGAAGTTCTTCCTATTCCAATTCCTACTTCCTTCTCCTCTTTGCTTACTTTGTCTCCTGTAAGTTCACTTAGTGATAAGGTATCTTCTTCATGAAAGGAATGTGGTACAATGTTTACACATAAGGAAGATTTCGCATATAATAGGAATAGAATCGAGTCCCCAAATAGCATTACCAATTGCTTGGATGCGTGTTTGAAAGCCAAGAGATGAATGAACTCTTGCAGTGTGGCTTAACTGGCCTTCCTCTAGATTCAACTTGAAGCGGAAGGCACCCGTCCTTAGTTAGGCTGGGAAACTCCATCCTTTTCCCCCCGAAAAGACTGGCTCGAGAAACTTGCTTATGAGGGAACGGGTTATATGTGTCTTAGTTAGTGTAGTCGCAGATGTGAATTCCGGGGTTCTCCATAATCGGGTATAGAGTAGCACTCGATGACAATTCCTGTGTTCAAGCCCGATTCTACGTTTAAGTCTCTGCTGACCTCTTTAGCTCAGAAATTTAGGCTAAGCATTAAGCATGTCCCCTACCTGAGTCAAGCTTCATTTTATCCTTTCCACCTTGAAAGAAGACCAAGCCGATAACGCCCCTTTACCACGAGCAAGCCTGTTATTAGATTCTCTTGATGCTGGACGGCGGTACAAAGAGATTGATTCTTTCTAAATGATAGTGAGAAAGAATGACGAACCTTGCTTGAAGCCTATAACTGAACTACTGATTTCTTTCATTCCCTGTGATCAATGAACTCAACTTGAACCTTGACTTTGACTTCGATACACAAGCTTTATGCCAAAACCAAGCTTACTCCATTGCTTACTGATTTCTTCTATTCGATCATTTAAAGTAGTGCTATCTCGCGCCGAGCTGGTGGGGCTCACCCTCGCCAGCCATGGGCGAGGCTCGACCCTCGCCAGATCTGGTGAGGGCAAGCCTCGCCGCCCAGGCCTCGAGGGCGGCCTTGCGCCGGGCAAGCGAGGCTCACCTTCGTCGGATCTGGCGAGGTCGAGCCTTGCCGCCCAACGCAAGGCCACCCTCACGGCCACTAGCGAGGTGGCCGGTGAGGTCGACCTCGACCTCGTTGGCCGTTGCCTCTGGCCAGTCACCGAGGTCCGGCAATCGGCTAGAAGAAAAAAAGCAAAAGAAAAAAAATTCAAAAAAAAAATATTATTAAAAGTTGTCCATGTCAATGCCGACTAGGCCACGTCAACCGAACGGCGTCCGGTCAGCAAAATCCGGCCAAAATTGGCCGGAAATGACTTAATTGGCACAACGTAAAAATGTTTAGGACTAAATCGGCACCAAAAAAAGGTTTAGGACTAAATCGGCACAAAGACAAACTGTTTAGGACTTTTTTGGCACTTTTCCTTACAAGTATGCGTTTGTATTTTTATATTACAAGAAATTAAATCAGAAGTATCGGAAGAAAATACATACAATATTATATCCCTAAAATATTCCAAATCTACGATTTACTGTATCAATGACAAGATTGGAATCTGGCTCGGGAATCAATTAAGAGATCAATTCAAATTCTTTCTCCTCGGTTATCAGCCTTACGATTTTCGTTTTGACTACTACATTCACCATCTTTGTAAGGGAGGGGATTTCGACAGTGCTTTGCAGAATTGTAAGGAAAGTATGGAGCTGGGTTGGTATCCGGATTTTGCAACGATGAATTCGCTGGTTAACGAGCCGGTGAGCACCAATAAGGTCGGTTAAGCTAGGGAGCTTATTACACAAGTCAAGGAGAAATTTCCTAGAATTACAGATCGGTGGGATGAATTAGAAGCTGGTTTACCTCAGTAATGAAGATCGATAGAGATAGTTTGCTGTTTTCATTTGGTTTCAATAAGAGCGCGGCTGGATCTGAAATGGGCAGACATTGGTATCATGGAAGTCGGGTTTTACTTTTTTCAAAATCGTTCGACTTAGGTAGTTCTCGAATGAAGAGGCTGTCGCACATCCTCTTGTCATTCATTAGGATCTGGTTACTCTCGATGTACAGACTAAAAGCACACATATAAGGTGAAACAACTTTGGGAAGATATCTTACCTCTCTCTTGGTGCAGTCTCACGTAGCAGCCTCCCTTTGAGCCACTTTTACCGGGAGTTTTAGGGTGCGTATGATAAAATTTCTAGAACAGAAATTAAGAAGTTAAAAATTTTAGCTTCTGATTTCTTCTTCATATCTATTTCTGGAATAGAATTCTGTTCCAGAAATAGAAAAATCAAATTGCGTTACCAAACGGATTTCTATTCCAAACCTGTTCCCCGGAACAGAGAAACAGAGAAATAGAGAAGTAAAAATTTTATCATGCGCGCCCTTATAGTGCTATCTCGATGTACATACTGTTGTGTTAGGGTAACTGGGGATTTCCATGGTAATTTTTTTCAATGGAATGATGTGCTCTATGTAGAATGAATCTGGAGGATGATATTACTGTATGTTGTTTGTGTCAATCGGACATGTGATTGTTATCTCTCCGAACCTTTTGAATTCGTCTAATCAAAGTCGCCTTGCTGCCTAGGGCTTTGGTCTTGATGTGTGCCTTAACTAGTTCGTGGCCATACCGTAGCATGTTCATGAGGGATTGTCAAGTCGTTTTTAGTGGATATTTTTTCGACCACATTTGCCAGAATTAAGTGCATCCTGAGTACTGCGTTGGTAAATCAGAGATTGGATGACCGCTTTGCCGCTAGCAAAGGTGCCAATGCAATGCCCATTCTTTGTTTGTTGCTTATGTTACTTAGGGCCTATTAAATAACATTTCTATTTCGGGGAATAATTTTTTTTTCAGAAATAGTCTTTTTTTATTTTTATTCCCTAGAATAATTTATGAGTAAAATAATATGTTCAGTAATAGTATAAAATTATATTTCGAAAATAGAAAAGGAATAGGTAATACATTTGGTACGACCCACAATTTTTTTTTATGCCGTGGAATTTCTTTTAATTTGTTAATAATTTTTTTAGATTTTTTTTTTAATCTCTTTTCCTCTTTTTTTTCTCCTCCTCTAGTTGGCAGTGGCGCCCGAGGAGAGGGGAGGGGGCAGCGAGCGGCAAGGAAGAAAAAGAAAAGAAAAAAATGACTTTTTTTTTTCTAGAAATTGTTCCCAAAAACGAGAAAATATCTTTTTTTTACTTCTTATTTCTGTTTTAAACCTATTTCACAGCAACTTTTCTATTCTTAGGAATAGAAAAATTAATTGACATTATCAAACGTCTTTCTATTCTCTTTTGATTCCGGGGAGTAAAAAAATAGAAAAATAAAAGAATTGAAACGTTGAAGAATAGAAAAATAAAAGAATTGAAACGTTGCCATGTGCACCCTTAAAAGCTAGAGATGCAACATGCTCATCTCAGTCTGAAATGTAAATGCATCCTGTTAAAACTACCTTTACAATTTCTTAGCCCCGAAATACACCCCTTATTCTGAGAAGACGTGAGCGCCCGTGAGATGGTGTGGACTTTTTGCCGCTCAAAGGCGATGTATACGTTCGCAATATTGAGAAAATAGAACCGGTGTCTTGTGTCAGCAAGGGAAAGAAGGAACTTCCTTTTATTAGGAGGAAATCTGTGTAAACTGAGGGTAAATGCTTGGCACATATCTGGGCAAAAGGAACATATATCTCAAATGTTCTTCATAGACAGGAGTCAAGCAAAACCAGAAGAATTTCCAATGAATTGAACAGGAAGAAGACAGTGCAAACCTCTGTGTTTATGAACACTAATAGGCTAAAAGAGTCTGAAAGAGAATGACTTTGGAAGAACATCTAAATGTTCACATTCTCGAGTTCGTCCTCGAGAAGTGTATAAGTGAACTCGCGATTCCCATTCGTCCGATGGCTATCTTCGACCCGCGCGACGGAGCAGATGCTTGGGCGAAACGCGCCCGCTCTGCGCTTCTTTCTTCCCCAGGCGATGCGAAGGAACCCGAAACTCGTTCCAGAATCCCTGCCCGAGACCTGCTCCCGTGCCAGGCTCGAGCTCTCTCGTTCGAGGCCGTGGAAGTACTCGACTTCCTTCCTGACGAGGGATGCGATCGTACCTCGAGTGCCTACAGCAACTGGACCGGTCGCGGCCATTGTCCGAGTAAATTCGATCGCCTCGCCGCTCGATTTATATATGCAATTGGATGAGGAGGAGGATGCTTGTGAATGAAGAGAGCGATGGGCGGTCAATGACCTTTTTCTAAGTGGGGAAGACTGCTTTGGTCAGTGGATGTCCTCTTCTTCTGGTAATTATAACAAAGAGTTTTTGCCGGTTGCTCTTTTTTCAAAGTGCGCGGCGCGGAGCTTTTCATAATTGCAGCTCTCAACATGAGGAATCACCCGTGGTTCAGCAGCGGACTGCGGAACATTGTAAAGCTTACGGCCTTACAGACGATACAGCTCTCGCTAATCTTTCGACTGCTAAAACATGGAGGTCGTCGTCGTGGATTGCGCACCCTGAAGAACAAAACGGCGGCGAATGCGCCTTTGGATGGTTTCTTTTAAGCGTGTTTCATCATGATTTTTCACTTTCGCAAAGGCCATTGTTTGGAAGATTGGAGTTCCTAAATGACCTGATTTTGCATGGTAAGCCAGCCATGCTGTTTGGTCCAGAATTTTCTGATGTATGCTTCCTTCCTTTACATCTTTTTCTCTCTCAAAGTACGCATGTATTATCCTTCAATGAGTGGACCACTTAAGTGTACTTCACTTTGCGAAACATGGTAATGATGCAGGGTTGTGATGTGATTAAACACCATCGGCCTGTGACGCGAATCATTACCTTTGCTTTCTGTGCTGAAATAAAGAATGAGAAGAGGCTGCCCTATTTTTTTTTTAACACTTCATAATAAAATAAGAGGTCATAACATAAATGATTCATGAATTTAGATCCGATAAGTAATTTCGTCTTTGAATTCTTGATTTGTGCAATGTAGTTTATGAATTATTAAAAAATGTTCAATGTGATTTTTTTATTTGCTCAAACGACATGCTTAAGGGTAATGAGTCTGTATGTCTATCATTTAATCCATTTACTTTAGAAAAGGAAAGAAGCAAACCAAGGAATTCAAATATTACGCATGGCAATTTCTTTCCTTGATTGGAGACAGATAACATATGTGGACAATTCACGCACAACCTTTTGTTTTGATCCACAATTCAAACATAATAGATTGGAAGCCGCACATAGATTCCATTAACTCAAATTAACGAAAGAACAACAATAAACATTTTCATATAATTGAAGGATTAGGTCGAACATTTACCAATTCATATTGAACAAATTTAATATTTAAGGACGACACTGCACATTTGATCAAAGATCGGAGACTACATCAAACAAATTAAGAGTTCGGAAGTAACATCGCACATTAAATCAAAGTTTAATGGCCATCTGTGTCATCTTCCCTTAAAATAACTTATCCGCATCATCCCATCTCATGATTACACCAGCGCCTTCACTTCTAAGCAAGTTTTACTCCTTTTTACTTTCAGCCGAAAGAACATGCTCAAGCCCACTGCTGCTCCAACTACGGTTTGTCTCCTTACTTAGCCTGCAAAATTGCCTGCTCTGACAGCATTGGATATCATACCGACAAGCTCTAAATTGACATATCAAACCTGCCTTGAGATTAACTACGGACGACAAAGCAGTGGAATCCCAAAAGCACATGCACACTCTTGGTCCTTGTGCTCTCAAAGTCATGGAGAAATCGAATTTGTATCGACATCGGGACACATTGGGATCTTCCATTAAGATCGTACCTGCCTACGAAAACGTCATTTGAATTTGAAGTACGCTTTTATACAAGCTTCCAGAGTTCTCTCTAAGGCTTTGTAGTTTCGTCTGCGGCCATCACAACCAGGATCCGCCAACTCTTCCCATTTCACGTAGGGCCTCGTTACCCATCAAGAAAAAAATGTTCATATCTTAAGAACAGTTTGCCCTTAAGTGCTCGTCTGGTGTAGCGAGTAGAACTGAAAAATTCTACTCGCATACAGAGACCAGCCCCTATTTCGCCCTTTTACTCCGAACTAGGCTGCGAAGCCAGTCCGTGCGACACCTAAGAAGCTCAATATTTTCAACGGGCTACATTCGGAGCAAAGTTCTCAGTGTCTCACCAGACAAAAGGTGTGACATTCCTATAAAAGACGCGTTTATAACCCTAGATTATATGGAACGAGCGATGGATTCCATGAAACAGCATGAAACACCAGATTTACTTGATGTTCCTTCTCCAATCTCAGATTACAGGAGATCCACCCTCCAAATCAGACGGGACATCTCAAAGAAGTGTGTATATCCAGAGCATACAATTAACCTACGTTTAAAATGTACAAAACAGCCATGCAGAATGGGGAATTGCATTCATCGAATGTGAAGAGGATAAATAGAGTTTTATAAATGCATGTACAGAGGAGCCGAGCAGTTGAGATCAACGGAACTAAGCTGAAAAGTGAATGATGAATAGACGAGGAACTGCACTTGCATATATGTTTACTTGAGAAGCTATAAAATTTATGGCGTTCCACGTCCATCAATGCTCTGGTATCATCTATCTAGTAGGCATAAAATCTCCTAGAGGCCTCAAAATTTTGAATTTTATCCTCCCAGTTTCTATATCATCATGAGTATATTTATTTTCCTTTTTCTATACACTCTTATTTTTTTCTTTTTCTTTTTCCAGTAAACCTCATGTCTCGATCTCATACATGCTAACACCTGAGCATGGGGTGAAGAATGATACGACAACTTTAACATGTAGACTACTTTGTGCTGGGTAGATGGCAGGAGTACCTCAACTTTCTATGTGAGGTAAGAGCATTTTGCAGAGCAACATCTACACTCGTGCCTTCCCGGAACAAGGAGTCGTACAATTGGCAAACAAAGTGAGACAACTCTGTTTCATCATCGTCCCAGAATCCCTTGAGATCCACATTTTTCTCAGGGTCACTGTCCTCCCAATCACTCACTGGGCTGGCTGGTTCTGCTTCCACTTCCTCATCCTCCTCTTCTTCTTCCATTTCTTCTTCTCCAATCTCAAATCGCCCATTTTCCAAGTTGCCAAACACACCTGGTCCATGGAATGCTGTCACCTGTGCTTCTGGAGGTTTGGCTGACGGGCAGATAACGGCTTTTGCACCTGAATCTAGAAAGGCCTTGATAAAAGTTGGACTAGGCCCATACATGCCAGTACAAATTATAACTCTGTCCCTCCAAGCTCCGACCTGATAGCACCAACCATAGGATTTCAGTCATGTCAACAGAAGAGAAGGGACACAGATGTATGCGAATCATTATAGTGATGCAGACAGAAAGAGTATCAATTATCCTGAAGCTTTTTTAAAATACAGGTGCTCGTCTCATATATGTAAAGTGTCATGTGGATACTATAAGGCCCCGTATAGATTACTTAAATATCGTCAAGTCAACACGGAAGAAAAGCAGCATGTGGTGAACCCTCCAAGACCAAGGAAACATACCATCCAACGGACATCATCAGGTGTCAAATGCGTGGAAGGGACTGTTCGACGAAACATGTATGCGCCGATTTCTTGATCATCTTCCATTACCTTCCAAAAACAGAGCATCAGAGTGGAGTCCACCATGATTCTTAATGTTGTACTTGAAGAACCGAAAGCAATTACTTGGACAGCAGCAGCAATAACTAAAACTTACTTGTTTTTGACATCCAATGTAATGGTGGACAACACATCCAATTTGGAAGTGTCGTCTAAAAGCAACCAAGTCAGCCACTGTTGAAATGTTCGCAAGCAGTGATATTCCTTTCCTGTGATGACCCCGCATCGTCGCCAACAAACTCATTTTGACACTCTGTAGAAACTTATCCGCCAGTTCCCCAGGTTCAGCCACCACAAAGACATCATTTTGCCAACTAGAGAAACATATTTTGAGCATGTCAAAACTTAGAAATTATCTATGAAAAACAAGAATGCAGTGAAGTAGGACATGATGTTGACCTTAAAATTAAACCATTGGAATCACTTTGGAGAGCCAAATGTACAATTCCCACTTGTGGTGAATTCTGTAACTTCCCATGTAATGAGCGAGCAAGTAGAGACAGTTCTCTGGGTTTTGAAGGGGACTTCGGCGGTGAGGCAGTTATCTTTCCTAGGTGGGATCCATCCAGGCTTAAAGGAGGGACTAAGTCGATTCTTCCAATCCTCTGATGACCAATATCAGGACTATAAAGCAAAGGACTTGAGGGAAAGCTTCCAGTGAATAGAGGTGATGTAAAGGGGGTGGGCAACGCGGTTGAAGGTACTGCCTTGGAACTTCCCGATATATTGTCAAAAAAAGATAACCTTATACTGCTGCGGGCACAGAACGACTCAAGCGCATGCACATGATGGACGGTTTTTCCTGAATCTGGGCTATGTAAAGCTTCAACAAGAAGGACATTGCGTCTCCAACCCAAAGAAGGGCCATGTGCTTCTGTCGCTGCATAGACAATGCAGATGAGGAAAGAATAGTAAGAGAAAAGGTAATGACAATAGATAAAAATATGCAGTAAATACTTGCCTGAATCAGATGCCTTCGTTTTTGAGATATGTTGAGGCTTTAAATTATCTGACCACTTCTCATCAAGTTGGAAAGGCATGATCAATCTTTCACAAGCATTTTTGAAGGCTTGCGAATTGTTTTGAATGTATTCACCGGTTGCAGCCTCCAACTTAAGCCATACAGCAGGGTCAGTTTCATCTAGCTCCATACCATAACGCTCGTCAACTGTGCAGAGAGAAACACAGTTCACTAATTGAGAACTTGCAAAGGATCCCTGAGCAGTGTTCAGTTTTGGATACTAGTTGTGCCTTTTGATTTCACTCAAAACAAGAATGAAAACAGAGTGTCCCTCTGTAGTTTTGAAATTTTACTTGATACACTTCAATGAGAGATTTTGCATAGAAATGAAGATTTGTACAAGTTTGGTTAGATCAAATTTCCATCAAAACAGAAGTTGTTCTCTCTGTTTTGCTTTTTTCAAATTTATTCAATGTAAGGAAGCTTTGCTGAAGCTACAATGGGAATCTCTAGTAAAGCTCAATGAAGCTTATTGAAAGCTAAAAACCGAAAGCTGAAGAAAACAATTTAGTTATGCTCCATTATTTTCCAACTTCCTTATAATATGAAAAGATTTTCTTATGAAAAAAATAACAGGTTCCTCTCTCTAAACTGACACCAGGCAAACAAATGAAATATCGTAAATTTATTTTCTTTTTGTGTTGATTTCTAATCAAAATGTGAGTTAATATTATGAACATTTTGACATATAAAAAGTAAAAACATTCCGTAGAATGACATCTGGAAAGACTCTTAGTACCAAATGTCCCATTATAATTGGGTCGATGCTATGAATTTATACAATATTGGAACCAAATAATTAACCAAAAAGTAAAGCATATCATTTCATTTTCCTAATAAGAGAAAAATCACAGGTCTTGGAGACCATTCATCTAACAAAATCACATATAAAACGTTAAATTACCTGGATTGAACCGGAAATACTGCATCTCAGGAAGCATGGGAAGCAATGTGCTCAGAGCTTCCTCCACACGATCCACTGAACATGCACTCTCTATTAAAACTTGTCCAGTATCAAGATAACGCCAACCACCCTTCCTTACCTAAACCAGTTGAGGAATTCAAGTTACAAGCAGGTAGAAAGATTACTATTGGAGTACTTCTATCCATAAATTACATCCTAAAATCAATAAGGCTGTTCAAAAGCACAAGATATTGCACAAATATGACTCTACTGTGCTCAAATTAACAGGACATTATTGCAACAACATCCTTCAGGATATGCATTAGACTGGGCATACATGTGGTCTCAAAACCAGGGGCCGTTACTTTTATGTAAATTGTCATCATCTGTACTGAATTTCTCTATGAATTTTCTGCAGGTAGATAATCCACGAGCATAGTGAAGCTCTCTTGTATTTCTATGCAAATTCAAAAAAAAAAAAAAAAATGCAGAATAAACTCAAGCAAATTCAATTGAAGGACAGAAATTTATAGAATATCACATGAGGTACAGATTGTGATTACTGCAGGGCTCAGATTCTCCCAGTGTGACCCACAGTCATGTGCCACAATAGTTACAAGTGATAGGTAGAAAGAGACTGCAGATTAGGTCCTAAAATTCCAAACAGAGGAGTTTCAAAAAGGCATATGTGGAAGGTATAGAAGGCTGAATATTTCCATGATGAAACTTTTACCCATCCTGAACACCAAATGTCGTGAGGATGTAAAGGAAAGCTTGAATTCATGGTGCATGGGGAATAAGATGAGCATTTTTCCCCCTCGGCACTCTTCACTGTCGCACAGCTGCCTTTGTAGAAAAGCAGCTTGTTGTGTTTAAGCAAGAGAAGCATGCCAGTCACCAAGAAGAAGGGTAGAAAGGAAATTAAGCAAGCATGGCAGAAGAATGTTTTAATTATTGTGACTGAAGAAAAATGGGGAAGAGACAATCATGCATCGCTGGGCATTCAGGAATTAGGAACAGAAGAAAGCTGGAAGCCATATAAAGGTGTATGAATGGTCATGAATGATTTATCTTCCATCCACCAATGTCATAGCAGAATGCTGTCATAAGTTCACAAAGAAATTCCACCCCACACGCCCCCCCACATCCACCCCCCACCCCCCGCCGCCCCGACCAAAATTTTTTACCATGGGGCAATGTAACCTTCCCATGATCTTATCAGACCCAAAATAGTGTGAGACCTTGTCGAGGGGAAATAAGTCATTCAACATTTCTTCTTAAAGCAGGCAACAACAAATTACCTTTGTAGGAACAGAGCCACATCCAATGGAAACTAAACAATCGATTCTTGTGTCTGGCCACAGAAGCTGTGCTTCTCTTATGGCAAAAACTGTAGGATTGTTAGCCACTATTGCGCCATCTTGCCAACGATGCACATCTGGGGCAATATTTTGAATACTCAACAAAATTAGATGGAGAAGCAGAAAAACTGTAGACAGAAGGAACATAGGAAGAAAAAACCAGAGGAAGAACTAAAAAGGAGGGCAGTACCATCTGAGTAATCATCAAGATAATATGGAGCGGCCGAAGAGGCCCTAATTGCTTGCCAGACTCGATGCTTACAACTTCCAATAAAAGCACTGCGTTTATAGCCAACTTGTGCCCCAGTAGTAGGTGATCCTAATGTACTGACGCCAGAACTTTCGGAAATTGCAAGAGATACCTCTGGTGTTCCAACAGGGTACTGCAATTTGACAAAAAGGAATCGAGTCAATAATATGCGGCGACAAGCACAACATCCTTAAAAGTTATGTGTCAAAATCTTGCAGAAAACTCTTGGCTAGAAAATAATGTGCAAAGATGTCAGGAGTACTCAAACCTGATAATTACGGAATAAGAAAGGCTGAGCTGGCATCATGCTAACCAAAGTTGAAACGATAAAGACTTTGGGAGTGTTCTTAACTGCAGACTCTATTAATAGGTCGCCATCTTCATCAGCACACATTTCTTTCAACAACCTCTCAAACTGATCTGCACTATGCTGCCAGATCACATATTAGAGTGGCTTTTCTACAAGCCTAGACTACGATAATCTAAGGCATGAGGAAAAAGCTGAAGAAAAAGAAGAAATCCATTCACATTGCTAATTTCCAAATTTCACCACTTAAGGGAAAGATACTTTACAGGACATTAACCACCAGAATGACAACATTTAGTAATTAACTTAAACATCCACAATTCACTGCAATTGTGGCTGAAACATCCGCAGCGAAATAAAATTGTGGAACATAAAGAACTCCATCTCAAATACTGATAAGGTTTGATAGGGGTCAAGTTTATGTCTATCTACTTAAAAAATGATATTGCTTTACAGTGCCATGCAAAGGAGTCAAAGAAAACAACATAAAGTAGAATAGAATCCTCTTACTTTAGATCCATGCACGACAACCCTAAAACTCTGGGAGGAACTTTTATAAAGCTGATCCAACTTCTCTCTCCAACTTGCAGCTTCATTGTCCTTTGGCCCAGTTTCAGCAAATACAAGTTTCCCTGGACAACCGACCAACACAAATTCAAATGAAAGTAATGTAAGCAAATGACAAAAGGCACTCCCATGCAAGTTTTGATCTATGTCGCCTCGCCCTCACCAAGATTTTTGTATATTTCTTCGCATTCATCCAGTGTCATTAGCTTGATACCAAGGGCAATTGCTAGCATGCCGCCAGTTGATGTGCCACATATAAGATCAAACAACTCATGTATCCTCTTTCCGGTACCCTTTTCAATCTCTTTAAGCATCTGAACAGTAGCAAGGCCTTTCATTCCTCCTCCATCCATTGCAAGTATACGTAATCCTTGCTTTGGGACTTGTCTCCCTCTTATTGCACGTCGTAGATTTTCATTCTCCCCTATAATTCCAGTACGTTTGTTAGTTCCTTCATTTATCTCATCAAAGGAAGGGTTGGAAGACAAAATCCGGGAACAGAAACACACCAAGAATTGCTAAAGCCCGGGCAGCAGCTTTATTCACACGTGGTTCAGGAGCAACAGTTAACCGCAAGAGAAGCTCTCTCAAGCTTTCAGAAGTAACAAGAATCTTGCGGTTATCCAAACAGAAGCCCAAATTTCCAACCGCCAACAGAGCTAGCCTTTGCACCTACTCAAAGATGGCAGTCGACCACTAAGATATTCAACAACTCTAGAAATTTAAAAAAACATGAATTCTAGTAGCACGAAAAAGAGAACTTGCCTCTGGATTTCTACGAGCACATAGTGATTTTAGCGATTTCAGAACATCCTTGGTCAACATCTTCTGAGCTACAACATCAGAGGCAAAAGCCAAACTGACAACCACTAGCAAAACAGATATCACTTCCTCTTCCGTGATGAATCTTAAGGCTGTTTCAATATGCTGCATAATATCACATTTCATCAACTTCATAGCCACAGTGACATCTCCAGCTAGAGATGAAAGGGCACAACATGCTTGCTCCACCTGCTCAGAGTAAGAAGTTTTCAGAAATGATCGACAGCCAACCAAGTTAAGGCAACTCCAGAAAATAATAACATACCACATGGCGGTTGTCGCTGCTTATCATACTTATTAGCTGCCTCACTGCATTCTCATCTTTACCAACAAAGGTCCGATTCCCTTGGTCTTGCATTATCTTTGCTAGTGCAGATGCTAGCAAAGGATGATGACATGAAGAAAAGCGGAATATAAGAGAGAAAAATGCACTCAACTTGTGCCTAGATGCGCCGAAGTAAGAATTGTTTTCCGTCTGCAATCACACACAAGAAATACTCTAATTACCAATCATTCCTCCCAAAATACTGCAAAAAAGCTAATAATTTGCTCCCTTTTTCAGCATAGGTGTTACCTCTATTTGCACATTCACTGATCTTAGGTTTTCATCTGCCACGATCCTAATATTTGCCAGAGACAAATGGCGAAGATTGTTTAGCGGTAGAATTTCAGGAAGAAACTCAAGAGGATTCCCAAATAGTCTAAGAACTCGAAGTTCAGCCATAGCCCTGCACTTAAATTGAAAGGCCATTTTAGATAAATTGAATTTGCAATGTTGCACGCAAAGAGATACTAGTTTTTCTCAAATCCAGAGGGAAACAAAAGCATGAACTAAGCAGACGCATGAATTTGCAAATAAATTGACCTGAAATCAAGAAGAGGCCGAACAAGCTTGTTGTGCTCTAATGACAACTCCACGAGTTCCACGCATTGTCGCAGTTCTACTGCTCACAGTGAACAACCAAAATGACCAATGATGAGCCAGAAGATACCTTATGTTCTTTGTCATGAATTTTACCATTCAGAACAAGTAAGAGAAAAATCCTCTGTGCTCACCAGGTACTGAAATCAGCATATTGTTGTCAGCCCTGAGAACTCTCAAATTTTTCAGCTCACCAAGTTCAGGTGGCAAAACTGATAGCTTGTTGTTATCAAGGTATAGCTTCTCAAGAAGCGGCAATTTAGTTATTTCCACTGGCAAAGCCTATGAATGCAATCAAGTAGCACTTAATTAGGGCCAAAACAGTTACATTAACGCCCCAATTGAGAAATAAAATGATATGCCTGATAAGGAAATCAAAAAAATGCCCTTGGATAGAAGAATAATAAAAAATATGGTAAATTCGAAAGACAGGTCATGATGGCCAATTTTCTTTGTACATATTACAGTTGAACTGATGCCCACAGTTAGTGCTACAAAATAGTAAGTCATAGATATTACAAGTCCTGCATTTTTTCCTTTTCTTTTTCCCATATACTCAGGCTCTCTGAGAAGTATTCTTTTTTGGGGTTGAACTCTGAGAAGTTAACCAGCTATGGTTTGTCTTCTGCAAACTTAACTGAGCACAAAAATCCCCAGATTGAACTCAGGTGGCATTCCACCATCAAATAACACTAATTCAAATCCCGGAACAATCTTCCAACTCAAGCCACTTGGATTTTATCTAAATCATACAGCATCCCATACCCAATCTAATGCCTTCCGAATCATAAACTCTAACCCACGAACATCATCAGAGATCTTAAGAAAAGCACGCATAAGCACTCACCGACAAACCACAACCAAAGAGGCTGACCACGGTCACGGTCCTCCAATGCTCTCCGCACACCAGACTACCCTCGCCGACGCCGCCAGTCGCCGAATTCACGAAGTTCCACCGCAGCAGCCGACTCAAAACTCCCATCCCATCGCTCTGCTGCCCGGACCCGCTCGTCTTACTCATCTTCACCGCCTTCAGCGGCTCCCTCCTCTTGACCACCCTCATGTCGACACCCACATTCTCATCCTCCCCTCGGCAGCTCAACTCCACGACCACGGTATCCTGCGGCGCCGGCATCGCGACCATCAGCTGCGACTGCAGCCTCAGCGCCACCTGATCCTCGTCGTCGCCCGCCGTCCAGTCGAGCTCGATCCTCCCGGGCCCCGCCTCCTGATCCCCCGGCGACATCGACCCCAGCGACGACGCCGACCCCGATCCCGACGACGCCGACGACGAGACCGACGCGCGCGTCGGATCCTCGACGCCGGCGTGGCCCGGATCCTCCGCGGCGCCGTAGGCGAGCGTGAGGTGGAAGCTGTCGGACGTCCGGTTCCATCCCACCCAAGACATTCCCGATCGGGGATCCGCCGGCCTTGCGCGCCGCTCACCGGCCTCTCGCTCGATCGATCGCGGCGGTCGTCGGCGGCGGAGCAGATCGGAGCGGCGGCGGCGGCATTGATCGGCGGCGGCGGCGGCCGATCGGAGGACGGCGGATCGGGAACGAATGCGGGGGAGGAAATTAGGGTTTGGAGAAGAGGATTTGCGGAGGAGAGGAGATGGGAATGGCGCGAAAGGAAGGAGGGAGAGGAGAGGAGAAACGCGTTGCGACGATGGTGAAAACTGAAGCCGTACAGACAAAGTGAACAGAAAGAGAGAGAGACGACGACAAGGGAACTGAAACTGAAATTGAAACCGAAACTGATTATTATTTCGAGGAAGAAATTGCAATCAAATTGTGACATGGATTATGTATTTTTTATTTATTTGATTCTAGTTTCTAGATTTGAGTTACTTGTTAAGATCGTGAATAACCTTGAACTGATACGTCGTGATGAATTTATTTGAAATTAATTTTTGAAATTACCAGAAAATCTCAAATCGGTATACTTATAACAAATTAAATGTAAACTACTCCTTAGAAACTCTAAATTAATGCACTCACGACGCATTTACCTTTCGTTGACTTTTTGTTGAATAAAACTATGAAATTTCCGAGCTAGATAAGGATCAATTGATATGGCAAATTCACATGAAATTGCATATTAATTTCGAGTAAGTTTGTGACAAATTTACAAGTCAAAATGCCTAAGTTTAATAGGCTGATGGGGTATACCAATGTTTAATGGGCCTTTCGATAGCTTAGCTATCATTTTTTTTTTGTGGCAGGAGGAACCAGCTTACACCAACAGTGCGCCGTAAACCCCTTGAGCTATCATGTTTGTGCTTCTAGATTATGAAAACAAAAAAGGTGACATTGTTTCAATGCAACGCTAGTAAATTAGAAAAAAAGAAAGTAAATAAAGAACACAAAATAATAAAAGTAATCTAAAATAACAAAAGAAACAGAAGCAGGGATGTAGGATTGCAAAAAGTTGAGGGAACGGCCCAAATGTAGAAAGTTGCTGAATTTTAGTACTTTGGAAAATTTTAGGACTATTTATTACTTAGGCTGTTAATACCCCTTTGACAAATTAATTTGTTTTCCTCTTGACGTATAAAATTTTAATTTGGCCTAACTAAGTATGTTCTCTCAAAGATTCCTCTATTCTAACAAATGAAAGATTTCTACTTCTCAAGGTGATTAATTTTTACTCTCAAATAATACTTATGAAAGAGGTCTTCAAGATCTTTTCTTTCTTCGTTTTACTTAAATAATATTTTTCATTATTTGAATTATTTAATCTGTTTTTATTTTGATTATATTCCTTTTTTAAAAAAAAAAAACTAGAACTAGTTTTGTTTTTGCTATTCCATTAAACTCTCACTTGTAAATCAACTGGACGTCAACAATATTGTATATAAGAAATAGTATATCCTTAAGAGTATATTCTTGATACATTTACGTAAAAGCATTGCGAATCTTAGTATGTAGATCAATATTGATTTAAACTGGAAAGTTAAACCTCATAAAAAATCAAACACGAATAATTATAAGGTAATTTTAAACTAATTACTCGTGTCACATTTACACCAAAGTAATTTTCATGTCAAAAAAATTCAAACTAGTATGCTCACATTTACCCCAAAATAATATATATCCATGACATGAAAAATTAGGTAAGTGAAATTAAGATCTCTTCCCTACAATGCTAATATTGAAATATACAAAAAAAATTATTAAATGCATAACCAAAGATACCGGACTGACAAAGAGAAAAATATAGATCTATAAACTGTGTAATATTTTTATCACCATGTAATATTTAACCGGGTACATCGTTTGAGATTGCATGGGAATGAAAATTAAGGGTAATTTTAGAAAATACCAAATTATAAGTAGAAGTTTTATATATCAAACATCATATGATAAAAAAATATGTGCAATGAAGATAATTATCGATGGAAAATTCTTAAAATAGGAGATGCCCTCAATTGGCATCAGGAAGGCCGGCTTCATACAAATGCTTCGTAATCTCCGTTGGCATATGTGTTGTTTTGGAGTACGTATTAACTTCGCTACGATGTGGAAATAAAGATGCACTTGGCTACATCCGCCCCTTACCGCCGCCCCGGTTGGTCTTTCGGGATGGCGGCGGGTTGTGAATCAACCCGGCAAGAGGGGTTTTGAAGACTCGGGATAAATTTTCTGTAACGATTGTCTCTGGCTAAAGAAGTCTTGAGAAGGCGAGTCTCCAAGTGTAAATTGGATTGTAAAACACGAGCAATTTTATTTGCGGGTCATAGTAAAAAAATTTAAAAAAAAAAATCAGTGAAAAGGAATAGTTAGACCATTTCTCCATTTGTGCAAGGGCTGTGCTAATCTTTCTCTATATATTTTCCAATTTTATCGGATGTCTCTGAGGAGACCGACTCTCTTGTCTCTTCCGGCAACTAGAAACTGTTTTGTTTTTCCCTGACAATGGCCCACATGAGACCTTTTACAGATGATTCTTTAGGCTTTATTTGTTTGAAGGAAAATTACTTCCAGAAAATTTTCTTTTCCAGAATTTCCGGCGTCATGTGCACAGAAAATAGATTGAGTCAATGAAAATATTTTCGTTCATTGGAATAAAAAAAACACAGTCAAAACAAGAGAAAATGACCTTTTTTCTAAAAAAAAAGGAAATTGTTTTCCTCATTTGACGCGTCGAGCGCAATCGATCGAGCGAGGCCAAGTGGAGTGCAGCCATTTCAACTCCCTCGCTCCCTTTACCTCAAGAAATTTTCACGTCTCTTCAATTCACCATTCTTGTTGCTTCTCTTGCTCATTAGGGACGTCCCAGTTCTATCTTTTTTCTCGAATCTTTTAGACCTCCGAAATCGAGTGAATTGGGAGAAGCAGATCTCAACCCCTTCGTTCGTGATGAGATTGATCTTGATTTGAGCTGAGAATCGATTGTTTTGGGAGTGTATTGTAGAAGCTCGATACCTTCACTCGGGGAGATCGCTAAGAGGAAGCTCAATTTTAAATTTGTCAACATATATATATATAACATGAATCTCTAGATTGAACCGTAAAGTTTACAATTAGGTTCGCATTGCTACACTAGCATGCTCACCATGGGGAAGCCACATTGGTCACCATATTCCTTGAATTATTTGCCAAACAGCAGAAGAGATTGGGGTCCTATCAATTTATCATCGGCTTTGATACCAATTATTGGGAACACGAGATAGAAGCCCAATACTAAGAGGGAGTTTAAGTTCGAACTCATTAACATATTCAATTAAACCTACTTACACTCAAACGTTTAAATTAATGAGTTACAGACTACTTCACACCTCCACTATTTATCCGATGTAGAACTTTCTAATACAACTCACCCGTGCATTTCAACAAATTGTATATGAGCGATTTTAGCTGCTTTTCGGATATTAAGAGAATGATTAGTTGATTGTTTCTTGGTTTTTGTCACAAATTTTGATTCTCCCATATGATTTGAGTGGAAATTGATGTGAGCACGTGAAAGGAGGTTAACCATAAGGAATACCAACCTACTCAAGGAGACATTCGCTCAAATATATCATGGATACACTTTGTATGATAACATTATTCTCTTAATCTCTTTGTATGATACTCCAAGGGAAGGAAGAATGCACAGAGCATGTCAGTTTTAGGCATGTGAACTTCAAGAGCAGATTGTTTTACATGCATTGGATTAACTCTAGCAGAAGTGAAGGTTGGGATTGGGTGGAGACACTAGAAACTGCATAAGTGATTTAGTTGCCTAATCTAATTTGCCTACTTTTCTTCCAGTCATTCTATATATGCTGTCTTTAGAGTATCACAGAAGAAACCAGTTGAAGTTGATGCTTTATTTAGGCTTATGCTGCATCAAATGAAGCGAGGCTTCCCTTCTTTATAAACAAAACCGCGCAATGCATGGGTGATAAACTAGTTTAAAAACTAATTACACATTCAAACCCGAATTAATGCACGATCCAACCTTAAATGACATCCTCAAGGTTAGCTACGTCATCGTTTCCAAGGTTTTAGGCGAGGGTTTTCCTTGACTTCTCTTGTCAAATGGGATAGGAAATTTTTTCAAAAAGTCTTAAACCTATTACACTTTTGCCAATTCAGTCATAAACCTTTTAATATTGCCAATTCAATCCTAAAACTTCTAACTTTGCCAATTCAATACTAAACCTTTTCATTTTTTGCCAATTGAGTCCATTCGACTAATTTTGGTCGGAAGTAAACATTTGTGGTGCTACGTACCGGCGCTGATGTGGATAATTTTTAATAATATTTTAATATTTTTGTTGAATTTTTATTCTTTTTTCTTATTTTTCTTTCTTTTCTTTTCAGCTTTCTTCTTTGTCTTTTCTGAAGGCTGGCCACAGCTAGCTAGTTAGCTTTGCTCGCCACAGGCAAGGCCCAACCAGGCGAGGGCTAGCCCCGACAAGGGGAGCCCTCGCCCAAGCGTGGCTCGGTAAGGGTTGCTTGGGCGAGGCCGACCTATGCTCGCCCGACCGACGCCTGGTGAGGCTACCTTGGCCTGGGAAAGGGCTGGCCTTGCCATATCTAGTCCATATTTGGTGAAAGGAGCCCTCGTTGGGCCTCGCCCTCACCTAGGCAAGCGTTGGCCTCGCCTAGACCACATCTGACGAGGCTAGCCCTCGCCCAAGTCAGGGTGGTCTCGCTAGGTGTTGGCTGGGCAACGGCGAGGCCACCTTGGCCTGGGCGCAAGTCGGACTCGCCCAGGCGACCCTTCTCGAGCCGCGCTTAGGTGAGAGCTCCCCTTGCCAAGGTTTGCCCTCGCCTGTGGCGAGGCGAGGCCAGCTGACTGGCTATGGCCGGCCATCGCCAGCTACCGGAAAAGGCAAAGAAGAAAGTAAAAAAAAAAAGATAAAAAATGGAAAAAAAATTCAAAAAAATATTAAAATATTATGAAAAATTATTTACATCAGCGCTAGTAGTCCTACGTAGCATCACTGGTGTCCACATCAGCATTTTCCAGCCAAAATTGACTAAATGGACTCAATTGGCAAGAAGTGAAAAAGTTTATGACTGAATTGACAAAATTAAAATTTTTAAGACCAAATTGGTAAAAGTACAATAGGTGTAGGACTTTTTGGATAATTTTCCCCAAATGAGACCGCGCAAAAAATGATTAGCCTGTTTTGAACATTCGATTTGTTAATGATTAGCCTATTTTAAACATTCGATTGGTTCTTGCGCATCGCTAACTAAAGCAATTACAATTGATCAAGAAGTCCTAGGTGAGTACACAAAGCAACAACTGAACCGAATGCTCTAAAAGTTCTGGGTGAGCAGAGAAATGGTACAGTGACCTGAGCTCCTGGGAAGCTTCTTAATTTGTAGCAAAAGGTTTCCTGAAATATTCTCCGAGCAATGCCCTGAGCACTTTACGCATAGCTCATTCAAAACCTTGGCAGCCCTAAGCATGATACTCACGGCTAAGAGTTGGTCATCACTAGCATCAAATTGGCAAATCGTGATGTACTTAAGTGACATAGGAAACACTGAGGTGTCAGGTCCAATATCCCTTCATCTTTTTCGGAGTCCACAAACAAGCCCTAACTCACAATTACACATCAATCAACTTCCTTGCTTGATCACGGAATTTATAAATAACACCGAATGCAGTAAGAGAAAACAATAATGATAGAGTAGTTACCCCACCAAATCTAATACTGAACAAACAAGAAGAGTTGCTGAGCATTGCAAAAAGTGCTCTAGAATCTAATTTCACGCGATTCAACTCAAATGCCCAGACTAGGAGGCTAGAGAAGACTGGGAAGGAGTCAAGGAAATCCTTTCTCATGTTGAACTCCTGATAACAAATCCAAAGAACAGCTAATTAGACTGCCAAAGCCAATCCGAAATTTCAAAAGAATAATGCAATGCTTCAGACCCAAAAGACAAGAAATAGGATAGATATTGACGAGTATAATGTTGTAGGTTAGAATAAGATGTTTTACAGCAGATAGATCTTAAAAGCTTATATCCGCAGGAGGCAAATTGGTCAGAAGTTCCCGTGGCTGGACTATCTACTCCCATAAGAGCTTGCAGTAGCACTGAAGTGGCAGATATAGCATGCATGGAGAAGAGCCCACCAATATAGTTGAAGCACAGGAGATTAGGTGCATTGATCAAAACCGGGCAGTTGCTTCTCATATCTGTAGCAAATTATTTTTCCATAATGCAAAACCTCAAAAGCTTCAAAGCAGAAATATTCAGAGCGCCATCTAGTGTCAAATTCTAAAGAGATTCAACCATCCTCCTTGAAAGTAATTTCCGCAAGAGTTAAAATCTTTAGCTTTGGAAGACAAATAGAAGAAGGAATTCTGACATGACAATGAATTGCTAGATAAAATTTTGTCATGGTTTCGCTCCTAAATATGCATGAAGTAACATGTAATTGATTTCCGGCTTAGTCTAGAAACAAAGGCACAACCGGAGCTTCTGAACCTTGTGTCTTATGACAGTAGTAATCCAAGAATTTATGCGAGATGCCTCTTTATCAACAAAATACATAGAAAGATTTTAGAGTGGATGAATCACTAAACAACAATGCCCTCTCCACAAAGCCCGAGAAATACATTCTTTCAGCTAACTCTAACTCATTGAAGTTGAGATTAGGGACGGATGCCCATGAGTACTCTCACCTTCTCGACAATGCACTTATTCTCACAACATCTTTTAGAGGAAGAAAACCAAGAATGTGCTGGAGTAGTGCATCAGGTAGATCATACAATCGGTTGCAACTATTGGCATCAAATTTGTTCTTCAAGTCATGGTGGCTAGCTTTCTTAACAGCTGGTGTTTTGTCCATTTGGAACAAATATTCACAGTCAAAGCATGAAGGAGGAAACTAAATGAAGATACAGTGATGTTCCATTAGACAACTCTAGGCAAACTAACAAGCTAACACAAACATCCAAAAAATTTCATCGTGCAGATTGAAAAGAAACGATTTCAACGTGAACAAATTTTACTATTGATGAACTCAAACAAGGGCCTTGATGATGAGACTCAAAAGATTTTTTTTTTTTTTTATGATTCCACTCTTCACCCAAACGAACAGGAACGTTGGTGGTGGATACAAGCTATCATTTTAACCTCAGCAGTAGGTTGTTCGCAGTGTGTCCATGTCAATGTCATTCAAGCATTTCATCAAACGGTTCGTGTGCTAAACAAATAAGTGCCTAAATCACCAAATGCCCCCCCATCAATCTGCCTGCCACTCGTTACCGACAACTAGTGATTGAAACTTCTCTCCCACTTGAAACCCACTTGACTGATCTACCTCTTTTCTTTTCCATACAAGTGATTCACCTCTACTTCTGCCTCGTACCCCAAAAGAGCTAGAAAAGAACATTACTCGATACAGAACCACAAGACACGCCCACGAATAAAGAAGGACGAAAGAAAGAAGTTTTAGGAAAAGAAAAATCAACCCAAGTCGTAAAGGAGCGACGAATTGAAGAATGCCTATTTGGTTTCGCCGGAGCGACCTCAGAAATGGCGGGGAAGTGAGAAATTTGGGGACAGCAAAAAATGGCGGGTCTCGACTCGGGCTCGGACTCGCTGTGAGTCGACTGGGTTTCCAGTTTTGGGCCTGTCGGCCCGTTCCTTCCAATTGGCAATGAGCATCTCTTGATATGTGCATATAATTCCATTTAATGTCACAATGATCTTATCTGTTGATTATGGCTCGAAATCAATCTCGATTGATTTGGAATTGCACGAGGTCGATGCTTTTCGGGACACTCGAAATATTTGCAAAGGGGTCTATGAGGATGGAGACGGGTTATCAAAGGGCGTGAGAAGATGGCCCCGCTTAGCGCTTAGACAAGTCAAATTGCTAGGCAAGCACTCGACTGAGATGTTGCTAGGTTGTGGCCTGCGAGTCATGGTGGGTTGGCCGGCCGAAGGCTAGCAGAACATCCAGCTAATCTCCAGAGCCTACATTTGTTTCCATGGTGGGTTGGTCGGCCAACAGATGGATTGTGAGAACCCTATAGACTGCGTTTGGCAGTCGGAATAAAATTCAGGATATAATATAATTTATCCCATCCTATGTTTGGTGTTTGCTCATAACATGATAAAGTCGAATATAATTGAGATATAGATATGATAAAATTATCTCATGGGGAAGGTGGGATAAATGTGTATATGATTTTTAATGTCCATAATAGGAAAGTTATTTTTCTTTAATAACAAACTTATTAAATTAACAAAATTGAAATTATATTTCAATATAAATAATATTTAAATTCTAATTTAAGAAATAAAAAATAAAAAAATAAAAATGTATTTTTAATTAATCTTATTTTAATTTATATATTCAACTTTAATTCTATCTTATAATAAACATTCAATCTATAGATTAAATATTTATATTTATTATATATTTTAGGTATTTTTGTATTTTAGGTATGTTAGTACAGTTTACTAGTTGATAAAATTTTATTAAAAGAATGATGAAAGGGGAAAAAAGAAATAATAATGAAAATAATATAAAAAGAGAAAAAAAAATTAAGAAATAGTGTTACAATAGATTTTCACCATCTCCGTTTATGAACATTTAGGTTCATTTATAATAATATGCCGCTTATATAAAAAAAAAATGTACATGATATGATGTAAACATATCCGACTTTAATATTGCGATTCACCAAATAATAAATGTGATATAAAAAAATTCCAGGATTTTATATCATATCTTATTCAGTTCTATCTCAATTAGATATCCAGACCACCAAAGTAGCTATAGAGCTTTTGAGAGTTGACATCCAAGAAAGTAGAGAGCATTAGAAACTCTTTTGTTATTGTTTCTTGTCAATTTTTTTGTTATCTTGGGTTGCTGTGAAACACTAGAAAGTCGCGTGTTCAAGCAACCATAATTTTCTTTTTACCAATTATAGTAGAATTGTCTCATCGATTTTTCTTCATGAGGCAGGCGCATTGTTGAATAACGCAAATCCAACGTGATCATATCAGATTTCCACAGTTTATTTTTTCGCTTAAATTGTTCTGTTTATTCACACTTCCGTCTTAATAGTAATACTATTCACTACTTTTATTCTCTTTAGCATAATCACCATAATACCCATGAGATCCGAAAACGCCCTTATAATCTTCCTCTCACTATAAGTAAATAGAGCCGGCATTTGTCAAAACAATGCTCATAAGAAACCGCGAGAGAAAAAGAAAATCAAATCATTCAAATAAGCACATTGAGACAATAGAGGAAAAACCATGGTGATAAAAAAAAAAGAGTCGTTTGTTAAGTACGGATTATGTATTGTTCAATATGATCACTTAAATTAGATCCTTCAAGCCGAATATATTTTGCAAAAAAATATGCCGAAGTGATTAGTGAATCCAAGTGCATTATGTAGTTTCATAAATAGATCGTTAACAAGATTTCGAAAAAGGCAAAATTGCCACCATTAACCCTAGTAAAAACTATTTAATCAAGACAAAATCAGAAAAACTTAGCTAGGACAAACTTTTCATAGGGGAATAATAATAAAAATTTAACACTATTGCAAGCATTATCAATGCTCCGAACCACCGCCTGTGGTGGCTGCGTTGGCTCGAGCTCTATCTTCCTCACGACGGAGACAAGTTCGAATCCCAGCGTAGTCATTAGGAATCTTAAGTGTGGCGCCGGGGTGATTGCATCTTCTACTAGCGTCGCCCCAGGTTTGCTCGGCCGGCTGTCGGCTGTACAGGATTCCTGGGTTATCAAAAATAAAAATAAAAAATCAATGCTCCGTAGAGGGATGGGAAAGAAGCAATAATTGTTTAAGTAGGATGATGAAGTTGTTCTTCAAAGACAAATGCATAATTGATTAGCAGGACAGAACTCGAAATTCATGTGTCCATCGACTTGAACAATAACAGAAGCCGACTTCTCATAACACAAACCCGAAATTAACCAAACTGCGGATGTTGACTGCATTCACGGATGAGTCCCAGTGCTCGCACTCCGATGAGATTGTACATTGATCTGGAGCTCCGGGGAGCTTACTAGAGCTTTGCATCAAGCGCCCTTGCCATTTCCGTGGACGAGGTGAGTAGGAAAAAAGCACTTTATCCAACACCTGAGCAGCAATGACCAAATTCCTTACAGCTAAGATTTCACAATTGGTCCGGTTATAGCAATTAATCATGATCTCCTTAAGCGATGTAGTAAAACACGGAGGTATGGAGTCCAATATCCTGTCATTTCTTTTAGAGTCCGAGTAAACACCCTGATTCAAAAAAACGCATGAATGAGCTTCAACCTTGATCTCAATAGTAGTAACACTAATGCAGAACAAAGATTAGGAGAAAAAGGATTGAGGATTAAATAATTACCCCAGAGAATCTAAGACTCCTCAACATAGGACATTTACTGAGCAACAACAAAAGTGCTCTAGATTCTAAATGCACGTCAGGGTCAGTCAGCTCCAATTCCATTAGACTATGGAAGACTGGAAGGGAGTTAAGCATTTCCCCTCCCTCATCCATATCCTGAACAAAGCCACACAATAAGTGACTTTGATTAACATCAAGAATCAAGATGAAGTGTACCTTGAGGATGTCCCAATAAATAGATCCAACAAAAAGCAGGATTAAAATGAGAACTTGAGGGACCAAGTGGAAAAGCATACCTCAAGGCTTCTAATGGAGAAAGCTAGCTGTTTTACATTAGAAAGACACTTCATGAATTTACATAAATGGTCGGTGACTTGACTGAGAGGCTGATGCACTTGGATGGAAGCCTCAACTAACGACGAGGGGGAGGTCAATATGACATCGTCATAATGCAAATCCCCGTAATAGTCAAAGGACTTGATAGAAGTTCCATGGATCCGTACTTGGCAGCTCCGAAAGTCAGAAAACGATGAGAATTCAAATATATTCAAGTGCAAAAGGTTGGGAGCAGAAATTTCCAAAACCTCGAGATCCCACTTGCAGTTTTCAAGAGACAACTTCTCAAGGGAAGGGCAAGAAAGCAGCTTCTCCAGTGATTTATCGTCTCCAAACAGAACATCCACGAGAATTAAGACCTTTAGATTTGGAAGACAAATTATGGAAGGAAGCTTGAGGTCATGCTTCATTTGTAGATGGAGTTCTCTCAAAGTTCCACACCTAAATATGCAACGAGGTATTTTGTATACAGTACCAGGATGACCAAATTCAAGGTACAAGCAGAGATCTTGAATATTGTGGCCTATTGCAGCAGTAATCCATGTATTGACACGAGATTCATTGCCATCAAAATATTCTTCACTGTCAACAACACACGAGAGAGAAAAGGCTTTCATAGGAGACAAGCCACGAAGTAACAATGCTCTCTCCACGAAGTTCCTGAAGAGTATCCTCCCACGGTGATTTTCCTTGTATTCTTCTCTGAAGACAAGACTAGGAATGGAAGTCCACAGATGCTCCCACCGTCTCGACAGCACACTGGTTCGCACGACATCTTCCGTTGGTAGAAGAGCCAGGATTCGCAAAAGAATTTCATCAGGTAGATCGCATAGTTGCTTGCAGCTGTTAACGGATCGATCACCATTCAAGTGCAGAAATTCAACTTTATGAACCAGTGTGCTTGAATCCATCAGATCCACGGCCTGTCCAGAGTACAGGTTAAATGTAAAATGAAGACAAAAAGACTGGGATCTCAATGGGAAACTATTTGCTAGTCACCACTCATATTACATTAATTGAACTCTATAAAAATTGAAATACCAAGTGGTAAGATAATCAACTCTCTTCAAAATTCCCTTGTTAAGATGAACCTGATGCGCATCCGTGTACAGCATGACAAGGGTTAACTAAGTCTAATAAACTCCACCAGCAGGCACATTGCAATTTCACGATAAACCTTAACAAGTGTCGCAGGACCTGCCCATATGACAAGTGCCTGAACAACCGGGACATGTGTCTACTACTTGACAGTGAAACCATGGGATGAGTGCATACGTCCGGGACATCGAAGCTTTTCGTCAAACACATGGGGCGCCAGCAAATATCTAAAAGAACCCCCATGAACCCTGGTTTCACAAACTCCTCGAGAGATCAGTGCAAAACGACGGACCATACCCCCAAACATCAAGAACCCAGAAAAGACATCACTACATGGAACTGCGAGAAACTGAGGATGACGTCGACATGGAAACCAGCTAAAGACATGGATGATATGCAGAAAAAAGACCCAACAAAGAATGGTTAGCGAAGAGTCACCTCTTGATCCGTACGGATTCCGCGCAGTGGCGATTCGGGCGGGGGGAAGAAGGGGCGGGTTCCAGGGGAACAGAGAAAGAGCCCTAAAAAGAAGAAGGAGAGATAGAACAGAATAAAGTAGTTGTGATTTGATCTACGTAATTTAGGAAATTTCTAATATAAAAATATTTCATTCTGATATTCAAATTGTTAAGTAGTCATAAATATTTGAGTTAAGTCTATAATGAAAAATAAATATTCCGCTTTTGATTAATTAAAATGGTTTATGGTCATAAAAGGTCATTCCTATTCTAGCAATATAGGGTGGACTTTTTCTGTAATATTGCGGGAATATTTCGAGTAAGAGCTCGTAATTTTTTATTTTGTCATTGTCGTTATTTTTTTAAATGCTAAAAAAATCAAATGTATACTTTAAAAAAAAAAAAAACCAACCC
The DNA here is from genome assembly GCA_007663325.1 of Eucalyptus pauciflora. Lineage (NCBI taxonomy): Eukaryota > Viridiplantae > Streptophyta > Magnoliopsida > Myrtales > Myrtaceae > Eucalyptus > Eucalyptus pauciflora. The sequence continues at coordinate 421,665 of VMYD01000288.1, forward strand.
TTCATAGGTCCAGCAAAGGGCTACGGCCATCCGTCGAGGTCGCTTGAGGTTGGGCTATCTCCTGCAAGGGTCGCCAGAGGTCACCGTTGATCGCGTGACCCTAGCGAGACCCGGGCAAGGATCACCTAAGGTTGTGAGACCCACGCAGTGGTTTACGTCTACTGGGTTGCGTAACCCTCACTAGAGGTTGTCCACGCCAAGGGTTGGCCAAGGTTGGGCAACCCTGGTGGCCCTGCCCAAGTCGCGTGACCCTCACCGGAGGTCGCCTTACCTCGGGCTATCTTGATTGACGGCCAATGGCGACTGTAGCTTTTCGTCGAGTTGACAAAGGATTTGGACTTTTTTTTCTTTTAAATTATATATATTTGATTTTTTAACATTTTTTTATATTTTTGATTTTTTTAGCATTATTGTCAAATTTATATTTAAAAAGTTGCATATATTATTTTTTTAATTTTAAACAAAAAAAAAACTAATATTACCATCAAAGGATTTTTCAAATGTTTTTTTTTTCTATCCAATGATATTTATCTTTAAGTTGCTTCTCAAAGCATAATTTAGCAAGCGGTTTTTGCATTTACCTGAAGTCCTTTAAATTAAATTAATGAGATTTCAAAATATTAAACTAAACACGCCCTTAGAGAGACCCAAACAAAGGTTGTGATGGGCTTCAAGTGGTAAAATCAATCTCGTATGCATCTTGAACTTGTCGGGCGATTGAGGCAAGCACTATCATGCGAATTTTTCGACTGAACTTGTGTCAAAATTTATAAAAACAAGAATTGCAATCCATAAAGACTTGAAGCCCCCAAACTGCTTTGTTTATTTTTTTCTTCACATAATTGTCTCTTTTCTTTCTTTACTTCGTGTTGTATAATAATGCGGAAACTATTGGCCTTTTAATCAAATAAACACGAAATCACCAATAAAATAAACAAAGGACAATGAAGAACTCTAGAGATTTTTATTATATAATTTGAATATCGATATCTACTCCATAGGGAGAGTTGGTAACAAATAATCTATTAATCAATCGCACAACCACATAATTAGCATTTCATCGAGGTTCTCGTAACTAAAGGATTGTGCTTAATTGAGAAAGGCCGTCCAAGTTTTCCTAGGGTTCCGTTAGGGTTTTCAGAACGTTCTTAGGAATGGGTGAGTCTGTAATTGTGCCAAATTCTAGAGCTTTCTTGGCTTAAATGCAAATACTTGGAAGGAGGGGGGGATACAATCTCGTTTGTTAGATTGAACATGAATCAATGGTTGTAGTGAGAGAGTCTCTAATATAAGAAAATGTGTGCTCTCTCCCCCATTGTATCCATCTAATCATTTGAGTAAAAAAAATTATATTCTCTCCTATAGCTTCTTTTTCTACAATCCTTGTGAGCAAGTGAGTAATCGATCCTTGGGAAATGCTTAAATTAAATGTTCCAACGATCAAGGAAGCCTAAATTGAAGCCTTAATTCATATAATTTATGATTAACACTAAATGCAGTAAGAGGAAACAATAATGGCATGAAAGTTAACCTGTCAAATCTAATGCTAATAAAAAAAAGTAGGTTGCTCAGCGTTGCAGGAGAGGTTGAGTTAGTACAAAAGTAGCCAAAATTAGCACGGAAGTGGCAGATATGGCATACTTGGATAAGAAGCCACCAATATGGTTAAGGCACGAGAGATTAGGTGCATCGATCAACATTGGGCAGTTGTTTCTGATGTCATAGGATACTCCTTTTCCATGATGCACAACGTCAAAAGCTAGGAGCAGAAATATTCAAACTTTGAGATGCCACTAGAAGGTCAAATTTTGAAGGGAATGAACTGAAAGCAACTTTTCAATTGATCCATCATCCTCGAAAGCAGCCGCAATTGACTTGATGTGCTGTCCAACATATACTTGGTTTTCTTCCATGCTATGAGAACAAAATCACTATTGAGAAGGTGGGAGTACTTGTGGGCGTCCATTCCTAATCTTGACTTCAATGACTAGAGTTCTTTATTTCTAGGGCTTTATGGAGATTCATCCTCCCTGAAATCTTTCTCTTGTGTTTTGTTAACCGAGAGATATCTCGCATAAATTCTTGGATAACCACTATGAAGCTTGCACTTGTGGTAGTCCAAGAATTTGCCAAGGATAGAACTTTTATATATTTTTGTTAATCCATGAATAAAGAATCTATATAGACACATAGATCTATATATCTCGATCAGAAAAAAATAAGTAGAACAAGAAAAAATTGGAATTGATCGATATATTTCTCGAAACAAATAAAAAGAAACGTATGATGAAGTGTAAATCATGGATCAACTAAGCCCTCTCAAGGGCTTGCTTAAGAATAAGAAAGAGGAATCTCATGTAAATACTATGGAATAAGGTTTGATGTTATTCATAGGGATTCCATAAATATTCCAAAAAATAGAAAGTTCGAAACAATTGGAATTTTTTTGGAGATCCCATTTCATATGATGGGAGTTGCTAGTGTATTGAGCGATGCTCTACTATGCACTATTTATGGTGTCAAGTAGAAGTGCATGTAGCTGAGGTGTCTTAATAGATCAATAGACTTGAATCTTGTTCCTACATGATCCGATCATTTCAATCAAGCATTCACTAACTATTTTCATTGTTCAATTCTTTAATAACATGAAAAAACCCAAAGTTCCGCCATCCCTCTCTTTCTATCCAAGGGATGGAAGGGCAGAGGCCTTGGGTGTCCCCTCCAAATGTGTGATATCTTTCTCTTTGAATGGGATCTCAATTCCAACGAACGTTTCATAGATACCTCATAATCAGAATCCCTCTTTTTTCCGATCCAATTCCCCCACCACCGTGAACCCCAGTTAGATTTAGGCATGACATACTTTTTCGTTATTGGGAGAATCCAATATTATCTTTCCGATCCAAGAAACAGGTCTCCGAAGTCTACCAATCTATTAGGATGCCTCAGCTGCACTTCCACTTGACACCTATGGAATGATAAACAACTCGTCTTGCCATGAATTCTGTTTAAATTCTCAAAACTTTTGTTGCTCCATCCCTGCAAGGGCCAAGAATAGTCACTTTGTCTCGTTTGTGCTATTGGAGGCTTTGGGGGAGTCAGAGCACTCATCTTGGGGTGGACTCTCTCTTTAGCCTATGTCTCTTGTCCCAAGGAGGTCTTCCTCTACTAGTAGGTTTTTTCGAAAAGCTCCATTTATCCTGGTGTGAATGGCAGTCAAGCTTATATTTCTTGATGTCAATAGGACTCTTACGAGCGTTATTTCTATCTATAATCATCTAAAAATAATTAAGTTATTAATGTAACTCTTATCGAATATGGTTTTTAATAGAATTCGATAGGTATCCATGAGATCGAGTATGAAATTTTGTTTATTCACTTGAAATGTACATTATGATAGGAACTCCCAGTTCTATGGCAATTATAGCACTTTTGATAATTTCTTCACGTGTACTTGTAGTAGCATTCAAGTATTGCCCTTTGATTTCACAGACTGTGCTTGAAAAATTGCTTAGGCACAAAATAAGAAATGGCACGCCTCTTGATCAACAAAACACAAAAGACTGAAAAGATCACTAAACAACGATGGCCTTCCCACAAAGCTCAAGAAATCTAACTAATTGAAGTCGAACCGAGCCCATAGTTACTTCTCCCACCTTGTGGACAATGCACTTGTTATCACAACATCTGAACAAAGCCAAGGATGTGTTGAGTAACGCATCAGGGAGATCACACAATTAATTGCAAATACTGACATGGAACTTATCCTTCGGATCATGGCGCCTAGCTTTCTTAACCGTTGCTCCAGCAAATAGTCATAGTCAAGGCATGAAGCAGGAAACTAAATGAAGATAAAGTGATGTTCCGTTGGACAACTCTAGGCAAACTAACAAGCTAAACATACCCCAAAAATTCAAATAATGCAGATTGCATTATACATGAACAATATCCACACTTAAACAAGTGCCCTCATGAGCAACAATTGCGAATGACGACAATCGAAGAATTATTACGATCCCCTTTTCAACCAAACGCAGCAAAGAAATTTAATGAATGGTGGGATACAAACTCCCGTTTCAACCTCAGCAATATCAGTAGTTCCAGTGTGTCAATGTCAGTGTCATTTAAGCATTTCATCAAACGCTTCGGGTGTCAACCGGTAAGTGCTCAAAGCACCAAATGCCCTGCCATGAATCTCGCGCCGCTCACACCTACGACTGGTGAGCGACACTTCTCCTCTCGATAGAAACCCAATTCATAGATCTCCCTCTTATTTTCTAATTCACCATCTAGATCGCCTCGTACCCTAAAAAACAGAAAGCTTTTACTCCACACAACCACCAAAACACACCCACGAAACGATGGATGAAGAACGGCGGGACTGGACTTGGACTCGTTGGGCGTCGACAGAGTTTCCAGTTGGGCCTTTCGGCTCATCCCTTTCAATTGCCAATGTTCATTCTTGTTGGTTGGTTATGGCTCGAAATTAATCCCGATTGATTTGAAATCGCATGCGTTTGATGTTTCTCGGGACACTCTTATGTGTCTCGAGCCCGAAGATGGGGATGGGTGACCAGAGAAATAATGAATTACTAAACGTGCGTTCATATTTCACCAAAAACTTGTTATCGCTGAAGATAAGTTGAAAAAGTATTAAATTTATGGTATTTGATATATAAGTGAATCCCACTGAAATGCATTAACAAAATCTTATTAAACTAAATTGATAAGAATTAACACGAAATGTAGGAAAGATGATTTCCTTCTTGTGAAAAGGGGGAGTCGTGTTCCTCAATCTAAGCTCGTTTTTTGTAAATTGATGAGTTTTCTTCATTCAAATATTAGAAAGTTGAAAATAATAATAATTAGTTTTATGATATTTGATATTAAGTAAATCCCACTAAAATACGTTAACAAAATGCTATTTAAGCTAAATCGATAAGAATTAGCAAGAAATGTAGGAAAAATGACTTCCTTCTTGCTAGAAGGGAGAGTCATGTTCTCCAATCTAAGCTTGATTTTAGTCCATGAAAAAGCGCTTTCCATAGATAGTTCTCCATCATCTAAACATTAGAAAATTGAAAAATGATTTTCTAGGAATAGTTTTCGAACAAACAAATCCTAAATAGGATAAACTTATCAAGAACATGACGAAATAATAATAATAATAATAATAATAATAATAATAATAATAATAATAATAATAAATTTAATTATTATTATTATTCATGCTCTTACAAGTTACAAGTTCCACCCATTGCTTGCGGACAACGTTTGACACCTACGCTGACTGTTAAGGGATGGGGAGAAGCAATAGATAGCCCAACACATACTGTGAAATGTGAGCAAATATCTAAAAGAACACATGGCGTGCCAGCAAATATCTGAAAAAACACCCATGAACCCCGGTTTCACAAACTCCTCGAGACATCAGTGCAGAACGACAGACCATACCCCAAAACATCAAGAACCCAGAAAAGACATCACTACATGGAACTGCGAGAAACTGAGGATGACGTCGACATGGAAACCAGCTAAAGACATGGATGAGATACAGAGAAAAGACCCAACAAAGATTGGTTAGCGAAGAGTCACCTCTTGATCCGGACGGATTCCGCGCAGTGGCGATTCGGGTGGGAAGGGAAGGGCCTGCTTTCGGGGCACAGGAAGAGCCCTAAAAAGAAGGAGACAGACGGAGCTGGATAAAAAGTTGTGATTTGATCTAAATTATTTAGAAAATTTTTCAAATAAAAATTTTTCATTCTGAAATTCAATTGTTAAGTAGTCATATATATTTAAGTTTAAAGTCTATGATGAAAAATAAATATGCCGTTTTTGATTAATTATATTGTTTTATGATCATCAAAGAAAGATGATTATTCCTATTTCAGCTTGTGGAGTATTAGGGGAATATTTCGAATAAGAGCTTGGAATTGAGTCATTATCTTTAAGGCTACGTTTGGTCATCCGGATTTCTAATCGGGATAAGACTAAATAGGATATGATATGAAATCTTGGGATTTTTATATATCTTGTCAATTGTTTGGTGAATCACAGTATTAAAGTCGAATATATTCATATCATGTATATTTTTTTTAATATAAATGGCATATCATTATAAATGAACCAAATGTTCATAAACAAAGATGGTCCAAATATCCCGTAACACTATTCCTTAATTTATTCTTATTTTATTTTTCCTCTTTTTTATATTATTTTCTTATTATTTCTTTTTTCCCCTTTCATCATTCTTTAATAAAATTTTATCAAGTAGTAAACTGTACTAACATACCTAAAATAAAAAAATACCTAAAATATATAATAAATATAAATATTTCATTTATAGATTGAATGTTTATTATAAGATAGAATTAAAGTTGAATATATAAATTAAAATAAGATTAATTAAAAATAAATTTTTTATTTTTTATTTTTAATTTCTTAAATTATAATTCAAATATTATTTATATTGAAATATAATTTCAATTTTTTTAATTTAATAAATTTACTATTCGAGAAAAATAACTTTCCTATTATGGACATTAGAAATCCTATCTACTATTATCCCATCTCCTCCATGGGATAATTTTATCATACCTATATTCCATTTATATCTGACTTTATCATATTCTGAGTAAGCACCAAATGTAAAATAAGATAAATCATATCCTATCTCGAATTTTATCCCGACTGTCAAACGCAGCCTAAGAGGACTTAGAGAGGTCCAACAGAGGGTTGTGATGGGCTTCAAGTGGCAAAATCAACCTCAAATACGTCCTGAACTTGTCGGGCGATGGAGGCAAGCACCGTTATATGAATTTTTTGGCTGTACTCGTGTCAAAATTTATAAAAATAAAAATTACAATCCATAAAGACCTAAAGCCCCCATATTGCTTTGTTTATTTCTCCTTCACATAATTGTCCTTTTCTTTCTTTACTTTGTGTTGTATAATAATGCGGAAACTATCGATCTTTTAATCAAATAAGCATGAAATCACCAATAAAATAAACAAGGGACAATGAAGAACTCTGGAGATTTTTATGGCATGATTTAAATATTGACATCTACTCTATTGGGAGAGTTGGTAACAAATAATCTATTAATCAATCGGACAACTACAATACTAGCATTTCATCGAGTTTCCTATGACAAACGAACCGTGCTTAATTGAGGAAGGCCGTCCATGTTTTCCTAGGGTTCCGCTAGGGTTTCTGGAATGTTCTTAAGGGTGGGCGAGACAGTAATTATGCCAAGTTCTAGAGTTTTCTCGACTTAAATGCTAGTACTTGGTAGGAGGGGAGATGCGATATTGTTCGTTAGATAGAACATGAATCAACGGTTGTAATGAGAGGGCTTGTAGTATAAGAAGATGTGACATCTCCTTCATTGAATTCATTCAAATCATTTTAGTAACAAAGTTCCATTCTCTCCTAGAGCTTCTTTCTCTACGATCCTTGTAAGCGAGTGAGTAATTGTGAGCTATGAGTGAGTGAGTAATCGATCCCTATGAAAGGCTTAAGTCAGATCCTTCAACAATCCAAGGAAGCCTAAATCGAAGCTCTAATTCACAATTACACAGAATTTATAATTACCATTGAATGCAGTAAGAGGAAACAATAACGACATGAAAGTTATCCGCTAGATCTAATGCTGATAAAAAAAAGGTTGCTCGGCAATGCAAGAGAGAGGAAACAATAACAACATGAAAGTTATCTCGCTAGATCTAATGCTGATAAAAAAAAGGGTTGCTCGGCAATGCAAGAGAGCCTGAATTAGCACGTAGCTTGAATTAGCATGAAAGTGGCAGATATGGCATACTTGGAGAAGAGCCCACCAATATAGTTAAGGCACGGGAGATTAGGTGCATTGATCAATATAGGACAATTGCTTTTGATATCTGTAGGAAACTCCTATGATGCATGATAACTCTATAAAAATAGAGTTATTTTACCTATTTTAGGCAACAATTAATGCAATATCTGTGAGCAAATATTTGGATTTCCTTTTGATTATTTGAATTTTCTTTATTTATGCAGAATAATGATATATGGAGAAGATAAGGAAAAAGATGGCAAAACTGAGGAAGTTAAATCAAGCAGCAGCAGGAGATAGATATCAAATCAAAATCCTCTGATTTACTCCCTGATTTTGTGCGCAATTGCTTGGAGATAAGGATCTTGGATATATCCTATGAAGAGGAGAATAAAGAGAGAGGAAGAGTAGCTAGGTTTTAGTTAGTTTTTTTTTTCTGCTAGATTGTTTTTTTCATTGTTCTGAGAGATTTTCAAGTATTTTGAAGAGAAGACAAAAGTGGTGACAAAATTCTTGTTATTTGATTCAAGATGCTGAGTTTAATTTATATTTATATTTCTTCATCTACTATGTTCTAATTTTCTTTTGTTAGGGCTACGATGTAGCCTAACAATGATGATGTGAATTTCATGATTTTTATGTTTTACAATTGATTTCATTCATGTGAGTTATATATTATTGTGCTTAATGCTTTTGAGTGACTGGCCACCACTTGAATGATCTGATGTGCATGTTTGAGACTGAGAAGTGATAATATGCAATTGCTCATTATAATATATAACCATGAATTAAAGGTGGATAGAGATATACTGCGTTATTTGTGTAGCTTTCGGTGATAAGGTGATCCAAAAGACTCATTGTAAGCCGGGAATATTCATAGTTTTTAATGCACTCATATTTATTTTAACTCACATAGAGATATAGTGGATTAATAAACTGAGTAGGTTTTCTATACCTAGAGATAGGATAGTAAATAGGTTAGGAAATTCCGCTATCACATGTTTGATATCGTTCTTGTATTCACAACAATCTGAAATTCATATCTAGTGGTTATGGTGAAATCGGATGCTCTAACATATTTATCTGATCGATTTACTGCATTTAGTCTACAAATTTTGTTTTTAATTTATTCTCAATTATATTTAGATCTGTTAGATAAATTTTAGAATTAATCTATTTTAGTAGTTAATTAGTTTATTAATCATCGATCTCCGTGGGACGATACTTTTTCTCATCATTATATTACTTGTTCGACACATTCACTTGCGTTTAGAATTTTATGAACAATGCACAACCTCAAAAGCTACGGAGCTTCAAAGCTTTGAGATGTCAGCATTTCTAAAGAGTCAAATTCTGTAGGGAACAAATTGAAAGCAGCTTTTCAATTGATCCATCATCCTCGAAAGCAGCTACAACTAATTGTGTGATTTACTTGACGCATTGCTTCAACAGATTCTTGGTTTTCTTCAATGAGTTAGAGTTCTTTATTTTTGGAGCTTTGTGGAGAGGATATTGTTGTTTAGTCATTCATCCTCTCTGAAATCTTTCTCTCTTGTGTTTTGTTGATCAAGAGGTATCTCGCATAAATTTCAAAAATTGTTCTATTCTTTCTTTATGTTATACCATTTTGCTTAGGAGTATAGCTAGCAGTCAACTAACGTTTTAGTCAATGAATTTTACAATAATTGTTTAATAGTCTCAAGCCACTACAGGTAGAGTAAAGACTCAGGGAGAGAGACTCGGGCTAGGTAGAGGCTAGAAGCTCTTAAATTGGAGCTCAGAATATCCAAAGTCTGAGCATATAAAAGATCAGAGTAGGGAGTTCTTTTAAATAAATAAATGGGGGATGGGTCAGACTATTCATGTAATAAAGCTCTTCTTCATCTTTTCAAAACATTAAGTTAAGTGTCGGATGGACAGCCTCAGTAGCTCTGTGTGAGCAAGTTATTCCTCTGTGATTGAGAAAGGAAAGTTACAATAGTTGAGTATGTGGTGAGATAGAGTATATTGTAAAAGCTGTGTTTGAGTGATTATTTTGGGTGCTATATTTATAACGCTATCTCCCAAATCGAGTGTGTTGTTTAGGTATCTCATTGGCTCTAAGAGAGGGGCATGATGCCCTCATTAGCCAAGGTAAGGGTGCATGGCCCCTTGCCTAGATCTAGCTAGGCGAGAGTGCCACAGCCCTTGCCCGAGACTTGGCAAGGGTCGGGAAAACCTCATGGCACTAAGGAGGGCATCGCAGACCTCATCGGCTCTAAGCGAGGGATGTGACTCCTTGCCTAATTTTGGCCAGGAGAGGGCATTGCAGACCTCCCCCAAGACTCGGTGAGGGAATGGTGAGGACTATGGCTCCCTCGCTCGGGGCCGATGACCCTCGATAGCCCTAAGTCCAGGTAAAAAGAGAAAAAGAAAAGAAAAGAAGAAAAAATTATAAGAAATTCAAAATATTATTAAAGTTATCCACATCATCGCCAATGGCACCACGTAGGATAGCTGGAGTCCACATTAATAATTTCTAGCCAAAATCGGCCTTGTTGGATCAATTGGTAAAACGTAAAAAATTTATGACTTAATTGGCATAATTTAAAAGATTTAGGATTGAACTAAAACAATTGCAATAGATCTAAGGCTTTTTTTTGTCAATTTCCTCAAATGTGTCTTTGGGGCCTCTTTGGAGGTTATATTGGTATATACCCGGATGAGTACTCGACTTCTTTTTTTGGGTATATCAATTCGTATAAGGGCCCTCAGTGAACTCGCTCACATTTCGAACCAAAAAAAGAATGTGGGGACCGTATGGAAGAGAAGAAGGGAAGTATTTTTCCTTGCCATGAGAAGTCAGGAAAATTGTTGGAGTTTTTGGGAGATAAGGTACTTTTCTTGATTCTATTGGAGCACACATTGAGCTCTACTAAAAAACATCGAGTGTATAACTTTAGTTTCGGGATATATTGCGAGTGATTTTAGCTCTACTATTATCAATTCATTCATATTTTTGAGCAATAAAAAAACATATGGACGCAAACCCCAAAAATAAGGACATATGGACCCTTAAGTATTGAAAAGGGAAGGTATCCATCATTTCTAACAATTGGATATTATGGAAGTTCTATCACCTATTTGGAATATGAAATTATTCAAAGTCTTAAACCTATTGCACTTTTGCTAATTTAGTTCTAAACCTTTTAATTTTCCCAATCTAGCTAATTTCAGCTAGAAATCGCTTATGTGGATGCTAGTAATGTGAAGTAGGACGGTCAATGCATATGTGAACAATTTCTATAATTTTTATTTCCTTTCTTTTCTTTTTTTTCTTTTTCTTTCTACCTTTTTTTTTCCCAACCAAGTTTGACGAGGGTTGTTGGCTGACCCTTGCCGACCTTGCTAACCATAGTTGAGGTGGCAACCCTTGCCAACCACGGGCCAAGGTTGATGACAGGTGTGCAAAAGGACCAAGAACCGCCTAGAATCAAACCGGAATCGGCGATTACCATGGGGGCCGATCCGGTTCTTGGTTCCAATTTAGTGGAATCGTTGAGTACCGGTATAATTCTTGGTTCTAGGCATAGAACCACCTGCCCACCGAACCATTATACATACATATATACACCCAATAATTAAGTAATTAAAATGTAATTTCTTTATATATAAAAAGAAATTACATTTTAATTACTTAATTATTGGGTGTGTAATAGGATTAACTCATTACTTTTTTTTTTAATTCTAATAATCCATTTATTTGCTTTCTCAACAAAAACAAAATAAACAAAGGTAAATGAAGGAGAGAAACGATCAGAGATGTCTATAAGAGCCAATGACTCATTTTAAGAGCATAGTTAAGTCTTTCCTTAACCATCTTGTGATTAAATTAGGTTGACATTGAAAAAAGATAAGTTAAGCAATTAATGTGTTAACTTTTAAGAGGTTAGGAATTTTAACCTTGAGTCTAAATCTCCACTTGTTTCTTGTATAAGGAAACCTTAAGAGGACCACACCATGATCTTCGAACAAATTAAGTTTTTAGCTAACAAGTATTGTCTATTCATTTTGCCTTATAGTTTTTAATTCTTAATAAAAATAAATGACTCGCAATTTAGCCCGAATATAAGGCCGAACAAACTTTGTAAATATTGGGGATTGGTTCCATGGATCCACCCGGGAATCAGACCCAACCGGTATTTCAGTTCTCAGGTGGATCCATGAAACCAACCGGTGGGTCTTAGTTCTAATGTTTTGGAATCGGTCCTTAGTGGGTGGTTTCCAATTCTACAGTAGGAACCGTCCACCCAGACCATGCTCAACCCTGGGTTGATGACCCTTGTCGGCCATTGGGTTAGGGCCACAACTCTTGAAAGTGGCTGACGAGGGTCGAGTGGCCCTCACCGGGCTTGGAAGGAAAAAAAGAAAAAGAAAAAAAAAAGAAAGAAAAGAAAAAAAAAGTTATACAAATTATCTACATTAGTGCCGGCCGTGTCACGTAGTACGATTGACATCCATATGAGCAATTTCCGGCTAAAATTGATCAAAAGAACTCAATTGGTAAAACGTGAAAATGTGTAAGACTCCATTAATAAAATTGAAAGATTTAGGATTAAATGTAACAAAATTACAATGAATTTAGGATTTTTTTGTTCATTTTTTTCCTTTTTGGAATCTATTGGAGTGCACTTAGAACCAGTATATCATCTTTGTCCAAGTCTACCGAACCATTTGGAGGCCAAGGGAGACAACCTTGGAATGGAAAATATAATGGCGTGAAGAAAATAAAGATACTGTTGGAAAGCGTTGTCAACCACACCACCATTGAGTATGACAAAGATGGCGAGTCCACTCGGTCTTCGAAACATGATAGAAGTGGCAAAGGCAAAGTTTATATGGTGAGTAATAGAGTTTTAGGACTAGGAATATCTTTCTTACCAATCTTTTCTTTAACTTTGCTACCACAAAAGAAAGTTTATTGACTTTTTGGAGTCTTTCAATGCATATCATTAATGGAATTATCATTGCTGCAAGATTCAATATGGAAGGAAATACGTGAATGAGAAAAGAAACGGGAGCTAATGATAAATGAGATCAGGTTTAGTATTTAGGGCGCGTTTGGTAACGATTCTGTTCTCGGGAACAAATTCTGATCAGAAATGATTATTTTTTATTATGTTCCCCAGAACTGATTCTGAGTAAAAAAACGTGTTTGGTAATTATACAAATTTTTTGATTCTGGAATAGAATTGCGTTTGGTAACGTGTTCATTGATTCTGTTCCAAATCAATTTATTTTAATTTTTAAATAATTTTTTCCTTTTTTTTCTTTTCCTTTTTATTCCTTTTTTTTATTTTTTTTCCTTTTTTTTTTCCTTTTTTAAAATTTTAAATTTTTATTTTTTCTCCTATTCTTCTTTCTTTTTTTCGTTTTTTCGTTTTTTCGTTTTTTAAATTTTTAAATTTCCTTTTTTTCCTTTTTCCTTTTTTTTTTAAATTTTTTTTTCTTTTTATTATTTTATTATTTTATTATTTCTCCTATTCTTCTTTTTTTCGTTTTTTTTTTAATTTTTTAATTTTTTTTTTCAAGCAAAACGAGAGCCTCCGGCGATCGGCGGCGAATGGCGGCGGGCGGCAGTCGCGAGAGGGCGGTCGATGAAGAAGAAGAAAAGAGGAGAAGAAGAGTTTTGATTCTCAATTTTGTTCCCGGAACAAGAATCAACTTTTTTTTTTATTCTTGATTCTCATCCCAAACTGATTCTGGGAACAAATTTGTTCCCGGGAACAAAAATTTTACCAAACGCGATTCTCATCCCAAACTGATTCTGGGAACAAAAAATCAGAATCTGGCACTGTTGGGATGGTTACCAAACATGCCCTTACTTTCTTTTCCCCCGTCCAACTCAACTTCCTATCATAGCTAAGCACATTAATTGCAAACTTTGTAAGTTGTCTTTGGACTACCCACATGAATACTTAACCTCAGTCTCCGGTTATATCAGACGTGACTTTAGCTCAGTTGTCATTCGATAGCTGATATTTCAAACTAATATAAGAAGGCACGGACTGTGTGATGAAGAAAAAAGTTGGTTCTTTTGCTGTCCATTGGCATGTAGCAAGATAATTGGCTTTAATAAATCCCATGCCCATCTTGATTCAATAGGAGTTTACTCAGAACCAATTTATTGTTCTGGTCCCTTCAAATCCATGAAGCCTTTTTGTGGTCGGGGCGTGGGATGATGATATCTGCACAAATGTGCGAGAAATAAACATAGTAACTGGATCGGTGAAGACTCCATTACTTTTTAGTATAAAAACAATGGGTCTACAATCCAGCGCCCTAAACACAAGCGACAGAGGAGAGATGAGACTTATGATGTGTGACTATCTTTCAGTGACTTGTTATATTGTCACATGTCCCATCAATTAATTATAACTTGCTCTTAAGGTCTTAAGCCTTTTAATGGTCAATGTTTACATCTAAATTTTGACGATCGATTAATTTTATCCCTAAAAAAATAATTAATTACATAGCATATAATTTTAAGTACATTTATATTTAATTTGCATTTACATTAGCCAATGACGGATGAATTCGAATTGATGCTTCAAAAACTTTAATTTGATGAGTCAAGTTACGTTCAAGAAAAAAGCAAATTGGCCTAAGTCCGTATCCTTGGGGAAATTTTATGAATTTATCTTTGTGAGATTTCAATTCAAAAGAAAATATTGCATTTGAAAAAGAAATTTTTGTGGATATAATTTTAGAAAATTAAAAATCCTAATTCGTGACCTATAAATAAATTAATATGCGTAAGGTTTGGAAGAGGCCACACATTAAATATACGCCGCACATGAAGGGATTTTTTTTCTTTTCTCGAGGGTTTGGTTTTCAAAGTACACAATTCAACAAAAAGAGAGAAGCTTCGGCGTTCTTTTGGGGAAAAGAAAACAGTCAGCGAAGAAGAAAAAAGGGAAGAGACGTGAGGGAGACAGGTGAAGAGAAAGAAAGAATTAAAAGAAAAAGGGATAAGTGTTCCAGAAGTCCTAAAACTTGTCGCGAAAATGCATTTTAGTCCTAAAACTTGCAAAAAGTGCATTTAAGTCATAAAACTTATCAAATTGTTTCAAATGAGTCCTAAAATCGACGCCGTTCCTTTTCCGTTAAAAATGCTGACGTGGCATTTTAAATAATTTTTTATTTTCCAAGTGTATTTTTTAAACTATTTTTTATTCATTTAAAAAAAATAGATTTAAAAACTAAAAAATTAAATTTATTCTTATATTATTTTCAACAAAAACTAAAAAGAAAAGTTAAAAAATTCATTTTAAAAAATTGTAAAAAAAAAAAAAAAAAAACCAACAGCTCCCCGCTTTTGCCGGGAGGGGCCGGGAAACAGCCCCCAATTTCGCTCGCTCACTGACCTCGGCTATAAGCGGAGCCTCGTCCGGCCCTCGCTTCCGCCGGCGAGGGCCGTAGAACGAGGCCAGGCGGGACCCGGGGGGGGAATAGCGATGACCCCCATGGCCAGGATGACCGGCAGGGCGCGACGGCCGCGGGGTCGGCGAGCCCATGTCGAGGCACCCTTGCTCAGCTCTAGGGGGGTGGGTGCCTAGATCTGGGCCCGTCGACCCTCACGAGGGGCCGGCGGCCGTCGCTCCCCCTGGGTCAGTCGTCGCCGGACCTCACGAGGGATCGGCAAGCGTTGCCCGCCCTCTGGCGACGGCGAGGCCCGGCCACCCCCGACTAGTGTTGGCGACCGTCGCCCGGCCCCTCCGGCGATGGGCGGCGGCAATGGGGGAGAGGAGCCGGAGAGGAGCCGTTTTTTTTTTTTATAATAAATATTTTAACTTTTTGTAATTTTTTGGTGAAAATAAGATAAAATGAATAAATTTAATTTTTTTAGTTTTTAAATATATATATTTTTAAAAATGAATAAAAAATAATTAAAAAAATCCATGTAGAAAATAAAAAAATTATTTAAAATGCCACGTCAGCATTTTTAACGGAAAAGGCTAACGGCGTTGATTTTAGGACTCGTTTGAAACAATTTGACAAGTTTTAGGACTTAAATGCACTTTTTGTAAGTTTTAGGACTAAAATGCATTTTTGTTACAAGTTTTAGGACTTCTGGAACACTTATCCCAAAGAAAAAAGAGAGAAACCTTAAGCTACTGTTCATCTTCTTCGCGAGGAGGCCCCCTGAAGCACCGGCCCCTGCTCGCGCCGGCCACTACGTCGGCACTGTGACGCCGGAAACCACCGCGCCTCGCCCGCTCGCCTCCGCCACACTGCGCCGCCGGACTCGCCGCTCCACCTCAGCCCTCGCCGTTGCCTGCTGCGTCGCCGTCGCCCACCGCCTCTGCTCGAGCCAGCACCCGACGACGCCCCTCTCTGCCTTTCCCCGACGCCGGCAGATCCCAAGCTGGTCGCAACCCGTTTGCCTCGCCATCGTCGCCATCGCAGCAGGTCGCTGCCCTCCAATCGTACCTCGGCCCTCGCTAATCGAAATCCCCCACGACCCAGCGCTCGACGTCCTCTGCTCCAGCCCTCTGCTTCTCCGACGACCACTGCTCTCCACACCGCCTCGCCCGAGATCCGCGACCTGCAGATCTCGCGCCTGCATCTAATGGCCAGGCCCGCACGCCTCCGACGCTGCTTTTCCCCGACGCCTCAGATCCTGAGCCACACCGCCAGTTTGCCTGCCTCTCCGCCTGCTGGATCTGCAGCCCTCCGCCCGCGACGCCGTGCCACCTTTTCCGGGCGCCGCTGCTCCGTGTCCCCGAAGTCGCGACGCCGCCTGCACTCGCGAGCCTCTGCCGATCTTGCAGCTAGCTCCGCGCCGCGACCCGATTCACCTTGCTTCCGAGCCGCCCCCACCAGCTCGACGAAGCCGCTGCTGTACCTATCCTGGTCCCTCCCGAGCTCCACCACTGGCTGCCGCCGCCCCTCACCGGAGCTCCGGTGACCCGCCGCCCTTAGTGATCCGCTGCCCTGGTGACCAGTCGCGCGAGCTGCGCAACTTTTCTTTTGGAAGCAAAGGCAAAAAAGGAAAAACAAAAAGATGAAGAGGGGAAAGTCAAATTAGGTAGATTTTCTATTTTTATTTATTTATTTTATTTTGCTTCTTTAGTAGAATTATTCCTTGATGTAATGTTGAAATTCCCGACATGAAATTGCTTTGTGATTGTCAGTCTGATTTTCGCACCTGAAATCCGACTCGTAATCACTTTAAAAAATCGTCAATTTGATCTCTCGCCCGAGATTCGATTCGCGATTTAATTTTAAAATTGGCCAACCCGATCTCATGCGCGAGACATGATTCGTCAATTTGGATATCATCTTACTCTGATTTGCTGTCGTGTCGTTTAATTAAATTTGCTTTCATAAAAAAAAAATCCAAAAAAATGTAAGTTAGAATTAGATTTATTTCTTGCTTTAGGGTTTACATATTTAGAATAGGAATTTTATTTCGAATTTTAAAAAAAGAAAAAAAAATCAAAAATCAAATTAATCAATTTAGGCTGCTAGAATTTTAACTTGGATTGCATGTTTAATTATTTGACAATTATTAATTTCGAAATTAATAAAAAAACAAAAAATATTATGCATATGTCATGTAGAATTAGGATATTCTTTGTACGTCATTGCATATTAGAGTAAAATTGCACGTAGTTTAATTCTAGGTAATATTTTTAATTTATTATAAATTTAGATATTAGATAGATCACATTTTAGGATTATTTGTGTTAAGATAATATTTTAGTTTAAATTAGGATTTGGCTTAACCTAATTCCTAATGCAAATTGAATAGAATCTTAATCTAGTTAGATAATTTTCACATTTTTCCTGATTCCGAATTTCATGAGAAATACAAAAAATGTCTCAGAATAAATTAGTTCTATTTTTTAGGATATATTGCATTTTTTTAGGAAAAATAAAAAAGTCATGTAAATGTCATATATGATTAGATTCATGAAATGTACGTCATTTAGATATTGTTATTAGGTCCATTTAATTAGAAATTGCATGTCATTATAATTAGGTCATTTAGTTATATTGCATTGCATATTGCATGATTTTCATTAAATAAGTGAAAAAAAAGAAAAGAAATAAATTGCGTGTTAATTAGCAATCATATTTAGGACTGTTGATGTGAATTCTGATCTAACAATGCAGATGTTATTATTGCTATGAGGTAAGTCCTGCAATTTATTCATTATTTTATCTGGGTATTAAATTGATGGTTTACACACTCACGTGATAACTTCATATGTTAGAGATATAAATTAAAATCAATCCAAGCTACTTGTCAAACATTTTTCAAAATAAAAGATAAATGTATCGAAAGGGCGTTAGAGAAATTTAACGTAATCAAGTCCCCGTACCCAAAATCTCTGGTTCGTAGAAGTAAAATAATTCTCTCATTATTTTACTTAGGTGTTTAATCGACATACACTAAACTAATTAGTAGTGACTCCCTTTTGCATACTAAATATTTGAACCTAAATTGTGAATTAGTTTGAGTTTGGGAGAGCTCGAACTAAGTCTAGGGTTAGCAATCCATTAGTCTAATTTTAGGTGGTACACTCGAAAATTTGGTCGCATCAGTCAAATTATGGACATTTTATTTTATGGACATTGACATCGGACTTTTGTTGCAGAGAATTCAATAAGTAGCTCAGATACATCTTTTGAGGTAAAAATATCCGTGAATTTTGAAGTTTAGGCTGACACGTAATCTAGAATCTTGGAAATTATAGTCATCTTTCATGGTGGTTCATTATGCACCGATATGATAAGCACACTTTTCTTGACCAACAGATATGAAAAGTATAAAATTAAATTGATCACCATACCCCGACCGCCCTGAGGATGCGACGGGCATGGTAATTTTTTGTTTCTTCTGTGTTCAGACTCCGCGACACTCACGTCTTCTGCTAAAAGAGAACACTTACGTGGTAATTTTTTGTTTCTTCTGTGTTCAGACTCCGCGACACTCACGTTTTCTGCTAAAAGAGAACACTTACGTACAACGATTTGACCATCGGGCACTGTAATCCCACGAGCTTGCTCCCATATTAATCAAAGCTCAAAAACAATCTCGGTGCACTGCACTCTCCTTGGCCAGTGATTTCTATCCCACCCACCCCACCCCCCCGCGTGGCCGCCCGCGGGGATGCGACGGGCATGGTAATTTTTTGTTTCTTCTCTGTGTTCAGACTCCGCGTACGACGATTTGACCATCGCGCACTGTAATCCCACGAGCTAGCTCCCATATTAATCAAAGCTCAAAAACAATCCCGGTGCACTGCACTCTCCTTGGCCAGTGATTTTTTCTATCCCACCCACCCCAACATCCCCCGGCCGCCCGTGGGGATGCGACGGGCATGGTAATTTTTTGTTTCTTCTCCGTGTTCAGACTGCGACACTCACGTTTTCTGCTAAAAGAGAACGCTTACGTACGACGATTTGACCATCGCGCATTGTAATCCCACGAGCTAGCTCCCATATTAATCAAAGCCCAAAAACAATCCCGGTGCACTGCACTCTCCTTGGCCGGTGAGCCCCGCATCCAACTCCACGCACGAATTCAAACAAAAACGAAAAATTAAAAGGCCTTGAATTGTCCACCAAAGCCGGATAATGCGCTCTTGGGAAGCCAACATCAACGGTCAACGGTCAACATCGTACTGCAGCTCTAGTTTCAGTGCTGTCAATTTTCGTTCAAATATTTTACATTTGATTCTGCATTTTACTAAGTCGAAAGCACAATGTTCGGGGAGAGAGAGAGAGAGAGATTTTGCTCCTGCATTTACTCCATCTCCCTTGAAAAAAGTTACCGGGAACTCATGAAAATGTGTTAAATAAATCGAAGTTGCAGGTCCAGATTTCCTCCAACCAATCATGGACAAGTTTATAAATAAATGGCTTTGTTGGTGAAAGAAATGCATCCCGGAGAAGAGCGTGTGATTAAAATGTCTACCTTTCGAGTTTTGCAGATAAAGCTTGATTGCCCCAGGAAGCATTTGACTTCGTATTCTGGTTACATAAGAGATGATTTTGGGTATGTGATTTGCTCCCTCACACTTCAGAGCAACGAAAGAACTTATGGACCATTTGGTATCGAGAAAGGGAAGTACTTCTCATTTCCTTCAACCGGTGGAAAGATAGTCGGATTTCATGGGAGGTCTGGAAGCTTTTCTAATTTCGCTTGACAGTGCGCATATAGGACACTAGTGAGTATTGATAGCTGCCAATGTGTGCTTTCGCTTGTGCATGTCGGGTATAATTTGTCCTTGTGCGTGCTTTCAAGTGTACATCGCCCATTTTTGGCACGTGCCAGTCTATGTCTTTGCCATATTGCCTTATAACTATCGAGAAGTAGATGTTGTATGTAGAGGACTTCTGGTTCGGTTTGTAATATCTTCAAGCCCCTTTATTAACATCTTGTATTTGGTCTTTTCTTTTTGCACCTGATTTTACGCTTAGAGCATCATATGCTAAGAATTGCACGTGAAAAAGTTGGGTGTGAATGACTACAGAAATGGTATAACTATTTTCTATCTACAAAGATGTACATCCTTGTTACCGAATGCATGGAAAACTGGAGCCGCCCGTTTGGTCTCACGTGATCACTAATAAAACGTTCACATAAAAGGATCCAAAGCCAAATAAAATTTGGAAAAATTTCAAATAAGGATTCGAAGTTGACCTATTTTCTCAAATAATGATCCGAAATGAACTTTGTATCAGATTAATACCTAGAGTGGACCAATTGTCTCAAATACAGACCCGAAGTGGTTGAATCAATTCTTAATAAGAACCTGAGCTTGCTGGTTAGCCAAATATTCGTTGGCTATTAAGCATGTGACATTTTCGATCACCGGAGTTTGGGCAATTTTGTCCAAAAAAAAATATAGGAAAAATTAACAAATTCTAAAATAGAAACAGAAAAACCCTAGGTTTTATATGGTCTCTCCATTCCTTGTACCCATCCTCTGCAAAGTCAAAGACCGAAGTTCTCCCCATTCCTTGTACCCATCCTCCGCAAAGTCGTAGACCCAAATTCTTCACCGATTGAGGCATGAATTCAAAAACAAGAAGAAAACCATATGCTTCTTTGTTTGTTTGTGGAGACCCAAATTCTCCGCCGATCGAGCAAGGCGAGGAGCGACGAGAATCGAGTCGTGACAATCATTGGGCAGTGATTTGGTTGAGGAGCAGCGGGGGAGAAGAAAGAAGAAAACGTAAACATCTAAATTAATAACCTAAACTTAATTAATTTAGAAATTTCCCTTTTTTTCCAATCACAAATTTCTGACAAAATTGCCCCTATTTTAATCGCTAGAAAATGTATGTCGGTGAACTAAGGTTCTCAATAGAAATTAACTTGATTACTTCGGGTCCTTATTTGACACAAAATTCACTTTGGGTTCTTATTTGAAACAATTGGTCCATTTCGGATCCTTATATGATACAAAGTTCACTTTAGGTCATTATTTGAGAAAATAGATTTATTTTAGGTCCTTTTTTGAAATTCTCCCATAAAATTTTCCAAGTTGACTTGCTTGCGTTATTAACTCTCTCGGGTTGAAATAATCTAGTGTTTCTTTTTGTATTCAGATTCCGCAGCCCTTAGTTGCCTCTATTTTTCATATAAACTCGCGATTTTATGCTAAACGTTGGTACGAGTTTATTTTAATGGAACATTTACGACGACTTGAGCATCGACTGTATCCCAGGAGCATCAGCTCCCTTGTGCATAAAGAATCGCGGTCTACTCCCACTTTGAGGAAGAAAATAATTCACAATGGTCAATGAAATATTAAATGGCCTTCAAATGCGCCCCAAACCCAAGTTTGCTGGAAACATCGTTTGGCAGTTCTTGCAAGTCAACGGTCAACCGTCAACATCGTTTGGCAGCCCTTCTTTCAGTGCTGTCGATTTTCGTGCAAATATTTTATAAAGTTAATATCACCAAAACTCCAAACTGGTATTTATTGTATTACTTTCTACTAGTTTTTATTTAAAATTCACTATCAAATTACTTAGTTGGATAATATGTGACAATTGACGGGATATAATGGTTTTGGATTTTATCCTTTATTTGTCACAAATATTTTGATTTGGGGTTTTAGTGGTCAACAAATCAATTTAGGGTAAATTTATTATAAATATACTAGTTTAAGCTCAAATTAGTTTGGAGTAAATTTCTTATGGGTGTGCTAGATTGTAGTTTTTGGTTGCATTAACCTCATCTTATATTTGATTATGCATTTTACGAAGTTGAAAGTATAATCTTCAGATAGAGAGAGATTTGGCTCATGCCTGAACTGAATCAATAATTGTTTCTTGAACCACAACCTTGACTGTGGGCCCGTTTGGTTCAGCTTTGGGGAAATGCCATTAGAAGAATGCAAATACCTTTGAGGTAAATGTGTTTTCCGAAATGCTAGACTGTTTGGTAAATTATAACTTAAAAGTGCTTTAGGGAAATGTAAGACTGTTTGGTAAACATATATTTGAAAAGCTTTTTAGTGTGACCAAATTAAGTATTTTAGTTTTAGTATTTTTAGAATTGCAAAAAAGAAATAATGACTATATAACCTTTTACATTTTCATGTTGAGAGTAATGTAAAAGATATATATATATTAATAAATTTATTTAAAAATTATATTAAAAGAATTTGATTATAAATTAGATGCAAAGCTCAAAAAATTAAGCTTTTTAGTTTTAGTATTTTTAAAATTGCAAAAAATAAACAATGACTATATAACTTTTTACATTTTCATGTTGAGAGTAATGTAAAAGATATATATTAATAAATTTATTTAAAAATTATATTAAAAGAATTTGATTATAAATTAGATGCAAAGCTAAAAAAATTAAGCTTTTTAGTTTTAGTATTTTTAAAATTGCAAAAAATAAACAACTATATAACATTTTACATTTTCATGTTGAGAGTAATGTAAAAGATATATATTAGTAAATTTATTTAAAAATTATATTAAAAGAATTTGATTATAAATTAGATGCAAAGCTCAAAAAATTAAGTTTTTTTAGTTTTAGTATTTTTAAAAGTACAAAAAATAAACAATGACTATATAACTTTTTACATTTTCATGTTGAGAGTAATGTAAAAGATATATATTAGTAAATTTATTTAAAATTATATTAAAAGAATTTGATTATAGATTAGATGCAAAGCTCAACTTTTGGCCTAGGGTTCTTTTAGGTTTGTTTTCAACTTTGAATAATTTTTTTTAATTATTGTAGTATTAATTATCTTCGTTAATTAATGATTATTCTAGTGTATTGATAAAAATTTGGGCTATTGATTGTCAAAAGATAAAAATGACAAAAAAAAAAAGGTGAACCCAACATTTGCAAAGGGTTATTATTATTTTTTTAAAAAAAATAAAAATAAAATCCGATGAATCTCCGTTGCCGATCAACAACGGTTGGGATATGGGGAAGATGATCGGTTTAAAAAAAGAAAAAGAAAAAGAAGTCAACAGATGAACAGTAGATGTGGACTTGCATTTCCGAAATACTGAAAGCCCAAAGCAGGTCCCCATCTGCTTTAAGCTTTCAGCATTTCAAATATCAGCATTTTGCCAATGACACCTCCAAATGCTGAACCAAACACCTAAATTTTTTCCCAAAGGGCTTTCAGTCCTGAAAGCCCTTTGGGAATGCTGAACCAAACAGGGCCTATATCAGCTCAGAATAAGCAAATGGCTTGATGGCTTGTTCAGGCCAACCACTAAAGGCTTTGAAAGAAGGGACTGGATAAGAATATCACAAATGTCATAATCTTCATATGATGCTGACTCGAGGGCAATACTATAACCTTTTTTTTTAATCATTTGAGTACGTGAGTTCTAGAAAACGTTCACTTGAGTTGCCATAATTTTCAATAAATTGATTAGTCCAAGTAAGTTTGGGCTTTTTTGATAGCTCTAGTTTCTAGGAGCACCATTTAGGGCTGTCAAAAAAGCCTGAACTGAAAGTTTCATTTTTTTTTATTCGGGTCTCCTCCAATTTGAGCAAAAGCACTAAATTTGAGTAACTTACCGTATCTCCATCTCTCCTCGTCCTTGGCTTCAACTCTCCTCCACGAAGCCAAGTTAATTGTAATTAAGAAATCAAGTTGCGATTAGTAGGATTTGGGAGAGTCCGCACTGAATGTATGCAATTGTATCGTGAGAGGAACATTCATTCCCGTTTAATAATCCATGAACTTTTCCTTAATAGCTTGCCTCTGGAATATCTCCACGTGAAGAAAAAAAAAATTACGATGGCCGATGACCCGCATCTAATTCGAACAAAACTAAATAAAAAGGGAAAAACTAGAAAGAAATGTTAAAAGGGATTGAAATGTCCACCAAACTCACGTGACGCGCACTTGGAAGCGAACGGTCAGCTATCCACATGCTTTTACAGTTCTTAGTTTCATAGCTGTCGATTTTTGTGCAAATACTTTGTATTTGATTCTGCATTTTTAGGAATAATCACCCAAATAATCCCTAAATTTTGACCCAGTATATAATTTGATCCCTAAATTTTTAGTTTGTTTAATGTGATCCTTGAACTTATTCAACTTAATCTATGAATTATATAAAAAATGTTCGATGTTGTCCTTCTATTAATTTAAGTTCAGGGATAATATTAAACTTTGTCATATAGTTCAGGGACTAAATTGAACATGTATCAAAAGTTTAGGAATCATAATAAATAAATTAAAAATTCAGAGACTGTATTATACATTAAGTTACAGTTAATGGACCGTATTGAACAAATTAAAAGTTTATGAATCACATTGCATATTTGAGCATAGCTCAAGGATTACTTGTGTCATTTTATCACATTTTTTTGAAGTTGAACATACGATTGAGAGAGAGAGAGAGAGATTTTGCACCTGCCATTCAATCTGTTTTTCTTTTACAAATGTTAGTTGGAACTGACAAAATTTGTCAAGTAAATCCAAGTTGCAAACTCTAGATTTCCTAGAACCAATCACAAACAAGGGTAAGTTTAATTCAGTATTGCGAAAGTATTTTCGAGCTTTAAAGTCTTTTGGACAATTGTAAATAGCATTTTAAAAAAAATTTGGAGATAGTTTGGGGAAATGTAATTGCATTTACAAAGCGTTTGGCCCAAGTTTGGAGGTGCTTTAGTATGCTGTACTTCTGGAATGCAAATACATTTTTTTTTTCTTTCATCTCTGCCTTTGCTCAATTTTCATGATTCTGGAAATGTTCCTACCTCACGTGAACTCACCGGCGAAGGTTTAGGCCGCCAACAAGGCCAATTCTAGTTGCGCGCAAGCCACTCTGGACCCTACTCTCCATGCTGAGGTCACCCAACATCAGGCGTGGCTTGCAGGCATCGGCTAAGTTTTGCCGGTAAATAGTTTGAGAGTTTTTTTTATAAAAAAAGAAAAATGATAATACATAATTTTTACCAAATAGTATTTAAAGTAAAGTTGCTTGGCAATGTGTTTTCAAAATATAATACCAATTACATTTTTTGGCCCATTTACGTTTTGCCAAAAAACATTTTTGAGAGAACTAAACGCACCCCCAAGTCGCTTATTAAGTCAACTGGCTTTTTTGGTCCAATAAACGCATCCTACTAGTATTTTGTCTTCACTTGGTAATTTATTGTCCGACAACATGCATGTTCAAGTTTAGTTTAATCATTTCAGAAAAAGAGGGATAGAAAATATACACGGGAACGACTAATAATCAACAGCCGTGTTCAAATTGATCCTAGTGTCGAAGGGTGCTTTATTTCCTCGAAGTCATCATGAAGAAGTTTCCTCTTAAAGTCTTCCTAACATAAATACCCATTTGGCCTCTAGACCAAAGTTTCTACACCACATATCAACAAGACAGGAACCATGTCATCTCATCAATGGAAACGCGATGTATTCGTGAGTTTCAGAGGCAAGGACGTGAGGAAAAACTTCATATCACACCTCTTCCGCGAGCTGGACCGGGCGGGGATTGACTACTTCAGTGACGAAGACCAACAGGACACTGGGGAGTACATCAATGACAAGCTCTTGACAGCGATTCGCCATGCAAGATTCGCCCTCATCGTGTTCTCCACAAACTATGCTGACTCCAAATCGTGCCTGAATGAGCTCGTCGAGATCCTCGACTGCAGAAGGCAGCTCAAGAATGATGGCCACGTGGTCGTTTCCATCTTTCATGGCGTGAGCACGGACGATGTTTCGAAGTTGACGAGCGGAAGTGAGTTCGCACAAGGTTTCGAGAGGTTGTGTGAGATTAAAAGAGACGATGCGCAGATAAAAAAATGGAGGGATGCCCTAGAAGAGGCCACGCATCTTGCGGGCTTCCATTTGAAGAACCACGCCCATGGGTACGTACCTGTGATTCTTGCTCCATGTCAAAGCTTAGTATCGCCGTCGGTGATTTTTCCTTTTTTGAAGTTATTTCTTAGTTTTGTCGGCTTTGTAGATGGAATTTGTGAAAAATCAACGGAATTGGTTTTCTTGAGGGAATGGAACAAGTAGAAGTCTCTTTCGACTATCCTCAAAATTCATTGCCATTTTTTGAAAAATTAAAATCGAGCCCTTTAAGCATCTCTCTTTCTCGCTATGCTCTCCGCATCTCCCTCTTCTCGGCCATGGTCTGGGTCGAGCTCCACTCAGATCTATCGAGTTCAACTCAGATCTGACTCAGGCAGAGCTGGATGGGTTGTGGCTCAGCTCGGGTGGTGATCGGCAGCGAATAGTGACAGCGCAGTGGGCGTCGAGGGGAGGGGCTGAGCATTGGTTCGGTAGATGGGTTAGGGTTTTGGCAAGTGAATTTTCATAGTCGGTGAATTTGAAATGGTGGGAGAGGCAAAAGTGAAAAGAAAATGACAAATTTGTATAGAGGACCAGATGTTAGATGCAATTGGAATGCTAATTGTAGGCCAACAAAACTCATGGCACACGTTAGAAATTAAATATTAAATCATGCATTTATTTAATAGCTTAAGTTTTTAGAACTGTTTGAAGTATTTCACAAAAAACTTATATGCTTCCTAAGTCCCTACTTGCCTCCCCAATTATATATTTCTATACTTACTAAGGTCTAGCTTAAATTTTTAGAACGGTTGATAGTTAGACATGATATTGAACATATGCTTTTAATATTTTTCCTTCTAAAATATTGAGAAAGTCAAAGCAATAAGCCGAGTGAATTCCCCCGAGTTTCTTGTATGCATTGTTGAGAATCGAGGAACCAAAATTAAAACTGTAAAGGGAGGGAAATGCAAACGAGATGCTAGGTTTGAATAGGTTTAGTTCCAACAATGTATAATAGGGTCAAACTATTTTTTTTCCGCGACAAGTTCCTTTTCAGGTTTTCTTCCCTTTTTTGGGTCAAATTGTGGAGTTTCAGACTTAGAAACATGAGAACATAGTAGAATTTGGGAAAGTATTGACGAAGAATGCTTTTTACTTAATTTTTACTGTTTTTATGGCCTTAGTCAGAAATGTGTTGCTTCTTCGTATGCATGGTACAACGCAGCGCAAGACAATCGAGAAAAGCCATTGAAAGAGAAAAAACAAACAAACTAGACGCACCTTCCTTCCCCTGCCGCAGGATGAGGCTTCTATCGAAAGTAGAGTTTGGTTAATGTCCATTTCTTTGTTATTCATGCCAATGCCTATGGTGATTTCGTCATGCTTGATGTTCTTTCATACTTGTCTCATATACCCTCTTATAATTTGAGCACAATTTTTGGTCGTACGTCGTCTTAAAAGTACAAGTGTCCGTTTATGTTCTCATAAATATTTTGTTTTGGTCGCATGTTCTCATACATATTGCTCATACAATTTATCTACTAACTTTTCACATCAGCATTGAATCAAAGCTCACTGAAATGATAGTCCACTACCTTTCCGAGAAGATTCGTCAAACACGGCCTCTCTACTTCGTGAAAAATGCAATTGGAGTAGATCATTTGGCAAACGATGTGATTTCCTTGCTAAAGAATGGCTGTGAGAAGGATGTGCGCATGATAGGCATATGTGGTACGGAAGGAATAGGTAAGACAACGGTGGCCGGAGTCACTTGTGACGGCTTTTGTGGCGAGTTCGAGTGTTCTGTCTTTCTTGGGGAAATTGGAAAAGCGAATCGGAGTGATCTTCTTGGTTTGCAGAAGAAGTTACTCCGAAATCTCGTGAAGGAGGAAAGAGTGAAGATGTATGACTTTCACACCAACATCAACGAGATAAAGCGTAACATGTGTCGTAAAAAGATACTTCTTATTCTGGATAATGTTACTAACAAAGAACAAATGGGGCACTTCAGTGCCGGAGATCGAGAATCCTTTTGCCCTGGGAGCAGAATCTTGATCACGACAAGAGATCGAGATTTGCTGATAGATCTCAAGGTAGATGACAAGTACATTGTCAATGGATTGAGTCCAGATCACGCACTTCAACTCTTTTGTCACCATGCCTTCAAGAGATCAGAACCTGAACAAGACTATGAGGCGTTGTCTCAAAGTCTGTTTCATTACGCAGGAGGTCATCCATCGGCCCTCAAAAGATTAGGTTCCTTCCTTAGCGATAAGTCAAAAGATAAATGGCATGAAATATTGGACAAGTTGGTGAGAAGCCCTTATCTTGATTGCATCGATGGATCTCTCCCATTGAAATCCGACGGGCCGCATGGAGGTCAACGCGGCGGTGCTTATGATGATAAAACATACACAGGCGTAAGACAAATTAGTGTCCTCGTTGGCAAGGTTATCAATTCCATCACCATCGATTATGATCAAGACGGATGTTTAGTGCGTTCTTTCGAGCACGGCCGACATCTTTATGGTGACCTCTTTACGGTTAGTATCTTTTACTCCTAAAACTTCATTGGGTTGTAAGTGTTTCGGACTCTGGAGAATCATGATTAAGAGAAGTAATTATGTGCTATATGACAGAAGAAGAAAAACTCGTCATATTATCAATATAAACTCTCGTATAGTATTGTAGAAGTCCATGTAGATGGAACAATAGATCAAAGGAACAGAAAAAATATAGAATTTAGTTTCTATATATGAACAAAAGTATTTATTTATCTTGACAGAGAA
Organism: Eucalyptus pauciflora; assembly: GCA_007663325.1. Taxonomy (NCBI): domain Eukaryota; kingdom Viridiplantae; phylum Streptophyta; class Magnoliopsida; order Myrtales; family Myrtaceae; genus Eucalyptus; species Eucalyptus pauciflora. The sequence continues at coordinate 450,575 of VMYD01000288.1, forward strand.
TGGTCACACTTCCAAAAAATTTTGCACTTATTGCAGGTCAAGCTAGATTATCCAAATGAACACCTAACTTCAATCTCAGGGCATATAAGAAACTACCGAATTCCAACTTTTATTCATTCTCTCAAATTCGATACCAACAGAAGGACATATGGACCATTTGGCTTTGAACAAGGGCAATTTTTTCGTTCGCAAGTTGATGGCAGAAGAATTATTGGGTTCCATGGAAATTGTGGCGCCTATCTTGATTCAATTGGAGCACACTTTGGGCCAATTTCTCATGCATTTCCTTTTGAAGTTGTGGGACCTTTTGGAGGTGATTATGGTACAAACATTTGGGATGATGGGAAACATACAGACGTGAGGGAAATAGTTGTAGGTTTCGATTCAACGATCAACTTTATCTCTGTTTTATACGACAAGCATGGACGTCCAGTTGGTCCCTTCACACATGGCACGAATGGAGGAGGCAAAACATTTAGGGTAAGTCATATTCTCTCTCTCTCTCTCTCTCTCTCTCTCTCTTCTTTTAAGTTTTGGGGTTGTATAGCTGAGTTGGCTCCTTTAAGACATGGGGAAATAGATAGGGCCAAAAATAGTTAAAAAAATAAAAAATCAGAAGAAATGAGACATCACAAAACCAAGAAAGTGAACATAACAATCGTCCTTCTATCTCATCTCTCATCTCTTGATTTTGTTTCTTGCTTTCCTCACCTCTTCTCGAACTTTGATTTTTTTTTCCTCCTCAGATTAAGGTTGACTATCCAAGTGAGTACTTGACTTCCATCTCGGGCTACATTGGAGAAGTCTCCGGACTCACCATTCTTCGGTCGTTGACAATCCATACCAATGAAAAGTGTTATATACCATTTGGAACCGCAGAAGGAAGGTATTTTTCGTTTCCATACACCGGCGGCAAAATTGTCGGGTTTCACGGGAGCTGTGACGGCACTCATCTCGGGTCCATTGGAGCTTATTATAAGCCGATTCCTCATACTCATCCTTCCAAGGTTTTTGGGCCTTTCGGAGGTGACAGTGGAGATCCTTGGGATGATGGAAGATACATTGATATCAAGAGGATTGTTGTTCGGTATGATGGATCGTTCATTCACTCCATTGTTTTTGATTATGTCGACGGCAACGGTTCCATACGATCAATTAGGCATGGTGGGAGTGGCGGGGAGAAAACTTTCGAGGTTGTATCTCATTTCTTTTCTCATTTTCCTTTTCTACTTGACTGTCCTAAGTTCACTTTTCTGGCTTATCATAACATTAATCGATGACAGAATTATGAACCTCGATTCTTAATAATTGCTTCGCAAGTGCACGTGAAAAGCTCATACCATAGATACATGAGGATCAGCATGATTGTTAGTAAACCAAATGGAAAAATCAATGACTTCACTTTATTAAAATTAAGGTAAGACAAACCTGACCAGGAAAAAAGAAGAAGATAACTTACAAAATTAAATGTACTCCCACATTTGTTAGAAACATAACCCTTTCCATATCTTCGGATATGACCCGTAAGGGATGTACACAAATCTTAGAAAATATAACATGTTTTATGGATCGGAATCACTTTTCAAGATAAATCAACCCAATTATTTTGCTCATCAAATGACACAACATATAGTCACTCCATCAAATATGTGCTTTTGTGGCCTGTTTGCAGGTTGAATTGGTACCCGCGGACGAGTATATAACTTCTTTCGCTGGATATCTTGGAAATGCAAAGGATAAGGGCACTCCAATCAACTCGCTCACATTTCAAACCAACAAAAGAATACTGGGACCCATTGGTAGAGAGGAAGGGGCGTACTTCTCTTTACCATCGGAAGCTGGGAAAGTTATCGGGTTCCTCGGGACAAGTGGTGATTACCTCGAATCTATCGGAGCGCAAGTCGAGCTACGCTCTAACAAGCTCTATCCCTTCAAGTCGGTGGGGTTATTTGGGAGGTCAAATGCCTCATTTTGGGATGATGGCAATACCCATACCAATGTAAGGAAAATCATTGTTGAAGTTGAACCAAGTAAAGGGCCATGCATCCAATCAATTGCGTTCCAGTATGAAGAGGAGAATAGAGAATTGTGGCAATCAGACACTCATGGTGGCATTAATGGAAACGAGTTTCATAATGGAAACGAGTTCCATATAATAAGAAACATCCATACGGTATGTTCCTGTACGTATTTATGCTTCATAAAATCCTTACGAAACTTGCACTACCTACGTTGGCGGAATTCTTTCGAGATTGATATCATGAGTTTGATGGTTATTTCTATTTTGTAGATCAAAATAGATGGTGTAGATGAGTACCTGACTTCAATATCTGCATATTTTCATTTGGGCGGTATTACTTCTCTCACCTTTCAAACCAACAAAAAAACGATCGGACCTATTGGAGAAGAAAAGGGATGGCACTTCTCATCTCCTGCAACGGGTGGCAAAATTGTTGGATTTTATGGGAGGAGTGATAAACATCTTGAAGCAATTGGAGCATATTTTGAACCGATCTCACAACTCTACCCGGTTAAATCAATTGGCCCATTTGGAGGCCTAGGTGGACGTGTTTGGAATGACGGGAAATTTAACGGTGTGATAGAAGTTCAGGTAATGCATGATGATGTTATACGTCACATTATATTTGTATATGACAAGAGTGGTGAAAAAGTTCGGTCAAATAGGCACGGTGGTCACAACAAAGATGCCAGGATCGCTACGGTTAGTGTTCTTCTTCCTCACCGAATCGTCTATGCTTACTTAAATCTCATTTGCCAAGATGATGTTGGGATGTGTCCAGTCACATGAGAGTAAAACTAAACTTGACAAATAGGTCTTGTTTACACCACTCATCCAATTTTGAAGATGTATTTTTGAGATTGCGCAGGTTTCATTGGATTATCCACGAGAGTACTTGACGTCAATATCTGGTTACAAGCAAGAGGATGGTCACAAAAACATCAATAATGCTATTATTCAGTCGCTCACATTTCACAGCAACAAAAGAACAATTGGACCCTTTGGCAAGGAGACAGGGAACTACTTTTGGTATCCAGCAACCGGAAGCAAAATCATCGGCTTTTATGGAACATGCGGCAAGACTCTCAATTCCATAGGAGTTTATGCGGAGCCCATACCACACTTGTATCCTTTCAAAACCGTTGGACCCTTTGGAGGCTCCGGTGGGACTCCATGGGATGATGGAGTGCATACTGATGTGAGGGGATTTTATGTGATTGCCAGCAACATAATTTACTCAATCAGGATTGCGTACGATAACAATGGTTCCTTCATCGAATGCCCTCGACATGGCGGAGAAGACGGGTCTCCAGGCATCTGGGTTAGTCCATATCTCAATCCCCCCGTCTCTCTCTCTATCTCTCTTTGTTTTTGTTTGTTTTTTTCCCCTTTCCCATTCTATCTCTTTTCTATCTGGAAGTCGTTCGCGGATTTATACATTAACATGTATGCATGTCGCTTTTCACAATGTTCTCAGCTTCATGTAGCGCAATTTCTTTTCATCGAAGAATGAATCGAAGACTAAGGCACTTCTTTTGGCATCCTATATCTAGAGTTTGAGGTTCAAATCTTCTTCTGTTTTCACAAGGAAAGCATGTTTCGCTTTGCTATTCTCGCAGGTCTATCTGGATTATCCTAAGGAGCGTCTTCTTTCGATATCCGGTTGGATGGACAAAAATGGAAGCACTCCTTACACTACCATTCACAACTTGGAAATACATACCACATACACCACTTATGGGCCGTATGGATTGTCAGCTGAGTCAATGAATGATCGTAAAATGTTAAGGAAATTCCGTATCCCGAAGCAATCAGGTGATGGGAGGATCGTTGGCTTTTTTGGAAGGGCAGGAACACGTCTTAATTCCATTGGAGCGCGTTTGGAACCATATTAGATTAAGCTTCCTCCCTCCCCCAAACTTTTCTTTCTCTTTTTTCTTTGGCTTATGAGTGCAAGAAACTTCTTCTTTGTTTCTTTTTTGGATGATGTTGATAAACTCCTATATTTCGAGTGTTCATCTTGGCAAGTTTTCACGTAATTTGATGATTAACTTCGAGAATGCTTCGAGTTACAGCAGATGTTATATTTGGATGGGAAAAGTAGTCGTAAAAGAGATAAAAATAAAGAAAGTAATTGCATGAATGGTTGTTGAAAGACTTTTCGAATTACACACACAGATACACAAAATTAATAAATTACATGAATAAAATTTCCCAACCGAAACATAACACTTAGGGTTTTTTTCATCTAAGGATGGAAACTCGCAGTCCATCTTCATTTTAGCTCGTGAATAGAGAGCGAAATTATTATAGGATTAATTCTAAATATATGTACTGCATGGGTAATCTTCTTTTGTACAGAATTTGCATCCATTATAATCTATTAATATAGAGTTCGTCCCTTTTTCAAATTAATAACAACCTATTGTCTAAAGTTATTATAGATATACATAGAAAATATCATATAATTTCTTCGGTTGTAATTGATATGCTGCAAATTTAGATAGATATCATGTAAAGCCTATAAATATATTTATGTATTCTTCATTTGATAATGTACAGAATATTGTGCTTCTCTCTTTTTTCAATCACAACTCTCGACTTGGTATTAGAGCTTTATTCTTATATAAGGAAGCACCCTTTGAATCTGTTTAGTAACAACGCCAACCACATGGATCGCGTTTCACCATGGTCCTCATAACAACGCTAGCCACACTACTGCGTTTCTTTGCTAGTCCACGGCCTTCCTTACCTGTTTGATGCTATTATGTTGACCGTTTCAAAAAGCGAACACCATCATCAGACTTGCCGTCCTCTAAAGAACCGGATCATAGAATTTAGTCACCGTAGCCATTGTACGCCACCTCACATGACATCGTGTCTTGAATCCACCACATTTGCTGTTTTTGAGTGCCATTCTGACGCCGTTAAATTGAACATGAATCAACAGTTGTAATGAGAGAGCTCTAGTATAAGAAGAGGTGTTCTCTCCCTCATTACATCCATCTAACCATTTTAGTAATGAAGTTCCCTTCTCTCCCAGAGCTACACTCCAACAATCCAAAGTAGCCTAAATCAAAGCCCTAATTCACAATTACACAAAATTTATAATTGACACCGAATGCAGTAAGGGGAAACAATAACGACATGAAAGTTACCTTACCAAATCTAATGCCGATAAAAAAAGAAGCGTCGCTCAAAATTGCAAGAGAGCTTGTATTAGCACGGATGTAGCCTAATTTGGATGTCGCAGATATGGCATACTTGGAGAAGAGCCCACCAGTATAGTTAAGGCACAAGAGATTAGGTCCATTGATGAATAGTGGGCAGTTGCTAACTCCTTTTCCATAATGCGCAAACTCAAAAGTTACGGAGCATAAATAGTCAAAGCTTTGAGAGCCACCAAATGCATTTGTGAAGAGTCAAATTCTGAAGGTTATGAACTGAAAGCTGCTTTTCAATTCAACCATCATTCTCGTAAGTAGCTGCAAACAATTGGGATGAGCTTCTTGACAGCCCAACAAATTCCTAGTTTTCTTCCTTTAAAAATATTGTGAGAATCAAATCTGTCTCCGCAACATTGTTGCGATAAAAAAAATGGGTTGGTCAAGTGCCTAGCATATTTATCAAAACAAAAAGGGCGGGAATACTTGTGGGCGTCGGTTCCAAATTGCGGGTGTCGGTTCCAAATTCTGTTAGAGTTCCCCGATTGAACGTATTTCTTGGCTTTGTGGAGAGGGCATTATTGTTTAGTGATTCATCCTCTCTGAAATTTTTCTCTCTTTTGTTGATGGAAGGTATCTCGCATAAATTCCTACTTTACTATTGCCATATAGCACAAGGTTCAGAAGCTCCGAGTGTGCCTTTGTTTCCAAACTGAGGAGAGAAACCATGACAAAATTGTATCTAGTAATGCAGCCAAATGTGCGTGAAGGTAATATGTAATTGCTCTCCAGCTCAGCTTCTAAGCATTTAGCAAATAATAATCCAAAGTCTCTTGATCATCAAAACACGAGAAAGATTTCGGAGAGGCCCACAAGTACTCCCACCTTGTCGCACCTGTTCTCACAGCATCTTTAAGAAAGAAAACCAAGGATGTGTTGAGCAACGCATCAGCTTAATCATTGCATGTGACATCCCAAATTTTCGATCTTGTTTTCTACTGAATAAATCGGGCTTTTCATTAACGCGCCTATAAGGCTGTTCTTAGAGTTGATTACTCTCGAGATAACTAGACTATCTAGGGAAGCCATTAAGAAATTGTAAGGCAATAGACTTGAGAATTCAACCAGGAATCGGCTTCTCGACCGTGCTCATCTTTAGAGGCCAATATGACACAGTTAAAAATTGATTTGAGATCGGAGATAGGTTGGTTCGACTGAGATGTGTGGCTAATCATGGGTGACAACACTAAATTGGAAAATTCTCGTCGGTCGATACTAAACTGATTTTCTTATTGTTTTGGTACCCTGTGTTTGTATTTGAATCCTCGAGATTTTCATGACAACTGAAAGTCGCCAATGAGTCGAGTGGGTTCATAGTGGCTCGAAGAAAATTGACCACGGGTCATTTGCACTAAAAATGTTTGAAAGTTACCCGATAGCCTAGGTCACGCTAAAAACGCGCCAAATGGAAATTAACCGCGAATTTGAGTCCGATTTGATTCTGTCATGTCACAATAAATTCTAGGAACGTCGACTCAGTCTTAGAAGATTTTTTTGCAAACCGAGACTTTTTGAGAAAAAGTCAGGATAGGACCGTTTTTGTTCAGAAAAAGGCCAGGATCATTTTTTATCGCGCAATGGGGATGCAAGATGGTTCAAGAGGTGAGGAAAAATGCCGAGATGATCGATGGTGGATTGATTGAATTTATTGAGGCCAGTATGTGTTGATTCAAGAGTGAAATCAAGTCCAATTGAAGCCAACTCATGGGAAATTCGTAGCTCCCCCTCCTCCTAGCCATTTTGGACCAATTCAATGTTGTAAGGAGTGCATTGTTGGCCTAAGGACAGCCAAGGAAGGATGCTTGGCCTAGGAAGAGTCAAAAGGGATAAAGACTTGGAAAAACAAGGCATGTGGAGCCCTTGTCTCCTTATCCTCTCCTCTCCTTGCTCCTCAAGCCAACTAGCCAAGCATTCTCTCTTCTCCCAACTTGTTCGACCACCAGCAAGGCAAGGAAGACCAGTCGGAGTAGCCACACCACCGCTGAACCGTTTTCCCTCCCCTGTTTTCACTTCCGCCAGTTTCTACTCCAACCGACCATTTGCCAAAGATCTGAGTGAAAAGTCGACTTCCCATGCGAATTAGCCAACGATCCACCCATCACCGTGACTAGGAGAGACAGCCTGTCCCAACGAGCTTGACCTCGCCTCGAACGAAGCCACCGGCCGTCCCGTACGGCCGTCACAAGCCGCTGGTTGCCGATCCGCCTGGCAGCCTGCACAGTTTAGCCTGTTTCGCGTTTTCTTCGTGTTTTCTCCCATTCCGACCCTACCTCCACCCATACCAACCACTAGCAGGTCTACTTTGACCCCCGAGTGTCGCCGGTTACCTCACCAAACCGTCCACCGGTCCACTGTCGCCAATACCTCGCTAAACCAGCTTTGTTTTCCCTGTTTTGCAGCTCAAAACAGAGAGGGAATTTGTGGGTATCGCAGCAACTTCAAGGTCTATTTTGAGGTCGATCCCAACCCTGAAAACTAGGCCCGCTTTGGAGAAAAGTGACGCTCGTGACGTTCCCGACGTTTAGAACCGCTCGACTCGCTAATCAAGTGAGTTTTACTCACTAATCCCTTATTAGTCAATTAATGATGCTTAGGGGTTGATTAGATTTAATTAAGTGCAATTAGGTGGATAGATTAGATTAGAGTAATTATATTAGAGACTTATTGATGTATGTTAGGCAAATGGATAGTGTAGTTAGCAAAGAAATAGGTCCTGGTATTTATTGAACGAGTCTCGGTAATTTTCCGGGCTCGTCTCGGCTACCAATTAGGCATTTCGATCCTAAATTGGATTTATTGCATTTATTTAATAATTTTTGCAATTATTTATTTATTTATTTATTTTCCGAAAATTAGGCTGGTATAGCTGATGTGACGACCCAGACCCGGGGCAATACAGAGGGATGGACTAAGATTGCCTTGGCAGTACGCGGGCGAGGCTAAGGGCATTTCTCCTATCCCACATCGCTTAGCGAGGGAGTCTTGGGCTAGTTTATAATGGCTTGGACCCCTCTAATTTGTGTAACGCATTTCACGTATGCTTCCGATGCGCTGAAAACAAACCTGTGAGGGGCCCACTGTGGGGCCGCCAAAGCGGACAATATTGGGTTGGGGAAAGGAATGGCCGAGTGCAACCTTGTCCTCAGACAACGCGTTTTAAAACCGTGAGGACTCAGTGTCCAAAGCGGACAATATTACACAGTGGGGCTCGGGTCGTTACAAATGGTATCAAAGCTGACTCCCGACCACGTGTGAGGCCCCGTACTGCCGAGGCTAAGGGCATTTCTCCTGTCCCACATCGCTTAGGGGGGAGTCATGAGCTAGTTTATAATGGCTTGGGCCCCTCTAATCTGTATAACGTGTTTCACGTATGCTTCCGCTGCGTTAAAAACAAACCCGTGATGGGCCCACTGTGGGGCTGCTAAAGCAAACAATATTGGGTTGGGGAAAGGAATGGTCGAGTGCAACCTTGTCCCCAGACAATGCGTTTTAAAGTCGTGAGGTCTTAGTGGGGCCCGGGTCGTTACAGCCGACGACCAGAATTTCTTGCTGATTTCAGTGGTACTCTCTATTTATCTAATTGAGTACCTGATTGTGCAAATTGAACGAATTTAATGGTTTTGGGTATTTATTCCATAAATTAATTAAATTTGGTAATTAAGTGGAAAATTACCGGGCGTCGGTCTACAGCGCCAAAAATTTATTTTGGGACTGCTGAAAATAGTGGGAGGTTCAAAGGTGAAAATCTTATATTTTGGCTAAGGCCGACCGTGTACCCATGCACAAGTATTTTTATCAGGAAGGATAAAAATGGTGAATTGATTAAATGATCAATGATCAAAGTAACCACCGGCCGTGATGGCTTCGCTGGATAAAAATCCCATTGATCATTTCCCAAAGGTGAGGGGTTCAAAACCTAGTGGAGGCATTTTGTGTCTTAAGTGTGGCGCCGAGGTGGTGGGTCCTTCGCTAGCGTCACCCCAGGGTTTACCTGCCAGCTATCGGCTGTACGGGGTTCCTTGGGTATAAAAAAAAATAAAAAAATACTAGGAAAGGTATGGCTGGCAGCTTCTGGCAAGCATATATACATTTATCAGCATACTAGAAAAATATGGTTGGCAGCTTCTAGCGAGCATATATACAATTATCAGCATGCTATGAAAGTATGACTGGCAGCTTCTGGCGAGCATATATATAATTATCAGCATGCTATGAAAGTATGGCTGGCAGCTTCTGGTGAGCATATATAATTCTCAACATACTATGAAAGTATGTCTGGTAGCTTCTGGTGAGCATATATAATATACTATATCAGAAATTGAGGTAGCTCTTGGCGAGCATATATATATATATATACATATATATGTATATATATATATATATGTATATATATATATATATAGTATATTATCTCAGTAATTGAGGCAGTTTCTAGCGAGCTATACTATCTATTATTGGCGTATAGTGAGTAGTCCTGGACTATGGTCGGCCTCATAGATAGTATTGATTGAGATGACCGGAAAATGGTCATGTTGACATATAATTGACTAGGTCGATTGATCAATGATTTGATCTGATGCTATAAATTGATGTGGTTCATGTATATTTGATATATACTGACTTGCGGGAAGGAACTGAGGTAAAGGTAAGTCATCTGACTCATGTTGTGTTTAGGTAGCCCTAGGGTGTATTAGCTTCCTAATCGGGTCTTAGGGGGGTAGAACTTGCTAAGACGTAGTCTCATCCCGGTTGTGGGACAACATTTCAAGTCCCTAAATGGCAGTACCTCCACCTCTTCGTCCTCCCATGCATTTTGGTATACTCGAAGAAGTCATCGAGATAGAAACTCACTTCCCAATACCACCCCCACCCCGAGGGACTAGAGTATGTACTAGTTAAGTCCACTGTCTAGGTTGACGTGGGTAAGGATGACTTGAGGCCCCACGAGTATCGATCGTGGTATTGTGAGTATTTCGATGGATGAAGGGAAGGTCCCATGCCAGAAAGTGATGTACCCCCTAATCGTTTTAGAAGAAGCATTTGAGAAAGGGACGGTAGATCCCAAAGATGGAGCAGTGGTGGATGCCAAGGATCCCAAGCTGGGAGGCGATCCTGACTCTCCTGTATATTTGGATGTGAGTTCCAACTGGAGCATCGAAGAGGGAGTAGTTGAGTCAGAGGATGAAGAACTTGAGGAGGAGCCTGAAGAGGAGGAGCTTGAAGAAGAACCTGAAGAGGAGTCGGAGGATGACCTCGAGGAGGATCCGGAGTATGACCCCAACGAAGATTGAGACCTCCGCCTTGTTTTGCAAACTCTGAGTTTGATCCGATGAGTGATAGATCTGACTTGTTAATAGTATTGTAAAATATACTATGAAGTTTGCTCTGTATGAAAGTGTGGTTGTGGTTTTTCAGTTGTGAAAAATATGGTCCTGCTTTTCTATCCCATTGTTTTATTGTCTGGGGATTTATTATATGCTTCCGCTTGCATATTAAAATAAAAGGGTCAGCGATGAGTCCTAGGACGTCGCTATTAATCGACCAAGTGAGAGATGAACACTCGTTTGAGGATCAGGGCATGACATTGCAGCTAGGGGTGCCAATGATTCGGTTTGGTTTTTTTGAAAAACCGAACCGAATTGATCCATTAGGAAAAACTTCTTAACCGAACTAAATAAGACCCAAACTAATTTCGGTTTGGTTCGGTTTGGTTTTTTCGGTTTTTAGTTTTCAGCTTTCAATTTTCGATTTTTGCATTTGTTTTTTTTTTTCGTTTTTTTTTGTATATATTTTTCATTTCCAAAAAATAAACTCTTATCGGTTTGTTGGTTCAGTTCGGTTTAGTTAACCGATAAAAACTGAACCAATAAAAAAAAATTTGGATTTTAATGAGAACCGAACTGAATGAAAACCGAACCGAAAACACTGAATTTTTCGGTTCGGTTCGGTTCGGTTTTCGGTTTGGTTTTTGACACCCCTAATTGCAGCTACTAACATCGAACTTATTCTTCAAGTCATCCCGCCTAGCTTTCTTAACCGATAATCTTTTGTCCATTGCTCCGGCAATTAGCCACAGTGAAAGCATGAAGCAGGAAACTCAATGAAGATAAAGTGATATTCCGCAAACCAACAAGTTAAACATCCCAAAAAATTCAAATCATGCAGATTGCAAGCTCCATTATTTATGAACAATATCCACGCTTAAACAAGTGCCCTCGTGAGCAAGAATCGCGAACTACTGACACTTGAAGAATTATTACGATCACCTTTTCAACCAAAAACAGCAAAGAAACTCAATGAATGGCGGGGTACAAAATCCCATTTCAACCTCAGCAGTATCGGTAGTTCCAGCGTATCCATGTCATTGTCATTCAAGCATTTCATCAAACGCTTCGGTGTCAACCGGTAAGTGCTCAAAGCACCAAATGCCCTGCCATGAATCTCGCGCCGCTCACACCTACGACTGGTGAGCGAAACTTCTCCTCCCGATAGAAACCCAATTCATAGATCTCCCTCTTATTTTCTAATTCACCATCTAGATCGCCTAGTACCCTAAAAAGCAGAAAACTTTTACTCGACACACAACCACCAAAACACACCCATGAAACGATGGATGAAGAACGGCGGGACTGGACTTGGACTCGTTGAGCGTCGACAGGGTTTCCAGCTGGGCCTTTCGGCTCATCCCTTTCAATTGGCAATGCCCATTCTTGTAGGTTGGTTATGGCTCGAAGTTAATCCCGATTGATTTGAAATAGCATGCTTTTGATGTTTCTCGGGACACTCTTGAGTGTCTCGAGCCCGAAGATGGGAATGAATTACTAAACGTGCGTTCGTATTTCACCGAAAACTTGTTTTCTGACAATAAGTGGAAAAAATATTCATTTTATGGTGTTTGAATCTTTGATATATAAGTAAATCCCACTGAAATGCATTAACGAAATCTTATTTAAGCTAATTCGATAAGAATCAACGTAGGAAAAATTATTTCCTTCGCGCAAGTAAGCGGAGTTGTGTTCCCCAATCTAAAGCTTGTTTTCAGTTTATAGAAAGCATTTTCTGTAAATTGACTAGTTTTCGTCATTCAAACATTAGAAAGTTGAAAAAAATATTAGTCTTATAATATTTGATATTAAGTGGTCCCATTAAAATACATTAACAAAATGCTGTTTAAGCTAAATAGATAAGAATTAGCAGAAATGTAGGAAAAATGACTTCCTTCTTACCAGAAGGGGGAGTCGTGTTCTCCAATGTTTTTAGTCCATGGAAAAATACTTTTCATAGATCGACCGGTTCTCCATTATTGAAACATCAGAAAGTTGAAAAATGATTTCCCAGAAATAGTTTTCCTTTGAACAAACAAATCCTAAATAGGATAAACTTATCAAAAACATGACGAAATAATAATAATAATTATAATTCATGCTCTTACAAGTTTCACCCTTTGTCTGTGGATAACGGTTGACATGTACGCTGACTGTTAAGGGATGGGGAGAAGCAATAGATAGCCCAACACATACTGTGACTATTCACTTGTTAAGTGGGATGATGAAGTTGTCCCTCCAAGACGACACATACATCAATTAGTAAGAGCTCAAAATTCACTTGTCCCGACTCAAAACGACTACAAAGTCTGAGTCCTCGCAGCAGAAGTACGAATTTAAACAAATTACGGATGTCAAACGAAGTCCTGGTGGTAGTACTTTGACAAGATTGTACACTGATTTGAAGCTCTAGGGAGCTTATTCAAGTGTTCTGTCAAGTTGCCTCGAAAATTCCTCGAACAGCGCTTCAAACAGTTGATTGACAATTTCTCCAAAACCGCAGCAGTCCTTAGCAAAATCCTTACAGCTAACAGTTCCCAATCAGTCCCCTGGAAGCCACCAATCGTGATCTCCTTAAGTGATGATGTAAAACACGGCGGCATGGGGTCCAATGTCCAGTCATCTTTTTTAGAGACCACAAGAATGCTCTGATTCACAATAAAATATCAATGAGCTTTAACATTGGTCTCAACAATAGAAACACTAATGCAGAACAAGAAAATGGGAGGAAAAGGGACTAAGGACTGAGTAATTACCCCAGTGTACTCAAGACTCTTCAAAATAGGGCATCTACTGAGCAACGACAAAACCGCTCTACATTCTAAATGAATGTGACAGTCGTCGAATTTTAATTTTGTTAGACTAGGGAAGATCGGAAGGGAGTTGAGAATCTCCTCTCTCTCATCCATATCCTGATTACAAAGCCATACAGTATCAACTTAGACTAACATCAAGGATCAAGATGAGGCGTACCTCAAGGTTGTCCCAATAAATGGATCCAAGGAGGAGGGCGGTTAAGATGAAATCGAGGAACCAAGCAGAAAAGTGTACCTCAAGGCTTTCCATGGAGAAAAACAGTTCTTTTACATTAGAAACAGCCTTCAAGAGCTTATGCAGATGGTAGGCGCCTTCATGGAAGTTTTCCTCAATCTCGTCATCAACACACATGATGGAAGCCTCAACTAATGAGGGTGAGCTCAATATGCTATAGTCATATAATAAGCCACCACAATAGTCAAAGGACTTGATAAAAGCTCCATGGATCCTTACTTGGGCGTTCCGGATGCCAGAAGACGAGGCATGTTCTAATATATTCAAGTACAAAAGGTTGGGAGCAGAAATTTGCAAAACCTCAAGATTCCAGTTGCAATTGTCAAGAGACAACTTCTCAAGGGAAGGGCATGAAAGCAGCTTCTCCACTGAATTATCAGCAACAAACTGAACTTCGGCAAGAACTAAGACTTTTAGATTTGGAAGACAAACTAAGGAAGGAAGCTTGAGGTCATGTACCATTTGTAGATGGAGTTCTCTCAGAGTTTCACACCTAAATATGCAACGAGGTAACCTGTATACAGTAGCGCCATGACCAATTTTAAGGTGCAGGTGGAGGTCTTCAACATTACGGCGTATTGCAGCAGTAATCCACAAATTAACGCGAGATTCATCACCATCAAGATATTCTTCTCTGTCAACCTTGCACCAGAGATTAAAAGCTTTCATAGAAGACAAGTCACGAAGTAACAATGCTCTCTCCACGAAGTTCCTGAAAAGCATCCACCCACGGTGATCTTCTTCATCTTCTTCACCAAAGACAAGACTAGGAATGGATGTCCACAAATACTCCCACCGTCTCGACAGCACACTTGTTCGCACGGCATCTTTCATTGGTAGAAAAGCCAGGATGCGCAAAAGAATCGCATGGGGTAGATCACATAGTTGCTTGCAGTTCTTAACATCTCGAGCATCACTCAAGTGCTGGCATTTAGCTTTGTCACCCATAGGGCTCCCATCCATCAGATCCACGACCTCTCCAGAGTACAAGTTAAATCTAAAATGAACACAAGAAACTACGATCTCAATGCACAACTATTGGCTAATCACTAGTCATAGCACATCGATCAAACTTCGAATGTCAAAATGATGATAACGAGTGGTAAGATAATTAAATTTCTTCAAGATACCCTTAAAATAAAGAAAATCTGCAATTCTCGAACCTGATGCGCATCCCTAGAACACGACCAGGGTCAAATAAGTCAACGAGTTCCATTGGCAGGTACATTGCAATTTCATGATAAGCCTTAACAAGCGTCAACAAAACCAGCCTAAATGACAAGAGCCAGAACAAACGGGACATGGGTATTACAAATGAGCCAATTCACTTGGCGGTGAAACATGCAACGGGGCATAAAATGTTGACCCCAAGGGATGAGTGCGCACGTTGGGTCATCGCGGCTTTACGTCAAACACATGGGTTGCCAGCAACTATCTCAAAGAACACCCACGAGCCATGGTTCAAAACGACCCACCACCCTCCAAACATCAAGAACCCAGAAAAGGCATCTATTCGAACAGATTAGTGCAAAACGATCGACCACCCTCCAAACATCAAGAACCCAGAAAGGCATCTATTCGAACAGATTAGTGCAAAACTACTGACCACCCTCCAAACATCAAGAACCCAGAAAAGACATCACTACAAAGAACTGAAAAACTGAGGATAAAAATTGATACGAGAGCAGTTGATCACAGGAAGAGCAAGAAAAATGGTAGTGGGAAAATAAATCGAAGCCAAGCGTTCATGCAGATTAAGAGAACCAGTGAGCCGTGAGGAAGAATCACCAGCTTTTTCAGATGACGGAATCCACGCAAGCAGCGACTTGGGTGGGAGATGAAGGGGTGGGAAGGAGTGAGCTTCTTGATGGGGAGGACATATAGAAAAAAGAGAGGAAATAGCATAGAACTGAAATTCGCAAACAAAAAAAAAAATTTGGGGAAAATTTGTGATGTGATTGAACTTATTCAGAAAATTTTGGCAAGTAAAATAATTTCAGTAGGCCATTAATATTTTACTTAAGTTTAAGATATACAATGAACAGATTAGTGTGACGATGACATGCTGCTCTTGATTATTTTTGGTTATAAAAGGAGGAGGATTATTCATGGTTTAGTAATATAGGGGCATGAGTTTTTATTTTTGGACTTTATGCATAACAACTTTTGAGGACTGAAAGTTGCTTTGATGGATTTATAATGATATTTATTAAATGTATGGGCGACTCGCGTCGAATTACGAAAAAGAAATCTGATTGATGATCGGTGGTAATGGTTTAGTATCATCACAAACAAATTTAACCATTGAGCTGATTTAATTTGCATATTACTTGATTTCGTTGCTAGACAATTCGTCCTGCTTTCTCTAACTTTTCCTTTAGGAAAAATTTACTGAAAGTCTTAAATCTTGCGTAGAAAATGCAATATTTTTTAAGCTTTCAATTTATTCAACTAAAATGCTTCTGTGGGACGGTGCTTGGGCACCGAGGAGCCAGGCCAAGGTCTAGGACTAGATGGATTCGAGGTCGACTTATGTGGACCTAGGACTAATGCGCGTGCTTGTGCTGTAGGTACTTGTCGCTCGGGCCTAGAACCATTGAGGCTGGTTCGTGAACAATTCCCCAGCCACCTGTGCTCAAGTCACTAGAACTTGAACAGTGCAAAATAAAAAGCAGGTTTTTCTTTCTAAACGATAGAAGATAATTTTCATTTTATTTTCAGATTTCAGCAGAACACAAAACACAGGAAAATATTATCATTTTTATAGGAATTACCTCTTGAAAAACTTTTTTTTTTTTCAAAAAAATGTCCATTTTTCCTTGAATCAGACTAAGCCGAGTGACTTTCATAATCACCCTCGTCGTGTCCTAACTACGGACAACACCCAAAGCTCATGAGCAATGCAATATAGTCAAAAGACAACTTGTCAAAGGAAAAGGCATGAAAGCAGCTTCTCCACTGAATCACCCTCTAGATCAACGTTATGAAGAGTTAAAAGACCTTAAACAACAAGGTACTTTGATCGAATATTAATCAACAGTGAAATGTGTAGAGATTTTTCTATACCAGCAGTACATCGAATATTAATCCATATCCATGTATTGTGAAAGTTTCAGATACTTGAGATTAAAAAAAGCCAAAGTTTGTGTGCTGCTAGATTCAACCTGAAAAGAATAAGAAAAAGCTTATGATCTGTCAACTCATAAGACTTGTTCCTGAATGCAGTATAGGCACCAGCAATTCATTCTCAAGAGCACAAATCTCCAAACACGACTCTAATTATGGATGTTGCCGAGAGCTGTTTGTTTCAGCAAAAGGAAGAAGGAACCTACACATCCGGTTGCAGTCAACAAAAAGTAACCAGAGAAAGCTAATCCTGGATCTGCATTTCGCATGGCAAAAGGCTGATTGCACATCGACTCGAAGCCCTTGGGAGTGCCAGCAATGATTCCGTCAAGTCCCCTGGGAAATGCACAAAACACTGCTCCGTACAATGTATGACTAGTTCCTCCAAAACCACGGCAGCCCTCAGCAATATCATTACAGCCAGGAGTTCATAATCAGCCGCATCAAAGTAACCAATTACGATCTCCTTGAGTGACGTCAGGAAAGACTGAGGCGCCAGGTCCAATATCCCTTCGGCCGTTTCAGACTCGATGGAAACACCCTGATACATAATCACATTCAGTCAGTCTCACCTTGATCTCCACAGTAAGACTAATGCAGTAAGAGGAGGAGGGAGAAAAGGACAGCGATAGAACAGTTACCGCATCGAACTCTAGACTCCTTAGGATGGAGCATTTGCCAACCAATGCCTGAAACGTTACAGAATCTAGGTCCACGTTGCGAGTTGTGAATTTCAATTTGGTAAGATGACCAAAGACGGGAATGGAGTCAAGATCAGTAATCCCCCTGTTTTCGTCCAAGTCCTGTTAACAAAGCCAACAAATAGTAGCACAGACTGTGGTTCAGATAACAAAAAGATAAAGTGCCCCTCAAGGCTCCAGGAATAGGTACATCTAACGAATGAAAGATTTAGACATGACATTGAAGATGCAAAGAGAATAGTGTACCTCAAGGATGTCCTCAGATAAAGTCAGGAGTCTAACATGAGAAAGGTCCTTCAAAAGCTTAAATGCATGGGGCGCACATAGATCTGGTTTTCTCTCTATGTCGGATGGATGATACACATGGACGATAGCCTCTTCCAGACAGGGTGAGCCAATTATGGCATAATCATCCAAAGATTCACCATAATAGTCAAAAGACTTCATACGGGGGCCAATAATCGTGATGCGAGCATGACTTCCAATATCTAGAAAAGAGTCGCGTTCAACTATGGACATGCTCAAAAGCTTAGGAGCAGAAATATTCAAAATCATATCCTCTGGCCAAGTGCAATAGTCCAGAGACAACGTCTCAAGGGAAGGGCATGAAAACAGCTGCTCGATCGACCTATCATCCACAAGATGAAGATACTCAAGAGCTAAGACCTTCAGATTCTTGAGACGTACTGAAGAAGGAAGTCTGAGGGTGCCGTTCAATAACAGATGGAATTCTGTCAATGTCTCGCATCTAAATATACAACTAGGTAAGCTGTAAATAAAAGCGGGATGTTCTATTCCAAGGTGCAATCGAAGCTCCCGAACATTGCGCCTTACAGCAGCAGTAATCCATGAATTTATACGAGACTCATCACCATCAATGTATTCGTCACCATCAATCACATAATTAAGAGAAAACAATTTCAGAGGAGACGACTGGCAAAGTAACAATGCTCTCTCCACAAAGTTCATGAAAACCGTCCTCCCATTACTTTCATCTTCTCTGAAGGCAAGCCTAGAAATTGACGTCCACAGATACTCCCACCTTTTCGACAACACACTTGTTCGAACAACTTCTTTTAATGGCAGACGACCCAGAATGCGCAGAAGGATTTCATCAGGTAGGTCACATATACGCGTATGACTGTCAACATCTTGGGTGTCATTCAAGTGCAAGCACTTAGCTTCATGAACCGGAGGCCTCGAATCCATCAGCTTCACAATCTCTCCCAGAGTTTATGTTAAATCTAAAAAGAAGTTGGAAAACAGGCATCTCAAATTCTCAATGGATAAATACAGATTGGTTAGTAGTCAATAAGACACTCGCGGTGCACTAATCGAATAATTAGGAAAGCAATGAAAGTGACACCCATTTCGTCAAAATCCGCTGACAAGAGCCTCTTCAATTTTCGAATTCGACGCCCATAAACATATTATATTAGTAGTGAAAAACTCTAATGAGCCACACTGGCCTTCATATTGCATATCAAACCACAAAAAGCCTCATCAAAACAGGACCCATCATAAGACACGACAAGGCAACGTCTCCTCAGGAAAATTTGACCCAGTTGTCTAAAAACGATTGAAAGTTGGCGAATTCACCGAGCAAAGAAGCACGGGTAACTGTTTTGTTCATGAAGGGTCACAGAGACCTTTCCACGAACGGTTGGGCATCAAACAACAGAACAAACATTCCAGCGGTCTCCTACCAACCTCGCATCAAGCAAACCCAGAAAAAAATCGCCACCCACAGAAACACCGGAAACCAAGAACCCACATGACGCAGAAACGAAAAGGGTAATCAAAGAACAGCGAATCGGAGCCAACCACTCGTCACGGTCAACAAACAGAGGAGCAGAGGCGATCGATGAGCAAGAATTGATTACCGGGGAGACGCTTCTCTTCTCAAACGGCGCGCGACCCACCACCCGGCAGCGTGAGAAGCTCAGCAAGAGAGGGAGAGAGAGATTGCTTTGGAGGGAAATTGGACTGAAAATGGCGAAGACGGACGGACGATCACGTCGCTTCGTCACCCCTGTTCACTCCCCCATCGAGGCTGCAATTCGGGAGGGAAAATGTTTTGTAGTCCTAGAGATGACCGTATGCAGAGAATTTCAGTGATTTCTTGACTACTTTGAAGTTACATTTTTCTAGAGAAAATTTATTGACCATTAAATGGGTGAATCTTGATTTTATAAGCAGTTTAAGAAGTTACAGATTTCAATTATGAACTTGTCGAAACTTATAAGGGTAAGCATATCCGATTGATCGAATCGGGCATTGCCTAGACCGGATCGGACTGGCTGGTTCTAGGCAGTTCCCGGGAGCATTGAACCGGTGATTTTCGGTCCGGTTAGAATCAAATAGACTGGATTGACTATATTTTTTAAAATTTCTTAAAAAATAGCAACAAATCCCAAAATAGCAACAATTTCAGTATTTTTTAAAGGGAAAGATTTGCGTGGTCCATTAAGTTTTGTTTGTGGGAGAAAGATTTATTTTCGGAATGCTGAAATTAGAATGCAGAATTGTCAAGTGACCGATCCCTAGTCTTAGAAACGGGAACCGATCACTCCTAGTGACTTATTCTATTGCAATAAAAGTTATTGAGCACGTTGAGTGATAAGTAATTTTCAAAGTATGATCAAAGTATCTTCTACCAAAAAAAAAAGATGAACCTTTTATAGATTGGAGAAAAAGAAGTGTTTATGGGAAAAATTGGAGAAGGAGAGAAATAATGGGTAGCGCTTGAGATTGGAATGGGAGAACTTACATAGGTAAAAATACCCTGCATGGTTGCATGGCAACTCAAAACTATGCGTCGACATACATTCGAGGTACTGTAAAGATAGCTGGGTGTGGAAAGTTTTATTTGTATGAGCCAAGTTTAGAAGGTTCTTTCCGCATGGAAACCATTTGTCACGTCAATCCTTGGTCAACTTTAGAATAGAAAGGAATTGTTTTTCTCGTGAAAAATGGCGTTTCCTTCATAATTAATTCACCATGTCCGACAAAAGGCAAGTAATTAGTTTTGACATCTAGGGTCCGTTCATTTCGCGGAAAATAGGTCATTTCCGGAAAATATTTTCCCAGAAGTCATTTTCTAGGAAAATGATAATATTTTCTGGTGTTCGGCTAAAACCTGAAAATGTTTCGGAAAATATTTTCCGGTATTCGGTAAGGAAAATATTTTTCGCTCACTAGATTGGTGAGCGCAAGCGTCAAGCTCAAGATTTGCCAGATCGATGAGCGATCCACGACAGTTCACCTAGTGATGGCCGACGACTAGTCAAGAAAGAAGAAGATGGGAAACAAATAAAAGAAAAGGAAAAAAAGAAAAAGAAATAGAAAATTAAAAATAATTTGAATAAAAAAAGAAAAATACAATTTAAAAATAATTCGAATAAAAAAATAAAAGAAGAAGAAGAAATGGGAGGAGGAAGTGAGGATTTGTAGATACGTGAGATAAGAGAGATCAAGCGAGGAAAATGTTTTCCATTTTTCAAAAGTGGAAAACATTTTCCCCAGATTTAGAAGACTTTTTCCCTTCCATGGAAAGCATTTTCCCTTAACAATTCATTTTTTGTGAAACGAACGCCAAAAAATCCGGAAAACATTTTCCACGAAACGAACGGAGCCTAGTCACCGTAAATTATGAGACTGTCATGTGTTTGGCTTAACTACTTACGGTGCACATAAACTTCATGTGTTAAAGAAGCAAGTTTTCCGGAAATGCACGATCGGCCTTGCTAAGTTGTGATATAGGTGAAAGACCTGATCACTTTAGAAAATATAATGTGGTACGAGGTTAATTATCTCAAGAGTCCAAAAATTTGTCATGATAGGGCACTTCGATCTTAAAGCTTTTTTTTCTCCATGCTTTTAAGCCCTATATTTAACCGATAAATTTCAGCTAATTCATTTTTTTTTTCATTCAAAGATGGCCAGGTGTGGAAAGTTACATTTGCATTGATATTTGGTTACCTTAAATTATATGACTTTCATGTGTTTGGCTTGACTACATACGACGCACAAAACTTTCGAGGCCTAAAAGCTTTGCTAGCTCTTAGGATAATTCTGAAATTTCACTGTTTACTGGGATAATTCTATTAAGAGTTTGGAAACTTATCATGATATTACACTTTACTCAGGAAATTTCTTTTCGTGGATTTAAGCCCTAAAATTATTGTACTATATTTATTGCAATTAATATGGTTCATACACATTTTATGATCTTAATTCAAATTAAAAATCTTAGTTTTGTACAAACACATGTAAAGCTCTATCAATGAATATATGCTTGCATTAAACAATAAATTGTAGCTTATTCTTTTTTCATTTAAAGAAGGCCGGCATGGAAAGTTCTATTTGAATTGAGTTAGTTGTAGAAAAATCTTTTTGCATGGAAATCATCTGTCGAATCAATCCTTGGTCAACTTTGGGATCCAACGAAAGGAATTGTTTTTTTTTGTCATGTCATCTATATTGTAATCAATAAATTTTAACCCATTCATTTTCCACTGAAAAAAAAAGGCAGGTGTGGAAAGTTCCATCGAGACAGGTGTAGAAAGTCGTTTCTGCATGGAAACCATTTGTCAAGTCAATCATTGGTCAACTTTGAAATGAACAAAGGACCGTTATTCTAGAGAGAAATGACTTTTTCTTCAAAATTAATTCACCACAATTGACAATGGCAAATTGTTAGTTTTAACGTTTTTTTTTTGTCGGTCCTACTCTATTCTTATTCTAACGCTCACTCTCAGACTTTTGCCTTGCCTCCTTACAGGGCGTGGGAGTCAAAATCCATTCTTGAAACTACAGCGTCCTCACTTCAACCCCCTGAGAATATGAAGATTCGAACCCCCACCTCCCCCTTTCAAGTTGGAAGGGTAGTCACTGGAGCAAACCCTAGTGGTTATTAGTTTTAATGTTTAGCTGGCTTTAATTACACGACTCTCATATGTTTGGCTTGACTGCGTATGGTACGCAAAACTTTCAAGCCGGGTACTAGCAAGTTTTCAGAAAATGCACGATCAGCTTTGCTAGCTCTAGATATAGGTGATAATTATATCAAGAGTCTGAAAATTTGTCACGATAATGCTCTTTACTTTTACAACTATCCTTATATGAATTTAAGCCCTAAATTTTTCATTGTAGTCCACTTTAGTCATTCTGCTAGCCTGGTTAGCTTTTGGTGGACGGAAAAGTTCTGAGCTGGCTTATTTCTATTATTTTTTTCATCAAATGTGGTGATTAATAAGCTGACGGAGCAAGCCAAGACCCAAAACAGTGCCGTTGACACAAAATGACTTTGTTTCTCCTAGTGCCACGTTGGGCAAAAGACTGAAAAATTAAGAAAAAGCTAAAAATTTAGGAATATAATTCGTAAACTAAAAGGAATAAACGAAAAGTGAAAAAAGAGCGATTGAACTTTGCAGGTACAAATTGCCGGCGACCGCGCCCCATCACCCGTGCTAAAGCTAAAGGAAAAATTAACATAAAATGCCTTAAGTAAATTTTCCATTCAAGAAAAGCCGACGAAGGACTAAATGGGACAATTGTGTTCGATTTTAGGACTTAAATGCAAAAAATGAAAATTTTACAACTTTAGCATGTTATCGTAATAAGTTTTAGGACTCTCGCTCGCTATTATTTAAAGAGAATTTTGAAGGGATTCATCTGAGTGGACTAATACCTTAAGATAATGGACAACGCGTTAGGTCATAGAATATTAGAATTAGAGAATATCGACTCAATCTGAGGACAATTGAAGTTGGTTTCACAAATAAAAAAAGCAACAAATATAAATATTAAGCATTGAGTAATTACTTAAGTGCAGAGGACTCTTAAATGATTTTCAACATATAAATGATGTATCTTATTTTACAGTAATTAATGCAAAAAATATCCTCATTTCCCAATGCTAAGGATAGTTGGTCAAAGATGGAGACTCTACCGCTTTTATATTTTCACTAAATTTACGAAGTGTCCATTTAATGTTGATGTTAAAGATGATCGGTTAAAGGTAGAGCCTAAAATTAACGCAAGAGGATCTACTGGGAAACAAAGAAACTTGAAAGAATCTCACTTCTCGAGTTGCTTACTCTTCCCCTTTGTGCAAGACGTAAATTTCACGACCGAATCTTAGTAGATTTTGCAATCAAATCACTAATTTTTTCGCCTTAAATTATGTCACTTTCGGGCGTTTGGCTTGGCTACATATAATGCTGCAAGTTCGTCATACATTATAACCGTCTGTCAACTCAATCCTTGGTCAAGCAGCTAACGTCGACATGACGAGAGCTATTAGAAAGAAGGCCAGGTGTAGGAAGTCTTTTCTCCATGGAAATCATCTGTCGCGTCAATCCTTGGTCAACTTTTGAATTGAAAGGGATCCTTCTTCTCGAAAGGAACGGTGTTTCCTTTATAATTAATTCACCGCAACTGACATCGAGAAGGAATTAGTTTTGATGTTTAGTTACTTGACTTTCATGTATCACAAACTTTCACGCGTGAAATAAGCAATTTTTCAGGAACTGTAGAATCATCTTTGCTAGCTCTGGATATAGGAAGAAATTTCAATGTTAATTGGTATAATTAGAGTTTGGAAACTTGTTGTGATAATACACTTCACTCCTAAAACTTTCGTTTCTTTCATTTAAATCAGAAAAGTTGTTATAATTATGCACTTTAGTCCTTACACTATCTCCATTAGCTTTCGGGGGACATTTTAGGTGGTGTAATTGTATCCTATTTAATTTTTTGCTACTTCTTGGAGGCATCCACCTTGGAATTATACAAAACAAAATTATCATGTAAACACGACTCTTCTTCAATATGAAGATGTTTTTGTATTTGCTCTAAGGTGTTGTCCTCTGACTTGTGCATAAGCTTTTTTCTATAGTTTTTCCAACTTGGAGGTAATTTTGCAATAATTACTCCAACTTGAAAAGTTTTTAGAATATTAATCTTGAGAGTACGAATTTTATTCATTAGTACTTACAATTCATGAACTTGTTCCAACAAGGGTTTGGTATCAACTTGAAATCAAAATACTTTACAATTAAATATTTATTGGTACCTTGCTCTTCTGCTTTGTATTTAAATTACAATGCATTCCAAATTTCTCTAGCCAATTTCATTTCAGTGAAAAAGTCATACAATTGATTGGATAGTGTATTCATAATGTGTCCACGACAAAACAATTCGTCCTCCGCACGTTTCTTCTTCTCCTTGTTAACCCCTTCA
The DNA here is from genome assembly GCA_007663325.1 of Eucalyptus pauciflora. Lineage (NCBI taxonomy): Eukaryota > Viridiplantae > Streptophyta > Magnoliopsida > Myrtales > Myrtaceae > Eucalyptus > Eucalyptus pauciflora. The sequence continues at coordinate 475,266 of VMYD01000288.1, forward strand.
ATGGTTTCTGCACTTGGCTATCCTCCCTCAGTAGTAGGGTTTGGATCTTCTGTAGGCGCCAAGTAAGGATCTAGAATTTAGGAAATCTTCGAGGTAGTAAGTAAGAACATCATCTTCTCCCTCGAGAGAGCAAAGTTGTTCCTATCAAGCTAGTCCAATTCGACCATCTTTTGATTCATGAGTTTGATAGTCTCTAACTCCATTATTGAACAAAATAAAATTGTTGGAAAAATGTGACTTCGAATCAATAGAGCAATTAAGTCTGATTTTGAGGTGTGATATCATTTTCTTTAATAATTTATTTGCATCACAATTTTATTAATGGTCACTGGTAAATATCCTTTAGAATACAATAAAGTCTCAAAATGTGAATAGTAGATAGCAATTTTAATATTTCTCGAGGGTCTCTCTAGAAAATAATTAAAATGATGGCTATAGTTTTGGAAATAAGACTCGAAAATGATTTCATGTTCATTCATTCAAAAACAGATATATATATCGATTTTAAAAACATAGACAACTCTTTGTGAAAAGTTGCAAAGTGAATAGAAGCATTCTTTCGAAATAAGTTACAAAATGAACAAAGGTATTCCTTCGGAAGAGTTGCAAAATGAACAAATGCAACTTTTTGGAAAAGGTTGCAAATTGAACAAGTATAATTTCCAAAAGTTGCCTTTAAAATACACATACAATTTTTTTTTAATAAATAAAATTCCGAATTTTCATAATTTCCAAAATTACTTAATAAAAAAAAGAAAAAAACCTTTGAACTAATGAAGGTAAATAAAATAAACGTCCGAAATAAAATAAAAATAAGGGATTAGTGCTAATTAAATTACGCGCCCACTAAGTGGGTCTAATAATGTCACCAAAATCACACATCCTGCGTGTGGGTATTGTGAATTTGTGAGGTCTAACTCACACCCAACCTTTTTTTAAAACACAATAGAGAAGGCTTACACTTATAAATTGGCCAATCTCCTCTTGACTTTTCTATGTGGGACAAAGAAAATCACACTAATAAATTGGCTTATCTCCTCCCAACTTTCCTACGTGGGACAAAGAAAATCACACTTTTTTTGTTTTACAAACTTACTTCCAACATGACTTCATGTAGCTCTGCTCATCACCCTTGTTGCTCTCAAGCCAAACCCAGCAATCGGGTTCGGTCCAATCGAATCTCAAGTATTTGATAACACCACCGGCACCCCGGACACTAGGTTCAGGCAATAAATTAGGGGGGGATTACACTGCCGACATCTTGTTCGATGCTTCGGACTTTGTTATGGAGACTTTCAAACAAACCAATGGAGGAGGGAAGAAGTACACGTCTATAGATGCAACCATCACCAGCTTTATGGCAAGTGGAATGGGAGGCTACTCCCTTCAAGTCGAATTACCAAAGGCAACCTGATACTTCTAATTGCCGACTATGTTCAGGTTTATATAGGCCTTAAGAGGCCTAGCCTGAGACTCTAGTACCCATGCTTAAGTCCATGGAGACCGACCCATGTTCCTCAAGACCAAGTTTGAGATACCAATGCCTATGCTTGGCACTAACCTATGCCTAATTCCCAAGCAACCATGTCGAGGTGCCTAGCTCCTTCACCTAGGTCACTAGCGCTTGACCCAGGTTCATAGAAGTCGGGCCCAGTTCCTTGGTAGTTGGGCCTGTCCAAAAACTGGACCAAAATCTATTGAGGCTAAGCCCAAGACCCCAATGCATGTGCGCGAGTTCACAAATGTCGAACCTAGGTCTATTAAGGTACGGTTGAGACCCTGCTCGCTAGGTCCATGAAGGTTTGGCCCAAGTCCCTTGAGGTTGATTCCAAGGCCTCTACTTTTAACAAAAACAATACTTTTACATGCATTAAGAATCGAATCATGGTCTTCAACATGAGTAAGCAATAACATGACTTGTATATGTTTTTGTGGTGAAATGGTGTGACTTTCATATTTAAAAAAAAAAAAAAAATCGAACATAAATGGGCTGCCTCCCAAAGAAAAGGAAATTTGAATTAGAGAACTAGGATTCGAATTGGAACTAATTAGTTCTCGATTCTAAAGCCTCTTTACTTTTGCCCATCAATGTGATGCTTACCCGCATCTCCATGTTGCCCATATGCCACACAAAGTTGTAGCCCATGACCTGACCTAAGCACCTGAGCTCTCTCATTGACTTGGCGAGTTAATCTATAGAGTTGCCCATTCTTCCAAGACAAAAAAATTTAGGGAGAAAAGTTGCCAAAAAATTGGAGTCTAGGCTATGGTAGGCATGGGTTGGGTCTAGGTCTAAATCAAGTTTGGAACACTAAAATTATATGGTATAAAAAAGGGTCCATATTTATCAAATGAATCTACTTGGGTTGGATCATTGTCGATCCAACCCAACCCATCCATATGACGGACCTATCATTGAGTATGCTCAACAACTAAGTTCTACTTTTGGGTTAAATCTGGATAAGTGCAATTCATATATTGGCTTGACCCGACTCTTTGTTGTGTTTTGACAAACCTTAAAGGTGCCACAGAATTTATTATGATTATTGTGAGAATATTAACAAGTGAAACGATTTGAGTACGAAACGAATTGTATAGATAAAAACCAAACATGGTGAATTATGTGTTTCGATGTGTGCTTACTCCATGGGGAGGGATCGACTAGATGTTTTACTATGATCGGCAAACATCAGATTACAATTACTCAATCACAATCATTCATAAGTGTTTCTTAATCTTAAATTAACCCCAACCTATACAATAATCAATCATAAGCAAGGAGTTTTCTCCCAGGTTATGAAGGCTCTCAAGGTTTTATGTATCTCTTGCATGTTTTTATCAAGCATACTCATCTTGCATTAGATATCAAACTCAATTACAAAATCTTAAAATGAGATGAGCCATTAGAAGTCTTAAAACTTGTTACGAAAGTGTAATTGAGTCTTAAAACTAGCAATCGTTGGTTAATGATTGAACAAAAAAAGAACTTCTCTAATTTAACAAAGGCTTCACATTGAGCCAATTTGAAATTGAGGTACTTGATTAAATAAATTTATGAACTTTTTTCTTTTGTCTTTTTTATTTTCCTTTCCTATTACTTTTTCTTTCCTTTCTTTTTTTTTTCCTTTATTTTTACACGATGCCGATAGGGGCGAAGGGCTAGTGGGGGTGTTGTCCCTCGGCCAATGGCAAGCAGCCTCATCGGCCCTATGTAAAAAGTAGAAAAAAATATAAAATCAAAAGTAAAAGAATTTGGAAAAATTGTTCTTGTTAATGATATCCGGCTACCAACTTAAAAAAAAATGATATCTAGTCAAAATTAAAAGGTTTAATATTGAATTACCAAATGATAACAAATGTTTATAAATAAATTTGCTCAATTAAAAAGTTTTTATGATTGAATTGACTGGCGTACAATGAATAATTTCCCTTTAATTGCATTTATAATAATTTATGGATCTCTTATTAGGATAAATATTTTAAATTAGTAGGAATTTGTGAAGGGCTGGAGGAGGTGCTATTTCCACCCCTTATACAACTAAATGCACCCGATTTTCATTAAAAAGACAAAGTTGCCATTAATTATTCAATTGCAATTTAAAGTGGGAGCCCCCAATTTATTTACTATCCTTCTTTTGTTAGATTTTCTATTTTTATGTAGGATTTAGTTGTCATAACTTATAATATCACATATTTTTTTTTTCTTGTTTAGTGTGAATATCCCATATATATATATATATTAAATGCGTTATGTTTTCTCTTTATTTTTAGATTTTACTTTTATAAAAATTAGTTTTCTTGAAAAGAGAAATTTTGAAGAAACCTCTTTATTTTCAACATTGTCGAGCAAATTTATAAATTAATTGTCTGGTAAAAATGTTGAAAATATTTAACATAGATAACTTTTTGACATAGTCACGCATTTATAAGCTTTTACCTTTTTGTTGGGCATATCACCATAAGACCTTTTATGTCGATTGTCTTTCATATACATATATATTTTATGGGATGATTGGAAGAGGCCAAAAAAAAAAAAAAAAAAAAAAACCTCTTTAAAGCTTTTCCAAGACAAAATCGAAGTTACGTCCCTATTCATGAAATTTCAAAAGATGAAATCTAATTATATGAAAATTTTGCATAAAGTAAGTATTTTATGTACAATACCATAGGAATCTCATTATTATGGATTGAAAAAATGAACATCATTTGCGGAGTGTTTACGAACAATATCAAGATGTCTCATTGTGCATAACTTTTTCATGTTAATGTTTTAGTGTTTTTCTAAACTCTCCTATAATGTCTTACAGGCTCTGTGTCAAAGCATCGCGCCAATAGTAATGAAAAAAGACAAATTCTTTGATACAATAAATATAGAGGCAGTATATATTTCAGACTAACGAAATTTAAAAATAAAAAATTCATAGGAAAGTAAAGTTTTTGAGAGATAAGTTGTTATAAGAACAATGATGTAGAAGAGACCAGATTATTTTTTGTAAATAGCAATAACTTCAAATTTGACGAAAAACCATAAACAAAAATAAGCATATGACATCTTTAATCATGACAATTAGATCCCACGCAGAATAATAAAAACTAATACAAGAAGGAAAAGAAATCAACTAGGAGCCACCACTTTAGATTGCAAATGAAATTGACGATAATATTACATTTCTAATGAAAATAGAAATATGTAAGTTATCACTTATTCCTGTCTTTAACGGACGAGACTTCTTGTAGTCGCAATAGCTTCACTGGCGAACGATGGTCAGACATGAATGTGAACAAAAAAGCATCTATGATTTCCTCACAATTCCCTTTCATCTTCATTTTCAGCACTTTATGTTTCCTGTCAATAAAGAATGTTCTAAATACGTCTTAATTTCTTAGCTATCAGACTTCAAAATCCCAAACATATCGAGTGTGGCACTCTTTCTGGAGTTCGTCTTTGAGGCCAAATATCAAATTTGTATTTCTTATTGATCTCCAACCGTTTGCCTAACATACAAGGAGTACGATCATCATTTTTTCTTATCGAATTATCTAATATAACAGTGGAATCTAACGGCGATGCCCGAAATTCATTGATTTCGATTGTTGGAAATTTTCGAGACCACCAAAAAGGATAGGTCAAATACTCAATAGCATCAACCCATTTCAATAAGAGCCAAATCGATTTATAAAAATCTCCGGCACATGCAACACACCTCTCTCTTATTTCCTTCTATTCTTTCTTCCTCTCCTCTTACGCATTCGCAACGCGCATCAATGATTAGGTACACATTTACAATTGCCGTCTACAAAGATTAGATGAAGCCCGGTAGGACATATCTCTGGAACACAAAGGACTTCTCCTCCCTTGCTAGCCGAGGCATCCTGGCGCTTTGATGGACCACAGAAACAATGGCCATGTCTAATGATGGGACCAAACCCGATAGGACAAACATTAGCGTTGCCCTTGCCGTCTAGAAGACAGTATACTCTTCCTTCCTTAGCTTGTGAGACAGCAAGACCTTAAAAGAAGGGAAGTTTGGAAAATTCATTAGTGCAGTTCTACATTTAGAAATAATAATAATAAACGAGAGATGAGAGAAACCTACTAGATGCAATCACCAAAAGAATGATCGATGCTCTGAGCTTGGCTTGGCCTTTCTCCATTTTCAGGTATGTTGGCTTAATTACCTGAGGTATGATTGTCTAGAGAGTTTTTTTAGGATTATAGGGAGGAAATCCGAGCTTGATTATTAGAGACAATTGTAGAAGATATGTGTCATGTGTCCCCTGGAAGCGGGTATATATAGATGTATAGATATGGTATTTATGGAATTTGAGTAGATGTTAGATCTGAAATTTAATCAATAGTAATTAACTTGCTACATATTTAGATTGAGTTGCTAATATGATTACAAAAAAGTCATCAATTTTTATCGTTTATTATTTTGTTGACTGTAAGTCAAACTCTCGTCCCCTTTGAAAAATCGAAGTGGTTGGAGAAATACATGCTATTTGTTCATATTAAAATAAAAGATGATAATCACCCACGGATTTTTACTCCACTTATTCACTAATTCTTTCCATTTATCCTACCTTTGAGGAATTTAATCTCTCTCTCTCTCTCTCTCTCTCTCTCTCTCTCTCTCTCTCTCTCTATACATGCTATTTGTCCATATTAAAATAAATATGATAATCGCCCACGGATTTTTACTCCACTTATTCACTAATTCTTTCCATTTATCCTACCATTGAGGGATTTAATCTCTCTCTCTCTCTCTCTCTCTCTTCTCTCTCTCTCTCTCTCTCTCTCTCTCTCTCTCTCTCTATATATATATATATATATCCTTAATTAATTGTCTTTACACATGTTGTGTCCATATAAAAATACCCCATTTTATCTCATATACTTTTTTTTAGTACACAAAAGGAAATGAAGTACTTTTTTAGGCTTATCTCAGCGACGTAAAAGTCGAGTTCATTGGAGTCCTGTATCATGAAACTTCATGCGTCCGGCAATGGGCTGCCATGGCACCACCCCGAGCGGCCTTCTCACCGGCATTGCGGACTACATCAAGTTGACCTCGGGATGGTCGTCGAAAGACTAGGTCCTGAGGGGGTCGGGTTGAGTTGGGACGAAGAATATGCTGTTATAGCGTACTTTTGGAGTACTGTAACGGGCTCAAATATGGATTCATTGCCGACCTAAATGCCATGATGAAGCATTACTACAGTGATGCTTACTTCGTGCAGCTACTCGGGAAGTCTGTGTATGAACAGTGGGACGACTACAAACTACAATATGGAGGCAACCCACCGGCACCGTCATCAGCACCGGCATCGGGTTCAGGATGTTAATTGAAGAAGAAAGCTGTCATAGGGGCATTCGAATTTGCTTTCCTGTTAAAGTTTATCTCAGAATGTTATGGAAGGGAGAGAAAAATAAGAGACGACATGATAATATAACATATGACTGCTTCATTTCAAGCAACAACCACGTAATTCATTGAATTATGACTCCATGATGGATGTAGTCGTACGAGGTGATGTTTCATTATAGAAAATAAAGACACTAGAAAAATCTATTCGAAAAACAGCACTCGTATCAAGAAAAGTATGTCATTTGTGCGCTGGACCAGCAGAAGTCCTGAACATCTGATGACACTGTAAATTGATACAACACCAGAGAATCGATTCATAACAGAATGCTACTTCTGCGCTAGGTCATGAACAAGGCTAGACATTTAACAGATATTGACACTGATCTGAAGCCCTAACTAGGGAGCTCATTCAGAAGTGACGGCGAGTTCATCCGGACCTCCTTTTGGCTACACATTGGCCGTAGAGGATGTACAAAGATTTTCTCCAAATCTCCAGCATTCCTCGGTCTAATCCCTTACAGCTAACCATTCATCAGAAATAGTTTCAAAAGGCAGAAATTGTTGTGAAATAATGCAGAAACTAGGGATTTTCCAATTCAAATCTAACACAAAAAGAAGAAATTAGTTGAGAAATAAATGGGAAATGATTAAAAAAAAATCATAGACTTATGTAATTCGGTTTGATTTCGAAAATGCTCTATGGTGGAGCTAGTTGGCGAGAAATCCACTATAAGTTCGAGGAATATAGAGTTGATAATTCGCCTCAAAGTGCTTTTCATCCCTATATTCACTCAACCAAAACCCATAAGTGTTATATCACATAAAACTCACTTGGAAAACTCATAAAGCAAAAGACCCTAACACTCTCTTGTTTGATCTAGTATGCTAAAACCAATCTCTAATATATATTATATTTACATCCACAATAACAAACCCATTATAATTGACTCAAACCAGAAATCCAACTCCAACGACAATTTATTGTTATCAGTTAACCAAAAGCCCAATCAAGTCCTAACTTAAATCATATGCTAAACTTCAGATTGGATTTCGTTCATGAATTCAAACTTGAGATATAACTTAACAACATAAATAGTAACACTTTGCTTTACTACAAGCAATGACTGTTGTTTATGATTGATTTTCCATTATGACACAGATTATGCTACTTTTCCTATGACAAGAAGATCAATTACTGGTTTTTGCATCAAGCTAGGAAAGTCCTTGATTTCATGGAAAACGAAAAAACAGTCAACAGAATCAGAATATCGAACCATGGCAAAAACTATTTGCGAGATAGTTTGGATACGAGGATTACTTTTAGATCTTGGTGTGCAAGTCAACAGAGCAAGTGAATTGTTTTGTGATAATGATGATGTGCTAAAATTAGCGGCAAACCCAGTTTTCCACGAGAGAACAAAGCATATTGAAGTTGATTGTCATTTTACTCGAGAAAAAAATTCAAGAAGGCGTTGTTACAACTCGAGGGATTGAAACTATAGAACAACCAGTAGACATCTTCACTAAGCCGTTATGCCGAAGACAACATAGATATTTGTTGAGCAAGCTTGGCGCCTTTGACATTTATAGGCTGCGAGCTTGAGGGGAGTGTTGGAAGAAAAATTTGATCTTATCTATTGAGATTACAATTGATATAGCAGATCATAGACATAAAATATTTTAGGAAAAATAATATTGTGTATATATTCTTTCTGATTCTTTTTTCTTCTCTCTTGTACAACATATACCGACACTTTCTTGTACATTTGTGATAATGGAATACACAGAATAGTATTTCCCCCATTGTTTTGCATTTCCTTTCGGTACACATAACACAGATGCAACATTCTTAACCAACAAAAGATCTGCCGAACGTATGAAGATGCAATCTTGTGAGTGCAAAATCAACTTTTTAAAACGATCTCTACAAACTAACAACTGCAGCATCGGTTTCACGGAATGCACGACACCACGACAAGATGCCCAGGTTTACTCAAGAAACCTCAGAACGTATTTGCATGCAAGACAAAAGCATACTACCGAGCAAAAACTCGAGAGTTTCAGTGAGGAGTGACGATGACCTTGTTCTTGCTATCAGTTGATCAAGCCATGGCGGCGGCGATGATGAACCAGGAACTCCAAAAAGTCTCATGCTTTAAAAGACCTTCGGATTCTCATGCGTGTCATACGTCGCATTCAAAATTCATGGGCTTGCAGCAACAGGATAATCACCGATTCACTTTTTTAAAATAAAACTTCTATCTCGATTTTTCAAACGAATCTTGGTCCACGCAGTCTGTTATTTCAACTCGGCCCATATCGTATTTTGAAACTTTGTATGAACACATTTGAGTTTCCGCGTCTGTATATACATCTTTGTGGTGGCACTGATCGAACAATTCGTGAATTCGGTGCACGTCTAGCTTCTTAAATTACATGAATCAGCTTCCTTTGAATGTGAAAGCATGTTGACATCCGGATTTGGTAATAGGTACCGTGATCTACGTAGAAGATTAGATTTCTTTGATCACTGTTCTACTTATCATTTCAATTGGTCTAATTTTTGCATTGTGTTACGGTCTTATATTCGATATTTGATCTTGAAGTACAGTTTTTAAAGATATATGTTAGTTTGAAAAAAAATAAATACAAGTGATAGTAAAATTTTCAATTCAATTTTGGAACTTCATCTCTTTTGGTTTGAAATTCTAAGGAAAATACAAAGATAACATATCATCAAATACATATTTTAGGTGACATATATTATTTCGAATAAAATTCAAGACTGCAAAAATATCCATTTAGTTTTGAGTCAAGTAAACTGAGAAATAGATCTCATTATGTCAATACCATAGATTAGGAAGATTGTCTTGAGAATAGTTGATTGTATCAGACTATTTAAAATTACGTAGATAATGAAAATAGATCATAGACAAACTAATCCTAATTCGAGATGTATTATCTATAAAAGACGTGACCTCGGAGAGAGCTTGCTTGGAGTCATGCTACCCTAGGAGAGACTATGCTCTTTTAGGGTTGGTCGACCTCGGTGAGGGCTCGCCTGCGGTCTCGTGACCTCGACTCAGCTGGATCTGGTGGAGCCGTGAGCCCCTACCACTTTGGCTTTCTATTCATCATTGTATTTGTGCGTGTGAGCTTTGAACAACGTAATGGCGACCTTGTCCTATTTGGCAAGAGGTCAACAAGCGCAAACTGAACCTCGCCAATGTCGAGCTTACTGCCACTACTCTTGCTTCCTCTCTTTCTATCTTTAAGTAGTGTTTGGCTATCTACATTTCTAGTTTGTATATGATTGGATATGACAATATATGAAATCGATGGACTTTGCTATATCATACACATTGTTTGGTGAATTATAATAATAAAGTTATATATTTTCATATCCTATCATATCTATTATTTGATCTAAGTGACCGATCGATATAAATAAACATGAAAATGTACAAATGATGATGGTAAAAATTTCTTTTGCTTCACTGTTAAAGAAACTATAAATGCATAACATAGATAATCTCCATTAATCAATTTATAATGATTGTACAATTTATATCTTTGAACAAAAAATGAGCTAATTATAGAATTCCAAAGCCACAGATTCAATTATGACAATCAATATAAATGGAACACCAAATCTACTGAATGAGAGAATACATGATTATTCACCTTCATCATTTCGAAAAGGGATTTTGGTTACTGAATACGCTTTTGTTATCTTGAGCTCAACGAGACCCGATTGGCAATATGGCCCAATCCTTAAGTTAGTTTTATACAATCACCAGCCAATATAAAATTGAATATGCAATAAACAACCATGCTCAATTAAGTTTCAACTTTTTTGCTGCCAATAATCATTATAAAATTGACTTTCTTGCCACCTTCATGAAATTTCAACATGAACTACAAATTCACGAAAAACAAGATATTTCAACTTTTTTGCTGCTTGCATAGACTTTTAATGTGAACCATAAAGCTACAAAAGAGAAAGAGATTCAATTCTCTCATCATTTTCGTTTAGCTTTGACGCGGACAAATAACAACAAAGAAGTCGTCAAATTTTAACATTAACCAAATATGCGAAGGAAAAGAATATATTCTGAATTAAAAAGATCTGTGTTCAGATTTGAATTTATTCATTAAAAATTGGGGTTCTTCCACTTCATTTTTATTTACTTATTATTAATTAATTTTCCTGTTGTATTTCTTCTTTATTCCATTCCATCATTCCTTAATAAATCTTTTATCAAATATCAAACTATACAAATATACCTAAAATATGTAATAAATATACATATTGATGTATGTTATATATAGAAAGAAATTCAAATGCAAAAAAAAAAAAGAACTAAAATTATCCATTATTTATTATTTTGTATTTTCTTTTTATATTAGAATCTAAATATGATTTTATTTTTATCATCTTTTTAATATTTTTAATATTTTTAATTTATTATTTAATAAAAATATTAATTATGTTATGGATATAAGAAAATCATATCCATCCTTATCCCAGTTTTTCTATATATTAATTTTATCCGGATTATATTTGTTTATATTCGATTTTACCTATCTTGGATGGGAAATCAGACATATAAGCTTTGGTAGCCTTGACAGGAGGGGCCTCAAGAAGGTGAGGATCCTCCTTTTCTCCACTGTCTCTCGATCGTGTCGAGCCCCAAAAGGCTGTTGCTTGACGACCCTTTAGAGAATAACCCAGGTAATGTTCACTGCGTGCTCGAAGATTTTCTTGATCCCTTTTCACTTCTTGCGCATTGGTCTCATCAATGATTTCTTTGTTTGTCTTGCACGCGTCAAGTTTCTTTTTTTTTTTCTGGGTAGTTTGTGTGATGTTTAGTTTAGCTTGTGTTAGGCGCAGAGATACACGTGGATGAGACTGATACTGAAGCAGTTTGGTTCTCTTTGCTTTTGGCAGCCTGAGTTCGCCTCATGTTCTTGATGTGTTGGAGTGAATTGGGTTGTGGGTGCTTGTTGCAGTGGTGCAATTCGTGAGAATGATGGCAGATTATGGGTTGTTGTGGCTCAGTTAGAAGAGATGAAATCAATTTCTTAAAGTTCTGTGATGCTCTTGCTTTTCAGGGTTTTCTTGTCCCACCGGTGTTGTAATCAGAGGGCTTGTGATTGATCTACCAAGAGTTGTGATCAGAGTCGGAAGGGCACTTTTTCCTCTTCTTTTAGTTTAATCTTCAATGATGGGAGAGAATGCTGAAGAAGTGGATGCAACCGTTCTAGTTTCGAGTAAGCACAGGGAATTGATTGGCACTCAAGTTTTAAGCTGCAAACAACTGTGCGATCTACCTGATGAGATTCTCCTAAGGGTCCTAGATTGTCTCTCAACGAGTGATGCGGTGAGAACAAGTGTGTTGTCCAAAAGGTGGAGGCACTTGTCGAAGTCGATTCCTAGTCTTGACTTCCATGAAGAAGATTTCTTCGAGAAGTCACAGTTCTTAAACTTTGTGGAAGGAGCATTGTCATTTCGTGACCTGTCTCCTTTGAAAGTTTTTTCTCTTTCATGTTATGTGGCCGACGGCGAATCTCGTGTGAATACTTGGATCGATGCTGCAGTAAGATGCAAAGTTCAGGAGCTTTGCTTGTGCCTCGTTGTAGAAATATATCATCCTGTTGAGTATACATTGCCTTATAGTGTATTCAGGTGTGAAACACTGGTAAAGTTCCATCTTCAGATGTTTTATAATTTCAGAGTTCCTTCTGAAGTTTGTCTTCCAAATCTGAAGGTCTTAACTCTAGATTTTGTTGGATTTGTGAATGATATTTCATTCGAGAAGCTGCTTTCATGCCCTTCTCTCGAGGAGTTGTCTCTTAAAAGTTGCAGGTGTGGGCAGATTGAGGTTTTGAACATTGGTGCTCCCAATCTTTTGAAATTGTCAATATTTAAACCTGACTTTTTTGCGGGTTTAAATAGACACTGCCAATTACAGATTCATGGAGCTAGAATCAAATCCTTACGGTGTCATGGTCAATACCATACCATCTCATGTCCATCATCACCAGTTGAAGCTGTCTTCTTAGCATTTTTGCCAGCGGAGGAAAATCTTGATCGATGTGCCGACCGTGTATTTAAGCTCTTAAAGGGTTTTTCTAATGTAGAACGTCTTACTCTATTTTACGAAGCGCTTTGGGTATGCTCTCCTGTATTTATCTTCAATTTTGTCTTCATCCTCCATCTTTGGAGCAATTGTTATGTTTCGTATTACTATTGGCCTGGAATTCACTATATTTTGGGCTTTCTCATCAGGATATGAATGAGAGAGAAGATCTCCTTGACTCTTTTCCAGTCTTCCGTAGCCTTACCCAGTTGAAGTTTGACATCAGTCCAGCGTACTTAGATTGTAGGGCACTTCAGGTCATGCTCAGCCAAAGTCCTTATCTGAGGAGTCTTGTGTTTGCTGGGGTAACTATCCTGTAATTATTGATTCTCAGCCCTTTTCTGTTTTGGCTTGTGCTATTGAATTGTGGAGATTAAGCCAGAGCTGAATGATATATATTTCTGATATAGGGTTTGATCGAGGACTCTGAAATGGATGGCTGGACGCTGGACCCAGTGCCTGAGTGTTTTTTGTCATCACTTAAAGAGATCAGCATTTGTGACTTCAACGCAGAGGACTTCGAACTTTCAGCCGTGAGAGTTTTACTTGGGACTGCTGAAGTTTTGGAGAAATTTTTTATACATTGTTCTCAGCATTTTCAAGGGAGCTTGATGAAACAATTGATGAAGCTTCCTCGGGCTTCAGATCGATGTGCGATTTCACTAGAGTTTGGGGAGAACTGCAGTGCACGCTTTAGTGAATTTGATTTGTTTGGAAATCCATATTTTTAGCTGTCTTTACTGAAATTAGAACATCTTCCTGAAGTAGGACATCCGTCATGTGGCTACATACTTTCATCACTGGTTCTTCAAGTTCACCTTTTTGGAGGACACCTACACTGCTGCTGTCCTCATTCGTAATGCCGTCAATTCCATTCTTCAGACATAGGCGACACGAAACAAGGGTGTCGCTATGATGGATCATTGATGTCAAGTATCATGGCGACGTTGTGGTGATCGCGATATTATTATCTACTGCTTTGATCGGAACCTCTGGCCGGTGAGTCGGGCACTGCAAATAAGGGAGTAACGTAGGTGAGCATATGGAGTTTGTGCATATTGTGGACGGGTTTGTCTAGTTAATGATGGAGTAAGCTGTTTACGTGCTGCACTTCAGCGAAGGTGATGCTATGATTTACTTTGCTCTATTCGTTGGTTTGAAATTACCATCAGGCGAATTAGCTTGTTGAGGCACTCCGACCGATACAAACGTAGTTACTACGCCCAACTCCATTGGTTCTGCCATAACCAACATGGGACATGAAGCCTGAAATCGTTTCATTCATGAGAAGATGACACAAATGATCTCTGAAATTTGGTTCGACATGCAATGTGATCCTTGGATGTATAATATTCAATGTTGTCTTTCTGTAGAATGAAATGACAAATGGGACTTTGTTTCATGACTTAAATTAACATACGCCAAGTTAGATTTTTAAAGATGGTGAGTGAATATGTCCATTTTTTTTGCCCATAAAAACAAATTAGTCGTTAATATGGCCATTGTTACTTGATGTTGATTAGTTTATCTTGAATTGCGAGGAATATTTAACATGAATAATCTATGCATAACCTTTTTTTATTTTTAAGTCCGATATCCTAAAATGTTTTAACTAAGCAAATGATTATTCACCAAATAGTGGTAAGTGATATTTACCGGTCAAAACATGCTTAACTAGTACATAATGAGAAGCTACAATTTTTTGTTAAGGAGCTTATTATTGTTTTTCTCAAGGACTAGGAAAAAGCCTTTAAGAAAATGCAAACACCTTTGAGTTAAAGGGGTTTTCCAAAATGCAAACGGTGTTTGGTAAATTGTACTTTGAAAGTCCATTTTGAAATAACTTTGGGAAAAATAGTGTTTGACTACATTTACAAAGGACTTGGTGATTAATAAAAAAATAAAAAATTATCAAAAAATAATAAAAGAGTTCGCCGACGAGGGGCAGGCGGCCGTCGGCGAGACCCGGAGACAACCGACGAGGGCAGCCTAGGGTCGAGCGACCTCGCGATGATTGATGCGACCCAGATCTGGTCGTCGGAGGTCGCGCGACCTCGCGACAACCAGATCTGGGTCGCGCCGGTCGCAGCGAGGTCGCGCGACCTCTGGCGACCTAGATTTGGTCGTCGGAGGTCGCGCGACCTCGCGACAACCAGATCTGGGTCGCGCCGGTCGCAGCGAGGTCGCGCGACCTCTGGCGACCTAGATCTGGGTCGCGCCTGAGGTCGCGCGACCTCTGTGTCGCGCCTGAGGTCGCGGCGACGCGACTCATGGGCGGTCGCCGGGACTCGCGAGCGGTCGCCGCGACCTCGCCGACCTCAGCCAAGTCCATCGCCGGCCTCTCGAGCTCGTCCGCGCCGCTGGAGAAGAAGATGAACAGTACACATGTGAACAGTGATGAGGCATTCCGAGAATGCTGAAAGCCCAGGGCAGCCCCTAGGTTGCCTTGGGCTTTTAGCCTTGCAAATGCCAACATTCCTCCTAAGCCCATTCCAAAGTAGTTGCCAAACACTCCCATTTTGACCCAAAGGCCTTTAGCCCCTCAAAGCCCATTCCAAAGCAGTTTCCAAACGCACCCGAAATCCTCCTATGAACATGCAAATCAAATGAATTGATAAAACAAAAAACAATTTGTTTTGAAAAGAGAGCTTTCTCAGGAAAGATGGTTCTAAAAATGTAACTATAATTAGGGGATAGATAAAAATGGACTGTTATATTGCAATGTGAACCCAACATAATAATGAGAAAAAGGTGTTCGTTCTTGTACTGAAAGCTATTTATAATTTTCGAGTGAAAATAAGAAAACTTTCTTGTACGTTCTTGCACATAGAAAATTCATAAATAAAATACGTTAACAAAATTTTTATTCCTATCTAGAGCACAATCTACTGTTAAAAATATAAAAATAAAACCACATCCTTCTCAATTCCCAAAGCAACATATTAGTTTCAAAATTTTTAGACGTATTGAGAAATCTTATTTTTCTCAAAATAAAGTACGGTTGAGAAATATTAAAAAATCTGACAATGCAAATTCTCTTATTCATAGTAAAATAAAAAACAAAAAACATTTTCCAAGACCTAACCTTCAATAAAAGAAAAATGAGAAATGTGTTGAAAATTCTAAAACTTATCAATAAAATGCAATTTAATCCTAAAATTTTTGAAAAATGCAATAAAGTTTTGAAACTTGTTATGAAAATGTAATCGAATTCTAAAATTTTTTAAAAATACAATCAAATCCTAAAACTTATCGAATTGATTAAATCAAGTTATTTCATTAATAGCACTTTTTAAAAAATTTACGACTCAATTGTATTTTTATGACAAGTTTTATTAATTGATTGTACTTTTCAAAAGATTTAGGATTTAATTGTAAATTTTAAAATTCAATTCTATAAATTTTAGGATTTTGAATAAACTTTTCCCGAGAAAAAACTTATCCTAAAACCCTTCTCTCTCTCTCTCTCTCTCCCTCCTCCAGAACTCCGAACACCAGCGTCTCATCACTTCAGAAACTGCGGGAATGCGAAGATGAGAGCTCCTACTCTTGCTTCCAAGTTCAGCAGTGGCTTGTTACTAGCGAACTGCAGAAGCCACGGTCGACCCGTTGCCTTATTGCGGAACCCAGCGTCGTCGCCATCTCGCCTCGTCGCGACTCCTTTGCGTTCAAGAACTGTAAAGACCGCAGCTTTCGAGTGTGACTTCTCCAAATCAGACGCTGCCGGCGCTCCTTCGCCCATTTCGGTTAATGGGTACTCGTGGATATCTCTCTTTTCTTGGTAGCTTTCAACTTGGTGCCCTGTTCGCCACTTTCGGTGGGCGAAGAATGACCCTTTGTTGCCGTTTGAAATTCTGTCTGAAAGAAGCTTGGTTTGGAATATGAATGCTGTGGAGTTACCTGCTTGAGTGTGTTGTATGCTTGGATTGAATTTGCTTTATTGACAATTTGACCTGTACCTAGTGATGTAACTGTGTAGAGGGAAAGTGTAGTTCCAATCTCTGGCAATCACTTTCAGCTGCTGGATCAGCTGAAATACATGGTCTTATAAGCTGCATAGTTTGGGTCCCAGATGATCATTATATGGACTATCAGCCTATCACTCTTGTCATCTTGTAAATCACGTGGTTGTTGATGCTGTGGATTCTTTGATTACTGGGGAGTTGTTTTGGGTAACATGACCAATCTCGATGCTTTGAGCATTCTTGGGCGTTTACACAGTGTAGGGTAATTAAGGGGGGAAAAAGAAGATGAAACTCAAAAAGTCAGGTTGTTATTAACTTATGTCTGTTTCAAACTTTCAAATAGCTTGGCATACCGTGTGTTGAAAAAAACTAAAACCCAATTCATTTGATACTTGGACTAGTGGGAGAATCTTTCCAATCTATTGTTTTCTGGCGACTTCTCTCAACTGTTGTTGATGATTAATCTTTTTCAGCTTGCCGGAGTACAATCGGTTATTACCTTGCCCTTCGCATAGTGGTCCTCCGAGAATCGAGCACTTGGTTGTACCTGAAGAAGGAGAAGGACCCGTTTTAGATTACATCTGTAAAGCTCTGGATCTTCCTCCATTGTGAGTCTTTATTCCTTGCTTTTCATATCCAGTTAATGGTATACTATATGTGAACCAGAGTGGGGTGTTAAATAGGAAATTTCATTCTTTGAAAGGTTTGTTGCAGATCTTATCCACTTTGGAGCTGTACATTATGCACTGGTTACCCCACAACCTCCACCAACTGCGACTCCAGAGCAGATCAGAGTATTTAAGGAAGTCACAAAGCCATCGGTTTTGAGAAGGAGAGCATCTATCAAAGGGAAGACTGTAAGAGAAGCACAGAAGACATTCCGGATAACTGACCCTGGGCAATTTGTTGAAGCAGGAATGTACTTGCGTGTTCATGTTCACCCTAAGCGATTTCCAAGGTTACTCATCAAAGATGATTGTGCTTCTGATACATATATTTCCACTTAGGTAACCTTGTGACACTTGAACTTTGATCAGGTGCTATGAGATTGATTGGAAATCAAGAATCATTGCTGTAGCCGAATCCTATGTAGTTTTGGACAAACCTGCTGGTACATCTGTAAGCTATCTTTCATAAAGTATCTTCAGGATTTCTTTGATATGCTATCAACAAATAGTTGTGGACTGACAAACAGAGGAGTATTGGGGCCATGTTCTTGTTTTGGAGTTTGGGGTTGTGGTGTTACCTGGCTTTAATATGAAAGATTTATGAGAGAAATCTAGTAGATGAGAATGTGGGAGGGCTTCATTCAATACGTAACCTTTCTATATCTTGTTCTCTAATTCTGTTGTCCTATATCATAGCCACTTACTCTCCACTTGGAACAAATCTTTCAGCCTTTACTTCTCTGTGTGATATTTGAAGACCATCAGGACATGTTTTATGTAACTTGGGTCTTTAGATATATGAAAGTTGTGAACAACTAGTGACATTGATGACTATGTGCTTATAGGTCACATGATCTGTCTGCAGAAATGGAAGCTCTTTTCTGCAGAAGCTTGAGCTTTTATACTAGCATGTGCTGTTTGCTTCATGTCCACTGGATGAATATAGCATTGACCAGATTTAATTGGGAATGGAGTTATGGCCAAAGAGAAATTTGAAATTTTAGAAACCAAACTATTGCTTAGCTTTTGAGGATGCTGTATGTTCAGAAAATTTGGAACATAGAGCATAAGTTCCTTGTACCTGAATTAGGCTGTTGATGTTTAGTGGTTTTGAGTGTTGGTAAGCAAAATGAGTTATGAGTAATTTTAATCATGGTAATAATTGAAATGAGCTTTTGAGTTGGTTTTCTTGCATTTACATGGACTTGCGTTTGGTTGAGAGTAGGGGTGAGCATAGTTTAGGTTGGGCCGGTTCAGCACATAACCTGGGGACCAACCCACACAATGTTGGTCCTCAATTTTTAAGACTAATGACTGACCCTGTTGAGCTTGGGTTTGAGGATTGGACCTACCTTATGGGTCTAGTTTGATTCCAGGGTCAATCTGAGACTAACCGATTATTTTTTTGTTTTATTTTTTGTATTCTTTAAAAGAATAAACATATCATTTTAAATTAGGGAAAAAGCCACAAAAAATCCCAAACTTTGCCTAGAGACAAATTTACCCAAAACTTTTTTTTTTGTGACACAAAAAATTCCAAACTTTGCTACTTGTGACGTATTTACCCCAAATTTTTCTTCATAACAAAAAAAATCCCAAACTTGTACTCGCATGATACATTTACCCGAAACAATAGGGCATTTTCGTCTTTTACTTTTCTTAAATTTTTTCTTTTCCTTTTCTTTTTCTGTTTTTTCTTTTCCTTTGCCAAAGGGAAGAGAGAAGGAGAAAAAAAGAATAGAAAAAAGAAAAGAAAAAGGGAAAAAATTAAAAATAAAAGACAAAGATGCCCTCTGCCCATAGAGTTTGGGGTAAATGTGTCGCAGTTGGCAAAGTTTAGAGTTTTTTGTGTCACAAAAAAAGAAGTTTGGGGTAAATTTGTTACATTGGACAAAGTTTGGAGTTTTTTGTGGTTTTTTTCCTTTAAATTACATATTCATCAACAATGCGATATTGAGCAACCAAACTATAATTACCAATATATATCGAACATAAATATAAGATAAGGTAATAACAGAAATTTACATTTGCTAAAAGCAATAAACCATAATAACAAACATGCGAGGTGAGGAACAAAGATGAGCGGCGAGACGAGTGAGCAGAGGCGAGCAAGGCCGAGGCTAGTGAAGAGGGTTTTTCTTTTGTCGAATTAGGATTGGGTTTCTTTCTACTTTTTAATTTACACGACAAACTCGAAAAGAACAAAAGTGGAGGCACTAAAATTTAGAGTAGACAAAAGCATATAAGATATAGTATGTTAGATATATAATATATATTATGTATGGAGTGGTCCGGGTTGGATCAACCTTAAATTCCCAGGATCGAGGACCAATCTGTATAGTGCAAGTTTAAAGGTCCAGGACCAAGGACTGACCTAGTCCTTCCCCCTTTGGGAACCAGATTAGGATTAGCTGGGTTAAGCTAGTCCAGGGCCCTAGACCGATGCTCACCCCTAGTTGAGGGGTGTGTGTAGCTCATGAAATTGAATTTCCTGGTTAGAGCAAAATGGTAAATTGGCTGACTTGCCCGGGCATTAGACTTACTTGACATAATTGAGTATTGCACTTATGAACTTGAGTCTATGGCTTAATGTCCTAACTCAAAGAACCATTTCTTTTCATTCGGAGGGAAAGTTTTCCCTCTTAGTTACCATCATTATTTGATAGTTTTGTGTTCTTTACCTAAATTTTCCTGTCTGCTGCTTCAATTTTCTTTCCATGGATAGGTTGGAGGAACCACGGATAACATTGAAGAGACTTGTGCAACTTTTGCTACTCGTGCTTTAGGACTAGTTGAACCACTTAAAACTACTCATCAGATTGATAATTGCTCAGAAGGATGGTAAGTTGGCAATTTCTGTCTGGCATTACACTGGTGCTATTTTTTCTCATATTTAAAATTGTTAGTGAGCAGTTGCTTTAAATCAATTGTAGTGTTGTGTTAGCCAGGACAAAGGAGTACTGCTCGGTTTTCCATGGTAAAATCAGAGTAAGTTGACCATATTTAGTTCCAGCTTTTTCTTGGGTTTTCCCCCTAATGTAAAGGTTCAAGTCAGTCCTCACTTTTGAATGCATATTCTTAAATGTTTTGTTGCCAGGAAAAAAAGGTGAAGAAGCTTTATCTTGCTCTTGCTGTTGCACCTGTGCCCCTTGGAATAATTACACACTACATGCGCCCAGTCAACATGGCTCCAAGGCTTGTTACTGAAGGTAATAGTCTTTGGCGTTTGTAACCTAACGAGACATATTAGGATGCTTCTACCATGTTTGGGCAGGAATTTCAAATTTTTACTGTTTTGTCAAGCTAAAGCGAAGTGAGAAGTAGTAGAAGATGGTGCTATTTGAAGCAAATGGATTGATCGAACAATAGATGAACTGCACATAAAATTTTGGTGCTTGATTTCCAATTACACAACTTGGTTGGATTGTCACTCTTATTCGTTGCATCTTATATTTCCTTTGCTGGAGGTTTTGGAGTAATAACGCAAAGCAGCTTTCCTTATATCCCTCAAAAATGGTTGTAGAAACCTAGTCATGATGCTTCGTTTGCATGCATGGCCAAATACATAATATTGGTTATTTTGTATCTATTTTTTTCTTTCCGTGCTGTTTCTCGGAAAGCAACAGGTGCAGAGCCTGGTGGCTTTGCTTGTTTGCAATATTTGTGTCCTTCAGGAACCTTCAATGATATTTTTGCTTAAAATATCTTGGCATCCAGAGTTCATAAAAGGATGGTATTTCTGCCAACTTGAGGTCATGGAATGCAAGGAAGTTGCCTGGCCAGACTCTGTTGTTGAAGCTGAGTATTGTGTTGAAGACTGCGGGTGGACCAAGAAGGATGTTGCCTACGAATGCAAAATTAACCTCCTGACCGGTCGTACTCATCAGGTTCTTGCTGTCTCCTTGACATGCTGTAGCCAGAATGATCTTTTTTGTTTCAACCCCTAGGGTCCTTGCATTCATATTGATTTTATGCACTTTGAAGAGTTATTATTAGCAAGTGAAAACACATGCTTTAACATGTTGAACGAGTATTGATCTATCTAGAGTGTGATCCGAGTATAATTCTGTTTTGGGCTCTTAGCAGAACTTAAACCTAACATTGGAATGCTTATGATGCAGATTCGTGCCCAGTTGGCTGCTTGTGGTGCACCAATTGTGGGTGATTCTGCGTACATGCCAGCTGCAATTGCAGAGATGGCTAATCCTGGTATCAACCCACTTGGCAAATTTAAGAAACTATATGCTAGTGAGGATGACAAGGCGGTTGCTATAGTGGAGTGGGTTGCGCAGCATGGGAAGGAGCCAACTTTAGCGATCGGTCTTCAAGCGTGCCAAATTTCATGGGATGATGGGGAGCATGTTTATGAGGCTAGAGATCCCTGGTGGCAACGAAGATAGCTTCTCACTACCCCTTCTTAGTAAGAATCAGTGAGGATGCTTATACGCCTTAGTTCAGGACCATTAAAAATGTAATGACTTTGTCCTTTTGTTTTTTCCATGGTCCTTCTGCATTTTAAAAAGAAAATAGATGCATTTCACAGAAGCATATTGTCTCGTGTACTTATTAATAGCTTTCAAAACCCCTTTTCTCTTGCAACATTGATTTCAATTGCAACAATCAAGATTGACTGTTTGACTTGTTGTGTTAGCTTTCGTAAATTATTATGATTATTATATTTGTTGTGGTTGTGGGTTGTGGGAAGTTAGAGAAAATGCAATCTTTAACTGATGATTTTAGCATTATAGAAAGAAAAATTGAAAAGTGTATTACTCATCACCATTTTTTCTTCATACCATTCTTTTATAGCGGACAGTAGAATAAGTAGCTGGTGTGTAAAAGGACAAATATGGCTCGTAAAAGGACAAATATGGCTAAAGGAGACAATGTTAAGGGTACAAAAATCTTGAGGCTGTATTTCTTTGTCCATTTTTGTGAAAGATATAACTATATTTTGCAAAAACGAAAACGGAAATACAGCCTCAAGATTCTTGTACCCTTAATTTTGTCTTCTTTTGCCAAATCAGTTCGTTTACTATTCTGCTAGTTAGTCTAATGTCAACTTCTTATCATTTCTTTTTCATATTTCAGCTTCCAACATTTAATGTATTTCTCAAAATTCAAAGTGAGTCTATGGAAGCCATACTAAAATGTTGCATGTGCATTTGGGTTTAAACTTTACCAAGTATGGTCAGCTGTTGCATGTGATGATAAATCATGCCATTGATGTTATCTAAACATTCAGTATATTCAGTAAATAATTGGATACATTTTTGTGAGCAGGCCACTGAATGATAATAAAATATGAAGGCTTTCCTTTTGCCTGGATAGCGTGCTATAGATAAGACATTACAGTAATTCCTTTTTCCCCCCTAGATTCTTGAGCCTGGAACTGTAACTCAGCGGCAGACATTAAGCTAGTCAATAAATCTGCTGCAGATTTGGATGGTCTGAATGTGTTATGGTTTTGATACTGTGTTCTGCAATAAACCGCTTATACCAACTTGCAGACAGTTTGGGAGTTCTCTTCAATGTGGTGAAGTTGACATGGTGAAGTCCAAACCTCTCTGTATATCCAAATCGCCATTCAAAATTGTCGAGCAAGGACCATGCAAAATAACCCCTCACATCTGCTCCTTTCCTGATTGAAAGGAATAAAAGAACTATGGATTGTAGAAATGAATTTAATGCAAAATGCTCACTGCTATGATAATTTTGCATTTTCCTATCATGAGAATTGTCTTACCTCACTGCTGAAAGAAGAGCACTTAAATGGCCGGTCATGTACTCTACTCTTTTCAGATCTTCTAGGGGCTTTTCGTCTTTGAGTTTGAGGTCATCCTTTTCGCCATAACCTGAAGAAGAAAAAAACTTATCACTCATGACAGGACTGTGCCAGAACATTGTCCATTGAACAGTCTTAGTTTTGTGGTTCCTCTTTACCATTCTCTGTGATAAACATTGGGGTGTTGTTATACCTCTCCTTGACATAGGTTACCATATGTTCCATTCCTTGGGGGTAGACGTTTAACCACTCCAGGTCAGTCTGCTAATTGAAAAAACTTCAGAAACTATTCGACGATTTATAATTATTATTGTCTCCTGATGTCACTTACAGGTTGTCCTATTGGTACACCGTTCTTTTTTGAGCTTTGTTTGTAGTACCCTTCTGTCTTGGTGATTCCTTTACCTGGTTCACAAATAGATAAAATACAGTCCTGCACATAGTAACTTGTGTAGTGATTGATGCCGATAAAGTCCAATCCATTATTCAGTTTCTCCTGGTCACTTCTTGAAAATTCAGGTAAAATGGATCCCAGAATTTCGATCATCTCTGCAGGATATTTCCCAAATATTATTGGGTCCAAAAACCTATGGAAGTCATAATAAACTCGCTTAATCACACTTTCCAAGATAATATAGTGATTATATGCTGCATTGAAGGTGATCTTAGGTTTAATATGATGTGCTTACCAGCTCATAAAGAAAGATATAGCTCTCTCTGCAGCTAACTTGTCTGCTAAAGAGTCGCTGATGGGCTCAAACCATGCTGCGTGTATGACAATCCCAATGATGCCGCCTTGTTCCTTCTGCAATTTCATTTTGCTTTGTTGAATGACATATTTTCATCCTACTTGACATAAACTTATATCACTTCATTAGATTTTTCCCTTTTTGTTTTTTTGATTTCATGGCACAAAACATTTCCTTTTCCCAGTTGTGAAATCTTATAGCATAAGAATAGGAAACAAGGTATCCTGAAAATGTTGCACAACAGTATTCATCACTTTCTCAGATTAAATTGCTTCTTGCATGATGAAAGTCTTACATGGTGCTGATACCTGGTAATTTGTCCTGTAAATGTTGACTGCAGTTGCGTGTGATAAGATCATGTTATGGGCTACTATGAAGGGCTCCATCTCCGAATCTCCAAGGGCACAGTTTCCAAATGGAGCAGAGCAGCGGGCAGGTGGAAATTCACCCAAGCGGTACGCCAATGTTGCTTGGATGTTCGGCTCATTGAAGGTGACCCAATACTTTACCCGGTCTCCAAAGTACCTAAAGCAAATATCTGCAAAATATCCAAAATCCTCCCTACAAAAAGAAAATGAACAAGTGGAGCCACTGTAGTTTCTGAAGAATTTTCCTTTTGAAAAATTTCCATATAGTTCTACATTGTTATTCATGGAGCTTAATGGACTTTAGGACAACATACTGTGATTTTGGACTGAGCCAGCCTCCGTATCTATCCTCAAGTTCTTGTGGTATGTCAAAGTGAGTCAACGTTACAAAGGGTTGTATTCCTGTAACGTTAGAGAAGAAGAAGATTGTTATTTGCAGATGATGAAGATTATCATCAATTGGTTTTGTGTGGGATTGATGCGAAGAAAGGAAGTGTACCCTTTTGAAGGAGACTATTGATGAGTCTGTTATAGTAGTGTATTCCAGCCATGTTTATTTCTGCAAATCTTCCCTCTGTTTAGAATTATCAGTTGAGGTTAGAATTTCCCTATCAAGAGGGCCTTCAACATGAATGAATTTCAAATGAAATCTTAGAGAAAAGGGGGAATAAGAAGGAAGAAAAAGAGGGACTTACTGGGAAGAATTCTTGCCCATGAGATTGAGAAACGATAGCTGTTCACTCCAAGTGACTCCATTAGCCTTATGTCTTCCTGTTTTTCATTTGTCATTCTTTAATTAAATCTGTCTGTAGGTAAATGACTTGTCATTTTAGTTAATTAACAATAGTAGTCCTCTTTTCGGAACTTTGCTTCATCTCAAAATTCCAAATCCACCCAAACTTTTATGGTGATTGGAATGACCTGTCAACATGTTTATGCAGTGAAAGCGGCATCAGAATCGTACTAGTTTTGGCCCTCGGAACCGGGGTTCCTGGAGGTCCTTAGCGGTTGGACCGTGGTCCCCAAATGATGTGCCAGGGTCTTGTCGCTGGGTTAGATGGAAATAGCTGTTCTTTCGTATCGATTCATATTCACTAAGCCTGGTTGGATAACTATGCTGCTTAAATTATTCAGCCAATTTCATTTTAAAAAGACGAATCTGGAACCCAACTTGGGATATTGATTCTTGCTCTACAATGAGATCTTTATTCTATCCGAAAGCTACAAGAACATAAGGTCATATCGATTAAAGTAACTTTAATGTGATTTTTTTCGTCCTCGTACTGATGTACAGAACATGCTGATCTGAAATAATGCATAAACAATGATTACCAGATAACGATGATAGTGATCCACGGCAATGTCGCCAGTACTTCCATCGATTATGTTTCCTGCAATTTAAGCTTTCTGAATTATTTATTAATTTGTCATTTTGTTCCCAGAATCAGCTGGGAATCTAGTAAATAGACAGCGTGCGATGCTTTCAAGTGTACTTGTTCCCAATCAACCATGCTAGTATTGCTTCATGAGCTTGAGATGCAAAATTTTACTTCAGAAAACTTAGGGAAATTTTCTGCTCAATTTAGCCTAATTTTGAAGCTATCTTAAGTTTTAACTTCTCAAGGACTAAATTGAAACATATCTTCGTCAAACTTTGTAGCATAGCATGGAACCGTCTCTTAATACCCTACTTGATAATACAAATTGTTCTTGAAAAATTCCGTAACATAGTTATGATTTGAGTCGAACATTCTATAGCAAGAATGAGGCCCTTCTGATAATACTCAACAGGGTTCACTAATGCCGGTTGTCCCTCCCCATTATCATAACTAATATTTTACTATTTTCCAACCAAGTTGCGCCTAAAAAGTCAAATAAATGATGCTTTCTTTTAAACTAAACCGTGGACAGTGCATCGTCATTATGGTGAAGAACATGTGCACTTCACTTTTTTCTCTTTTGCTCTATCTGCCCCTTTCTTGATGAGCAATTTATGCAGTTTGATAAGTTCGAGCATTCGAAAGGAAAGCTACTTCACCTGGTTCGTGAGCAAAAACATCCCAGTTGTTAAGGCCTTTTCCATCACTCTTGTAAGCTCCTTCAAACTACCAAAACAAAAAGGGTCAGAAGAAAGAGATTTTGCTTAACAGAGGAAACATCATTGAACATATGTAAGCAGAGAAGAGAAGAGACCAGTCAATCGATACCTGGTAAGAAGAAGAGGCTGTGCCAAAGAGGAAGTTGCCGGGGAGTGATGATGGATCATCCGAGGTCACGATTGAGTTGGAGGAAGTGAAGAGTGAAGCTAAGACTATCTGGATGATGAAGATGGCTTTCTTGAGTTGAGAAACCTCCATTCCCGTTTCACTCAGCATCTCCCTTCTGTGCTTTCAGAAAACGCAAAAGCATCCTATCACACCCACCCATTTATATGGGGCCTAAGAGAATCACTTTTGATAGAGAGAGAGAGAGAGAGAGAGAGAGAGAGAGGGAGGGAGGGAGGGAGAGCTAATCATCATGATTGTGACACGTGAATAATGGTCACAGTACTCAAATTATAAATTTGCTGGGAAATGTCCGATTGCTCTAGCATTATAGTGGTACCAAGACAAGTTATTTTAGCAGGAAAAATGGTCCTTACCCATCATGCTTGTTGGTATGCTAATTCTCATGGAGAAGCCATTTCAATGTGTCCCATCATGTTTGTTGCTATGCTAATTATCATGGAGAAGCCTATTTCAATGTGGTTCACGCGGTGGTGCAGAAAACCATATTTTAATCAACTTTTCTTTGGATTCCAGCTGGATCTGTATTTACATGCAAGCAATATCTCAAACTTATCTTGTTGGTGAGCTAGTCGAGCTGGAAGCGACGGTCACCGAGTAGCGACTCTCACGCTGTGCCTACTCCGAAAAAAACTAATGTGAGGTTGGTAAGCTCATCATGCAAACACCATCAAGTGGGATTGCAGATGGGGACTCGCTCCGCATGGCGCACGAGGATGAACTAATCGTCTTGAAAATTTCGTTCCCCTCCTAAGATTTGAACTCGTGCCTTTGCAGAAGTCAATCGAGACCGAGGGATATGGGGCTAACCGTGCTCTCCCCTGAACAGTATGCTAGCAATCTGCAACTCGTTTCGCATGAATAAGAACACTAAAAAACATTGTTCTGCTCCTAGGTTCGCCGGACTTAAGGATAGCATGGCAGTACATCGACAAGAGCTAAGTAAAGAGGAGGCCTGTGTTCAGGATTTGAACTCGTGTTCTTATGGAAGACAAACAAGAGCTAGAAACATTGGGCTAACCACGCTACGAATTATTATAAATTTTTGTCCAATCATGAGAGAGAGCCTAAGTGCCGATGTTGTCGGCATGTATTATTACAACTTTTCTAACTCAAATATTAAAAATATCGAGTGTAATAGACTTACTAAATATATTATTTGCTCCTTCCTAACTAATAAATTTGATATGGAACATTTATAAAAAGTGGGGTTTTTTGCGGCCCACCCCATTCGTGGTATCCACCGTTGTTAGTGGATCACTCAACGTTAATTATTGCAAAATTTAGCCTTTTCTAGCACATTTATCTTAATCTTTTGGGATTTTAAATTGTTATAATAGATGGGGAAGTGAGGATCATTATACGCTCTTTTGAATTGAGGATCATTTAGATGCGCCGAATGATGGTACCTTTTGAAGAAAACTTCATCTAAGAAACTAAAAGGAGATGGGGATAACTATACAAATAGTCATTGAACTTTGCATCAATACTTAATATCATTCATAAATTTTTAATTTGTTTAAATCAATACTTAATATCATCCATGAATTTTTAATTTGTTTAACGTAATCTTTAGACTTTTGCGTAATATGCAATATCCTCCTCAAACTTTTAATTTGTTCAATGTGATATCTAAATTTCTAGTAAAAATTTAATCTTAGTAAATATTTAATCTTAGTCATTGGATTATTATATTCCTGGATTCAATATAATTCTCAAATTATTTAGTCCATGAACTAAATTGAATATGTACAAAAATTCATGGATCATATTGAATAAATTAAAAATTTCTAGACAACATCACACATTGCGCTAAGTTCAAGGGTTATATTGAACAAATTAGAAATTTCAGGAATAACATTGCACATTATGCTAAAATTCAAAAATCATTTGTCATTTTCCCCGCACTTAATAAGAAGGAAGTCTTGTAACCCTTGAAGCATTTACCCATTGCCCTTGTTTCAATCAAAAGATCAATAAGATTCGAACCAGCAAGACGACACTCTTCCATCCATACCATGATCCCACGATCCACACCCATTAATCATCCCTAGTTCTGCTGGATTTCTTGCTGCCCAAATAGAATCTATAAATGATCAAGAAAGTAATACATATGCCCATGATGAAAAGCACTCGAAGCCCTTTGGGCCCATGATGGCACAATGGAATTTGATACTAGAGACGAGCCCATCCCAAATTGAGACTCATCTCTAGAAATCAACGTGAGGATTTCCAAATCCTCCCCATGAACAACCATTTAGCCTTTGGAACAAGGAAGAAGAAAAGGTAGTATCTTGAACAGAAGAATGCACCAAAGATGACTGAGAGATCATGAAGTTCAGGACATAAATCGATCATGCTCATTTCATACTGGGAATTGACATCCGCGTACTCTTTATTTCACTCATAGCTCTACAGCTCTTACAGACATACAGAAACAGAAACTATTTTCTCTGGCTAATTATCTACTAAGACAAGATCATGGATGATATTTCGACGCGTTAGGAGGGTATGCTTCGTTGATCGGAGTGGCACAAGTCATTAGCTCTCCAGTGATAGTCAATCCATCAGTAGCCGCTAATTCTTCCAACTTGTTTGGTCCCATGTCTGCTCACAGTAGTTTTTTCGGACTTTACTGAGTGGGAACTGCAAAGTTTCTGCACCCCTTCATTGCTTGGCCTGCTCATAGATGGAGAAGATATATCATCAGCCATATGAACAACTTAAAGTGCTTTGATCGTTCCACACATTGCACATTAAGACTATTCACTCAGAAAAGGCCGACAATTGTTAAAATGCATGTCGATAAAGCAAGCTGCAGAATTAAACATTTAGACGAAAGATAAAAATGCTTTTTCATGCTTAAAGATACTGAAACCAAGTCTACTATGCTTAAGATTTTACCCTCTGAAAAGGAACACTGAAGAAAAAGCCGAAGAAAAAGCCAAAGAAAAAATGTGGTCCTCCTTGAGAAAATAGTAAGTCTAAATGATATTCTGCTTTCAGACCAAGCATTTGTGGCCCTCAAGTAGATTGAAAGGACACAGCGAAGAATGAAGATATTTTGTCAGCATGTATCCAAGTTGCAAAAGACAGAGCAACAATGCACGCAAACGCCCAATCTTTTCTCCACATAGTATAAAAGAGTATCACCAATGTCACATGATAAGATCAGCCAGTATAGATATGGATTTATGACTGGGGAGAGAGAATGTACCTGAGAGTAGAGGAATGTCCCCAGTATCGCAATGGCAGCTCCAAGGGCATTGATGGGCTGGACAGGCGTATGGAAGATGATGATGGACGAAACGATCACGGAAATCCGCTTCATTGTGTTACCGATGCTAAAGGTCAAGGGAGAGATCTGATCGAGGGACATATATGAAACTTGGTTATACAAGTGGTAGAAGACGCTTTGGGCCACGACCCACCTGAGACAATTCAGAGTCACATTAATTTTTCGTTAGCGGGACATAATTAATGAAAGTAATTGGCTTTAACTTCAAATAAACATGAAAGGGACATTTCTAATTGTTGTTTTGTAAGGTATTTGGGGTTGACCAAACTAAGAGGAAGCACACGCCAATTTTGAAATCACCAAACAATAGACTTCAAAATATAGACGAGGAAAAGGTCCCACACATTCTGTCACAACACAAGAAACTCCTTCCAAACTAGCAAAGACCAATTAAAACAGAACAATGGCTACAATAACTTCAGTGCAATATGGACAACCATAAGCTGAAGAAAGATTTCCCGTTTAAACCAACTAGACCATGAATGAAAGAAGATTTTGTATTTAAAAAAAAAAAAAATCTGACAATCTGTCAACATGTAGATATTTCAAAGTAAATTTTCTTCCATCAACTATTAAGCATAAACTACTGCATTCTTTTAGACTCCTAGCATAATTGATAACCCCTTCAAAGAAAATGAAATAACAAGCCATTAAACAGAGAATCGCCAAAACCTACAAACTCTATCTGCATTTTGGGGATAAAACAGTGACCGTTTGCTCTAGATTTGCCCTATTTACCAGGGAAAAGAAAAAACCCAACATCGAGAAAACGTAACCTGACCAGAAACTCCTGTTCACCAATTTTGTACTCATCATACCAAATGTTTCAACAAACAACAGATATAAACACGGTTAACATCAATCAATATGATCCATCAAAAACAGATATTGGAGATTTTGTGCTTACCAGACAAAATTGGGTCCAATCTGAGAGACAGCCTTTTGCCAACCGACAGCCCACATCTGAGGGCCCTCCACGGCAATTGCAAAAGGCGTGAGGATCAAAAGGGACAACATAGAAAGACAGGCATAATAGTTCATCCCGCTAACCGACTTCCCCTTCATGCCTTTCTTCGAGAAGATGTTCCGAAACACAAATGCCAAGTTGGAGATCATAGCTCCCATGAATCCTAGAAGATACAGAAACAGACATTTAAAACTCAGATTATAATCAATCAACGAAAAAACTGAAATACCACTTTTTTTCTCACATAAATCTTCAACGTGTTGTATATATTGGCACAGTGTGAGTGCAAAAGCTGAGGTGATTTTTGCTTACCAATCATGTTGAAATTGAGCTCAGTCAAGGCAGCAAGAGAACATCCTCCAATGATTGGCAACAGAGACAAATATACTGACAAGGGGAATGTATCCCCCAACAAGAACCTTGAGACCAAGACACTGAAAGCAGGTTCTCCACTCTTGATGATGTGAGTGAAGGACACTGCAACTTTTGACATGCTCACGGTTGCTGCTACATGCCCAATTGTGTGAGCCACAGCCACCTACATAAGAGAAACCATGATTCAGATATCAAACTTTAAACTTCATTTGCAACCTTCATTTGCATTTTCTTTTAAGTAGATCATAATTAATCAAAAACTGAAAACTGGTTTTGCCCGCGCAAGGATTTCATGAAAGATTCATCCTTTCAAAACAGAGTAGCCAGAAATTTATTTGCATGAAACAGGGGAAGGTTGAAAGCCAACGTTTGTAAGAACTTTCAGAATTTGAAAAGCTGGAGCATAAGTGAAAATCTTCAAACAAACACAACCCAAATTTCAAAAAGAAAGAAAGACGAAAAAAATGAAAGATAACAAACTAACCGGCAATAGCATCTTCCAAAATTCAAGATCGACTTTTGGGGTCTCGGCGACTCTAG
The DNA here is from genome assembly GCA_007663325.1 of Eucalyptus pauciflora. NCBI lineage: Eukaryota > Viridiplantae > Streptophyta > Magnoliopsida > Myrtales > Myrtaceae > Eucalyptus > Eucalyptus pauciflora. The sequence goes on from VMYD01000288.1 coordinate 507,278, forward strand.
TGGCCCAAGAAATCATCATCATCAAAGAACCAGCCGCGAGCGAGAGTGTGGACGTGAGCCACGGATAAGGGAACGCATTCAACACCTTCTTGTTGTATATATTGAACACCACGTTCAGAGCCCACCAAGTCGCAAAGTACAAGCCAATCTTGATCCGCTGAGCGGCCTCAGCCGCCTGCTCGTCGGGTAGCTCGATGTTGATCTCGAGCGGTCTATCGGCAGCCTCGTAGGCATTGCACACGACCTCGCGCTTCTGGATTCTCGCCGCCGGCAGTGGGGAGAACGTCCCTACCGAGGAGATGTAGATGGGTTTCTGGGGAGAGACCGAGTGGTTCAGGTTCAGCTGCTCATTTCTGATGATGGGCAGGGGCCAAAATCGAGGCTTGGAGAGCGAGCGCCTCTGGGACAAGAAACCGGAGGACGGGAAGGGCGAAACGGCGTGCCTCACTGAAGAGATCATGGCGGGTGCTTCGGCCGAGCTCGAGGAGGATTTAAAGAGCAGAGCAGAGAGGGAATTCAAGGAAAAGGAGACGAATTTGCGAACGAGCTCGCTTAGCTGGCGAGTTCTTGGGAGCACCGGATGGTGCAGAAAACTTGGTAAGATAGAAGAGAGAGAGAGAGAGAGAGTGCAGAGATTGGAGGAAGGAATTGGAGTGAGTTGGGAGTGTGGTGGGAGGGAAGAGAAGTGGGGATGGTTTATATAGGATTTAGGAGAAGAGAGATAGAGAGAGAGAGAGGGAGAGGGAGGTGGGAGATCTAGCTGCGAATGATGCATTCCCGATACGACGTGAGAACATTATTTTAATTGCGAAACATGAGAATTATTATTAGAGAAAAGATAATAAAAAATCTCAAATTTTATGTAAAATGGTAAATTTACTTCAAACTTTTCAAACTGCGACACATTTACCTAATCAAGGATATTTTTGTTTTTTGTTTTTTTTTTTCCCCTTTTTTTCTTCTTCTTTTTCCCTCCATTGGCCATGGCGGAACCGGCGGAGGGAAGCCGATGTCCGGTGAGGGATGCCCTCGCTAGTGTTGGGGGAGGGTTGACCTCGCTTGGGTTGGCTAGGGTCGCCCTCGCCAGGGTCGAGTGAGGGCAACCCTCGACAGGGCTGGCCTGACACTGGTGAAGGCCTCCCTTGCCCGACGCCGGCGAGGGCAGCCCTCATTGGACGCTGGCTTCCCTCCACCATAGCTAGGGGAGGGAAGAGAGAAGAAAAAAAAGAATTTTTTTTTTTTAAAATTAAAAGGAACAAAATGCCTTTTAATTTAGGGTAAATGTGTTACACAATAGAGATTTAGGGTTTTTTGTGTCACAAAAAAAAGTTTGAAGTAAATGTGTGATGATTGATAATGTTCAGTATTTTTCATGTCACAAAAAAAAAGTTTGGTGTAAATCTATCACTTTTGGTAAAGTTTAGGTTTTTCGTGGTTTTTTTCGTTATGTTCGGCGGAAAATGGAAAATAGAAAAAAGGAGGTTTTATTGAGATGTGATGTGATGCAGTGTATTCAAAATTAACACGAGCCGTGCAATTCCGATTGATTTTGAAGGTTTTTACTTCGCAATTACTTCTTTTCAATGTTTAATGAGGACGTGAATATGATGATTCGGTGGAAATTGTGAAGCCCCAAATGGACGGCAGAGCGTCTAGGTTGAGTCCGGTGAGATGGTGACGAAAATTTACCATGGTCACGTTTCTTGTGAAATTCTCGGAATATGCTCTATGGGTAGCTTTCGTATGTTGATGACTTTTGTCTTGTTGTTTTTCTTGCTTTATGTGTAGTCGGTTTGTTCATATGAAAGAGGTAGTCATATCGTAGTTTGATAGTGCAATTTAATCTGAGATTTAATAAGACAAAAATTTAATTGGATTATGGGAATTGTCATGCCTAATAACTTGATAAAATCCAGTAAAATTTGAGATGATTTTTGGCAGTTACTTTGGCCATGTAGGGTAGTTTTTGGAATATATTAGCCTGTTGTGAAAGATTTATTTCTGTAAATTAGCAGTTTGACCAAATCTCTATTCCCTTGTGAAGGAATAAACCTTTACATGGAGTCAAAGTCATTTTACGTCAAGTCCAAACTCATCGACCTCTATAACGAGGCCTGTTAGGAAAAAGATTGGAAACTTGAAAGTATTGATGTCCAACGTTAAGGGAGAAAAAATGATTTATAAGGATAAATTCCACCAAAAAGCAAAAAAAAATTCAACTTTAAGAGATCAATATCTGAATAAATTATCTAGCCAATACCCCAAACTTATATTAGTGACCTAGCATTACGATCCATAGACAATGGCCGAATTTTTTTTTACCCGGCAGTGTCCACACATATTGTCGCACCAAATCTTCAATGCATTTTTGAGTCACTAGTCTGAGTTTGAGAAGAATGGCGAGACGAAAAAGAAGTTTAAATATCAATTTCTCGCACAATAAAAATTTAGAAATTTTAGTGAGATTTTTACATTTCTTTAACGTGGGTCCATCTTTTACTGACCAAAAAAGAAAAAAAAAAGAAAAACGTGGTTCAATCTTTAACGATGGAGGTTGTCTCCATGCTCCATGAATTGAATTTGATTCAAGAATGATAGCAGAGAAGGCGAGGGAAAATAAGCACGCAATTTCCAGTCCCTGCCCCACCAAAAATAATATCGGCCATCATTATTAGAAAATACAAAAGAACATGCCTCGAATTCCCCAAAAAATTCAATAATAAAAAAAAAAACATTTTTCTTTTCTATTTCCAATTCAAAACCACGAGGATCGATGTAACCCTTCTCTCAATTCCACACCGCAAATTCCATGCAGCTTCTGCTGTAACTCGAACGCCAAAGGCAAGACATCTTGTTCAAATAATTGAATGATTGGTGGAAAAAAATCTAAGTGAATGTGACAAGATACATGGACTCTGTCGCGAAATACACGGTTAGGAGAGGGTCGGGGGCACCCAAGCCCTCGTCGCTTCCTCGTCGCTTTTCACATGAATTTTAGTACCAAGTTGTATCGATTTTGACTTGACGTTGATATTTGCAAGCTGGAAATCAAGTTGCTCACCAGCTTGTGCGAAATAATTTGATGGGAGTGCACGAGATGTTTTCAAAATTTGCCTCCTGTTGTCGGGACGAGCGATCGAGAAGCACTCATCAATCGCTTGTCAGCAAATAGAGCATGAGTCACATGTCATCTTGTCGCGGCATTTGGTTTGATTTGCACACGAGGTGTTCTCATTTTGTTACATTCCGAGGTTCATTGACCCAACAAGGTTTAATTCGATTTGAGCACATTTATGTCGTGATATTTAGTCATGATGCCTATAATGGCAATTTCAAATTCAATATCATAAACCAACCTCAGATCGATTCCATGTGATTCAATATGGTAGTTCTGTGCCCTAAGAAAACATTTCAGTTGGAAAACAAATTTGAATTAGGACCAATTCATTAGATGTAACATTTTTCAGTATATAACACGGCAAAAAAAACAGCTGTAATCATTATAAAATTTAAATTACTAGAAAAAAAGGTGTGGAAAACATATAAATAGACACATAGAACAGATTATATCCTAATTAAAATGATCGTGCGATTTAATATTTAAATATTCTAATATTAGTCAAAATGAAAAAAAAAAAATCTCACGAACCATCAAATTGTTCACAACCTGAGCAACTTGAATTTTTGATCCGTTGAAATCCCCGTTTGTGCACAAGAATGAAAATATCAACATCAAATCAAAATCAAAGCAACTTGTCACTAGAAAACAAAGTGAAAATAGACAAGTGTCCGGTGTTCCCAAAACTCTCTCCTAACCGTGCATTTCACACCATCTTGTCACATTGTGCTGCCTTTCGTACTCGCACTAGAGTACTACGTCGCATGGAATTTGCGGCGTGGAATTGAGAGAGGGGTTACATCGATCCTCGCTCGAAAGTTTGCAAAAGTTGACCGATAGGCGGTCGACATCGCGACAACGTAGTACAGAGTGAAACCGTAAGACATTATTAAATGGACGATGATTATATGTGTATAAGTATCGATCGGTAGCGACAATGTGTCGTTGGTCTTGCCAAGAGTCAGCAGTGGTGCGACGCAGTTATTGGTGGGGAGAACATTGGCATTCTCTATGGTTAATTGATCAAGATACTTAAATTTAGGGTGCGTTTGTTAACTTTATGAAAAAGTAAAATATTTTATAAAATATCATTTGTCAAGAAAAATAGTTAGTCTTTTTTTATTTGGTGATATGTGATTGACAATGTTTTTTGATATTTGGATCTCATCTGAAAAATGATTTAAATCTCATGACTTTATCTTAATAAAAAAAAGAAAGTTTTTAAAAAATTGAAAATTAAAAAATTCAAAGATGAGCAATTCCGGAAAATGTTTTCACCTTCTTATATTTAGAAATTCACTTTTCTAATTTTGTGCATGAATATTTTCCTTAACTACAAAGAGTTTTCGATTAATTAATTATTTTTGGCGAATCAAATTGGTGAAAGTTCGGAAACCAATTTTGAGAAAACACTTTTTCCCAAACAAACTTACTCTCCAGAGAATATGAAAGGATGCTGACTGCATGAACATTGGGGGGTGGTTAGATGTTTTGGGGGTTTGGTGGAATGAAAGGTAATGGAATGGTCACCTGACGCTCCAGAGCCAACAAGCATTAACTTGTCCTTTGGACATACTCTGCAGGTCATACCCAACATTCACCAACAGATACTACAGCCCCTATTCTGCAATGTTTGTTTAATCATGTGATGTCACCTGCATCACACTTGGACCACTGGTTCTATGATCTTCCAACTTTTTGGCGACGCGGGTATTTCGAGATCTTTTAAGCTCACGGCTAATTTGCAATGAAAATCAGGTTGTCTTATTGGAGCGTACGACAGAAATCTGATATCTTCTTTTGTGGAGATCACCAATAGAGAGTTCAAGTACAGGCCCGTTAACATATCTAATTGGTCATATTTTTACTTAAAAGCTTAAGCTAAAAATATATTAATTAGAGAGTCCAAGTCCCATTTTCACATCAATTCTCCGGCTCACTCACACGTGCATCCTTACATGACCCTCTTGTGTTGAATGGAGTGGTCACGGAAGCATAGAGGTTTGCATTTGGGTGTCTTGAGGTAATAGTGGGGCGATTCAAGGACATACCTTCAATGAGAATGAAAGAACATGACTCTCGAACGAGATCTAACCGTGTGATGGCTCTATGTACCCTAAATGCTTAAAACCCCTTGCGAAGATACCGTGCAGATGATGATCTTTCTGCCTACACAATATGATGAAATTTACACAGATTGCTCCATTGTGTCGGATCTATACGATGAAATGACTTTTGCATCATTTCATGATGTCGGAAGCCCTTCAGTAGATCAAATTGCCCTCATACAACTGATGTCAAAGGAACAGAGAAGAAAATTCTCCCTTCTTTTTGTTGTTGTTCATACTCCGAATAGGAATGAAACTACTCTCATCTTTTCAAAGGGTGCGTTTGGTTTGGTTTGGTTTTCCAAATGAGCTTCGGGTGCAATGTAAATACTGAAAGTTAAAATGAGCTTTGGGTGTAATGCACATATTGAAAGTTAAAGTTATTTGAGGAAATGCATATTGTGTTTGGTAAAACTTATTTGTAAATGGATTTTTGGTTGAAGTGTGTTTGGCCAAAAAACTTATATATATATATATATATATATATATATATATATATATATTTTTTTTTGAAAAATGAATCAAAACCTTCGTTGGACTGGCAAAGGGTTATGGCCGCTGGTGAGCCAGGTTTGGTGTCGATGGCCATTGGTTTCAGCGAAGGTTGTGCGACCCAGCCAAGGGCCATTGGAGGTCACTTGACCCAGACGATCATTGCTTGGATCTCGTGGCCTTAGGTGGCCCTCACCTAGGTCTCGTGAGGTTGTGCAATCGATGTCACCAGCGCTAGATCTAACGTTAGCAACTGTAGCCCTTCGACAGTCCGCTAAAGGGTTGTCTCATTTTTTTAATAAATTTTTCTTAACCAAGGACAATCGGAAATTTGAAAATTTTGTGAGGATAGTTTTGGAAGGAAAAAATTAGTTTCAGCGTTTGGTCATATATTGAAAGTCCAATTACTAGAATTGAGTTTTCAGTTTTCTCAAGACTAGCATTTAGCCGAAAGCTCATTCAAAATGATTGTCAAATAATTCAGTAATTTCCCAAGAGGCTTTCTAAGAGGCTTTGGAGGCCAAAACCCCTTGAGAATGATGAATCAAATGCGTCACTTCCTCAATTCAAAGCTTATATAAAACAGTGTCCATGAGCTATAGCAACGCATTCACTACTTCAGGGCAGCCTGCTGTTTATTGGACGTTGCTCATGAACCGAGCAAGTATACTAGACACATACCGTGATTCGCCACGCTTTAGGGCAACTGCTCATTGGTACAAGATTCATTGATCCTCCAACATTTAATCAAAGAAGCACAAGCCAATCTTAAACAACCAACACTACCAGCAGATGAAAGGCAAACCATTGCGCAAAGAGACGCTTAAGTTGAAGCTTAAACAAAAGGCGACAATGTAGATTCAACCTAAGTCCAAAGCCAGCAACCATGCTGAACAGGTCAAGCAAGTGAGATAGTCTAACTTTGTGGGCCAACAGCTTGCAGTTCTACAAAGGGTACCAGAACACATTGTAAGAGCATTGCCTTGTAGTGAAGAGTGTCAACTTAAGATTGAATTGTCTTCCGGGTCATTCGCTCAAGCATGACAGCTGACTCAAATTAAGACATCATTAACACGGATTAGCATGTACTAAAAAGGGACGCTCACTAATAGATGCTTGATAAGCGAAGTATTTAATTGTCGAAAAGGACATCTTCCACCAACCGAAGAACCCATCTTGCTTTTCTAGATTCTCAAATTCATCTCTCATTGAATTAACCTTGTAATGTCCAGCAGGAAATGCAAATAAAATAGCCTTTACGATATTGTACGTTTAGAACACACGTCTAGGGTCAAGTTCTAGTCCTTCCACGATACTTTAGTAGTAGGTTTAGATTAATCAAGTCGAATTGATCCAAGCTTTGAACAGAGCAGTTCTTCATGTCTTGCATTCGAGCCTTTTGTCTATTGGCAAAAGCATTCGAGCTTGAAAAACAAAATTAGGATCATTCGGTAAGGGCAAGATAATGAATACAAAGCCGTCGGCGTATTTGCACTTACAAAGTCGATATCATGACTAAAACAGAAATCCAGTTTCCTGGAACAACAAGAACATGTGCACTTTCAAGACAGCAACTTACTGATCATCCCCGGGCTTTTGGTGAATTCTAACTCTGGAGGTCGAATGACGATTTCGAAACTTTTTGATCCTCAGTGGATCTCTAGTGACATTTCCTGGATAATCTCCTCAGTTCTCTGTTCTGAATGAAGCCATTTGCAGTACACCATGAATTTTTCCAGGACCACTGCATGCTTCAGCAACAATTCTAGCTCGAGAACCTCCTTCAAGGACGGGTGGAACAAAAATCATACAATTCAATCTGCCTAAGGTGCGAGCCGAAACAATGGGGTGCAGGATCCAATATCGCACCATCTTCGTCAACACTAGGATATTTGATACCCTGATTATAAAAATGAGGGGAGCACATTTTACACATCACGCATTTCGACGGCAGAACACAACAAGAGAAGATCTTTTTTTTTTTTTTTCTTTTTTTAAATAAAATCCAGTTACCTCACTCAATTGAAGAGTTTCAAGATGGGGGGCATTATGCAGCAAGTTAATAATCACTGGAAGTCTCAAGTGTAAACGCCCAAAATTCATTAACTTCAGATTAGGAAAGACAGGTAGGCACGAGCAGAGCTCGTCTGCACTACTTAGAACCTGCAAAGTAGGCAAAAACATACACGCTTGCTAGTAAAAATAATCTCTAGGAATCGAGCCAGAGACAAAATAACAAATACCAAGTGCATTTGGAACTGATATTGAGGCGAGATAGAACTTCCAGATTTCACTGGGTAAGCAGAGATGCCTACCCTGGCAGCCGTGCTCGACAGCATCAATTTTTGGACGTAACACATCACTTCGAGAAGCTTATGTAGGCAGTAGGCAACTTGTCTAGTCCCACTTAGACACCTATTAGGGACATTGATGCGCTCTTCCAGTAGTGAGCATGGCTTTTCGACCCGGTAATCATTCAAGAATGGACTAATGCAATGCAATGTATGCTTTTGAGATAATTTCAACATATCAAAGTCCGACATCGATGTAGGTGAATGGACGAATGATCGTGTATGGTCAAGATCTTCAGCATGGGAAGCGCTCAACTCCTCAAGCATCAGGCTATATAACAGCTGCTCGGTCGAGCACTTGTCCACAAACGTTATGTTCATGAGACGCAAGAATTTAAGATTCGGAAGGCAAATGTGAGAGGGTGGTTTCAATGCCTGCTGGATGGATTATTTCAAGCAAGTCAGTGTTGTGCAATGCACAATACTCTAAGAGCAGCTTTGGATCAATCAAGTCGAACTGGTCCAAGCTTTGAACAGAGCACTTTCAAAGATTATACCAGCGACTTTTGGCGAATCTCAACTCTGAAAAAGGTGATCTCCAAACTTTCTGATCTGCAGGGGATCTCCAGTAACTTTTGGCGGAACTTCTGCTTGATTCCCTGCTCCAGAAGATGCCATTTGGGGCAGATGATGAGTTTTTCCAGGACCATCGCATGCTTCAGCAACACTTCCAGCACGCGGAAGTCCTCCTCGCGCAGGAATACGTCTGATAATTCAATCTGCCTAAGGTGCAAGCAGAAACAACGGGGTGTGGAATCCAATAGCGCGCCATCTATGTTGCGACTGAAATGTAGTCTGATGCCCTGGTTATCAAAATGAGAGAAGCACAATTTAGGCATCGTGCTTTTTGACCGCAGAAGACAAGAAAAAAAATGTTGTTCTTTCAAAATCCAGTTACCCCGCTAAATCTAAGAGTCTCATAATTCGGGGAATAATGCAGCAACTTAACGATCACTTGATGTTTCAAGACTAAACGCCCCAAGTCCAATTCCTCCAGCTTTGGAAAGACAGGCAGATGTGAGCGGAGCTCAGCTGCGCTACTTAGAACCTGCAAAGAAGGCAAAACAGACATGCTTGCTAGTAATAATAATCTTGAGGAATCGGGCAGGAGAAAAAATAATAAATAGAGTCCGTTCGTTTTACGGAAATTTGGAACTGATATTGAGGCGAGATTGAATTTCCAGATTTTGCCGGTTAAGCAGAGATACCTACATCAACAGCCTTGCTCGACAGTGTCAATCTTTTGACCGAACACACTCCTTCGAGCAGCTTATTTAGACGGAAGGCACCTTGTTCAGTCCTCCTCAGACAACAGTCAGGGAAATCCATGTACGCGTGCAGTAGCGAGCATGACTTTTCGACCCGGTGATCATTCAAGAGTGGACTAACGCAATTAATGCCTTCGAGATCATTTCCATATATAAAAACCCGACAGCCATATGGGTGAACCGAGGGACAATCGGACGAACAATCAAAATCCTCGTCCTGTATGGTCAAGATCTTCAGCAAGATTATCCCAAGTACAGTATCTAATGGTCAACTCCTCAGGCACTGGGCAAGATGATAACAGCTGCTCGGTTGAGCGCTTGTCCACAAACGTGATACACTGGAGATGCGAGTGTTTAAGATTCGGAAGCCAAATTTGAGAAGGTAGTTTCAATGCCCACGGGATTAATAACATCAAGCGAGTCAGTGTTGTGCAACCGAACAAGCATTAAGGCAAGACGAAATTTCCTGGGATTTCTGAAAGGTGGACGAAGCACCTCTCGACATTCCGCTCTACGGCAGCAGATACCCATGAATCAACGAGGGATGCGTTCGCCCAAAACATCAAAAGTGAGGTCAAACCGTTCTATACGAGAGGAGCCTCGGACGAGTACTCTGTCCACGAAGTTGGTAAACTGCTTCCTCCCGGAAAAGTTTCGCTCGAAAAGTGCAAGCTTAGGATAAGAGGTCCAGAGATATCGCCACTTTTTTGACAGCGCGCACGTTCTGACAGCATCCTTCATCGGGACAAAAGATAGGATGTGTTCAAGAATCGCCTCCGGAAGATCGTTAATGTTGTAAGCGACCGTCTCATTGTCTAGTTCTTCGTTGGGTTTCCAGTGCTTAGATTTCCTGGCGACGGCTGTTTCATCAGTAACTCGAACCGGTATATCTAGAGCACGAAAAGCACAATCATTCATCGACAAACCACACATACTATCGCTAGAGCGAAAACATCTATCTCTGATTCACAAACATAGCTCGGAAAAAAAACTAAATTTCAGTACTCTCACAATATTGAATCCAACCCGTCATTCATATCTCATCCATCTTTGCAACAGTAGTGTTAAATTACTGATCCAATTACAAAAAAAATCTAGACTTAGGCGGCAAAGGAATAATCTGGAGTCTACTAATTTTGTGTTAGAAGAGTCCATAAAATTATCTCTGCAAATGGCAGAGATATTTGCCTAGGAGAGTCGGTTGTTGAAGTAAAACAATTGTAGAAAAAAAAATCTACTAGAAGTCAAAAATTGTGGGCCATAAGTCGGTGAAGCTTGCTTATAAAATAGCAAGGCATAGAGCGTAGCAGACCAACAAGTTCAGCTCCTTCCACTTTCCTTTGTATTATCCACCAAATAATAAAAAGCCTTCTTTTTCTTTGTGCTCTCCTTGCCGTGAAAGTCCATTTCATAGCCTTTGTTCCTTGTACCTTCATGTATCCCTTGCTATTTTTAAGACACACCAACACTCACTTGCACACACCCACATCAAACACACACTTCCGCAAATACCAACAGTGGTATCAAAGCCACATCTTTGGTAGGTATTGGGTGTTTGTCCTACCTACCCATTCCTAAAACTATCCTTCCCAAATAACCAACGACTAAACTATAGCCAACTCTACCTCATCCTCATTTCCCATTCCCATATTTTATGGGGACAATTATGACTTTTGGGGCATAAAATTGACTACATTCTTGATGGCCCAAGACTTATGGGACATCGTGGAAAAAATGTTGCAAGGCTCTGCAAGAAGGTGCAAGTGTTTTGAAGGATCAACTACAAAAGGATGCAAGGACACTATACTTCATTTGGCAAGCACTCTTAGAAACGGTATTTCCAAGAATAATTGGAGTGAAGATTGCTAAAGGGGCTTGGAAAATACTACAAGAAGAATTCCAAGGATTAGAAAAGGTATGCAAAATTCGCCTTCAAACTCTGATAAGAGATTTTGAGAATTGTAAAATGAAAAATTATGAGACTGTCCAAGAATATTGTGGAAAATTAAAGGAATTGGTTAATCAAATGAAAGCCTATGGAGATAGAATCACTGATCAAAGGGTTGTTGAGAAAATATTGGTGTCACTTACTAAAAAATACAACCCCATAGTCATAACTATAGAGGAAACTAAAGACTCGATGATCCTATTAGTGAGCGAATTAATTGGCTCTTTAGAAGCACATGAGAAAAGAGTAATGGCACAAGATAAAGATTCAGTTGAAAGTGCCTTTCAGTCTTAAGTAAACATATGGTCTCATCAATCTAAAAATGGTGGAAGGAGCTCATGGAAAAATAAAAGGACACTCGGACCCCTGGAGTGCCAAAAGTTGGTACAAAGGAACACTTAAGTGTCAAAAGTTACAAAAGCGACACTTAAGTGCCAAAATTAGAGTAAAATGGATCACTAAAGTGCCATCGACGAGAAAATCCGGCTAAAATGCTGACGTAGCAATTTTCCGGCGACCTGCACGCGAAACCACGTCGTTTTGTATGCTAATGT